>CM021109.1:334439209-334950885 GCA_007115665.2 Sequoiadendron giganteum | reverse complement strand
TAATAGTCATTTTTGGAGTTGATTTAAATTATGTTTGTTAAAAATAATTGAAATGTAATTTTTTTCTCTATTAATTATGCTTCATTGATTAATGATAAAATAGTTATAAAATAAAACATAATTGAAATATGCACACCCACGTGATATAAATTCCTAAAATGAAACAAATGTTTTTTATCCACTTTTCTTTATTATGATCTAACTGACGAATATGTTACAAAATAAAAAGAAATGTGTTATATCCACTTTTCTTTATTATGATCTAACTAGCAAATATGTTACAAAATAAAATGAAATTTGGAATAACTGCATCCACATGATACACATTCTTAAAAAAATGTGAATATTTTAAGCAAACTGACAAATAAGTGAAGTGATCATATTTTCCCCTAATAATGATAAAAAAAGTTATATATAAAATGGAATAAGAACACCCAAATGATATAAATTCTTAAAATTGAGTGAAAATTTTAACCCAACTTAGTAACAAGAAAGTGAAAACATATAAAAAACATAATGATTGAAACATAATTAACAGTATTCAAAATCACACTAAAATTAAAGAAAAATTATAAGATTGTACTCTCAAATTATGTAGAAACAAATGTGTTATATCTACTTTTCTTTATTATCGTCTATGAGGTAAAAAGGTTATCTAATAAAATGAAATATGAAATAAATGCATGCACGTGATACACATCCTTGAAAAAATTGGTAAATTAATCAAACTTAGGAATAAACTTGATGCTTTTACAAGGGTTTCTACATAATTTTAGATTAAATTTTTTGACTATTTAAGTGTAATTTTGAAAATTTTATTTATGTTTCAATCTTATATTTATATATGTTTTCACTTTACTTGGTTGTAAGTTTAGTTATTTTTCCACTTTTTAATGTTGTGCCTTTTACATGGGTGCTCTTATTTCATGTTTTTTGAAAAAAAATAATTAGACTTTCAAATAAGTAATGTTTTCATATACGAGCCTACCAATAACCCATTTGAAAGAAGAGAGAGAAGAATAAAATAAAATCCAAAACAGAGAGTAGAAAACTCAAGGATGAAAGAAAAGATAAACTAATTTAACTCATTTATATTTCAACCATTTCAAAATCTAAAAACTTCAATCTTTTCACTAATCATGAGATGAAGTTTTTCTCTTTTCATACATTCATAAAGTAACATGACAATAGCATAGGGAAGCTAGTGAAGGGAATGTTGCGAAGCTTAACAGTGAAAAGCACAATGGATACTCGGCTAGCGCATGACTGAAAATTGAGGAACTTGAAGATAAGGCTCTGGTTGTAGGATATGATTTTTTTGCAAATGAGTTGGGTCTGCAGGGCTTAATGGAAGGGCAAGAAATTTTTTTTTTAGATTGGTGATCAAATGGAGGAATAAGTGTCAGCAGGTTGGAGGAATTTATTGGCAGTGGTGTCAAGATATTTTTTTTCTATCAACCATTATGTATGTATACGTGATTTCCGACGCAATGTGTAGATGATGTCATTATCTATATAGGCACACTTTTGTATTGTAGCATGGGTCTTGTATGGTCATTATGGGTAGGTTGTTTGTATTTTTTTGGTATTGGGAATTGTGTAGTTCTTAGTTAGGTCTGATATAGGTGATGTTGTAGATAGTTGGACATTTGGTGGAAATTTTTTGGGGGATCTTAAGCCTTTATGATCATGATCATTCTTTGTATGAAATTTACTTTTGGGACAACAACCAAGGTTTTCTCGTTGGCTCTTTCCTATTGCTATGCCCCTTTGAGCTAGTATTTTTTATTTTATAGTTACTACTATTAATACTAATTATAGTGCACTCCCACTTTCACTAAAATAAAACATGAGAATCATCCTTGTGATTGCTTCTTCAAGCTACTTCTATAGTAGACAACTCATATATCTTCATACAAAATATTATCTCATTTTTGAAGAGTTGCTACAACAATATATTAACTACTTTCTTACAACATTTTTCATTACCAAAAATAACTATCAAACTATCATATATCCCCAACAAAAAATAACCAAAACAATTGTATTAATTAAAATTAATTTTAAATACTTTTCCAATGTGGGATAAGATTTGAGGACATATTTAATAATTAATTCATAGGAAAAATTATATTGATGTAGTGAATGGGAAGGAAGAATAATATGGATATGAATTGGAAAAAGATATATTGCACCTATGAGCTAAGAGAATGCAGATGGTGGGAGAGGAAGTGGTCTAAGTGGAATAAATGAAGGTGGGTAAGAAGATGGGATTAATTCTAGCATTCCCCTTTAATCACAACCATTTCCATGTATAGTGCCTAATTGATCTCTTTAATAGATAAAATTTTCTTTCCCTAATTCCTTGCTGAAAATTTCTACACATTTCTCTTGAGACTTGAAAAAATCCAAAAATATTTCTCCATTGTTCATTCATTCTCTAATGTAATGATATCTTGTGTCAATATGTTTTCTTCTCTTATGAAAAATTGCATTCTTTGACAATTCTATAGTTGATTTGTTATCACAATATATATTTTTAACCTTTTCTTTCTCTTTTTGGAGATCTTTCAAAGCTCTTCTCATCTAAATTGAATGACATGATGTACTTGTGGCTGCTACATACTATGCTTCAATAGATGAAAGAGTGACAATTATGATCTCACCTTTCTCTTTCATCTCGGTATACAATGTAGGCTCACTATTACAGTTATTGAATCCATTTTACAAAAGATAAGAGTTAGTTCTATTAAACCAAGATATTGAGTCAGTTCTATTAAACCAAGATATTGGGGCTTGCTTGAGTCCATAGAGTGCTTTCTTGAGCTTGTAAACTTTTTCTTCTTGAACCAAAATCTCATACCCATGTTATCACTCTACATAAAATTCTTCTTCAAGAAAACCATTCAAGAAAGATAATTAAATTTCATTCATTCAGTAAATTGGCCACTTTTTTTGAGCTACTATTGCAAGTATTATTCTTCTAGTGTCTAGATGTGATACTGGATACAATGTCTCATTATAATCAACCTCAAACTATTGTTAATATCCCTTATCCACTAGCATTTTTTTATGTTTTTTCACATCACCATTTTGATTTAATTTTGTTTATTAATCCCACTTCACTCCTATGACATCCTTGTCTTTTGGAAGGCTTGTTAACTCCCATGATTGATTTTTTCAATTGCATCAATTTATTTATCCATTACATTTACCTATTATTCATGTTTAATTTCATCTTCAAAATGAATTGGATCTTCTATTTGTGAATAAAATGCAAAAAGAGAAATCAAACCAACATTATTCTCACATTTATTTTTCTCATAAATATTCCTTATACTTCTTATTTTTTCTCCTCAAGCTTGCAAATGTAGGATTTGATAGTGTGTTAAGTTTTCACTTAGGGTTAATCACGTAAGTGTTTTTTTCCTGTATCGGGTAGTAGTTCACCTATCACATATTTCATTCCTTTAAAAGGCTTGTATACTATGTAATTTATCATCTGATCTAAATATATTTTCATCTCCAATGAAATAGCCTAGTCCTTTTCTCATTTGTGAAGATTTATTTTCACGTTTTTCTCCTGAGAGGTGGTTGACACCAACATGGTATCATAGACTTCAAATTGCACCTTCTCATGCCACTGAGATTTTTCATTTGAGTTATTTTCAGATCATTTATATGTTGGCGATAATTTTTGCATTTGAAACTTGTTAAATTTCAAATTTTAATTATTTTTTATTATTCTTCATATTCTTGTTGTTGGTGAATTGATTTGAAGTCGCTACTGTTCAAAGAGAACAATCGTTGAATCTATTGAGGAGGCATTTGACATTTTTCACTCATCAGAGGCTCATTTTTTTGGTGTAGAGGTGATTCGAGTGCCTTTTGGAGAGGCACATTTTTTATTCTACGTATCCTTTATGAGGATTTATTTTTCCTATTAGAAGGCTATTTTTTTTTAAGATTCAAAGAAAAATGACATGGTTTTAAGATAGATGTTTGTGATTGGAGGGTAGTCCCTTTTCTAAACAAACTGCAATCTATCTCTACAATAGGTCACATATAGGTTGTGCTTGAACTGGGAGGTGATCTATACTTTTGTAGGCCCATGTGTATTCTTCTTAGCCAAGTCTATATACTCATATTCAATGGTGTTTCAAATTCCTAGTTGATTAACTTTTTGAAGCCTCCAAATCCAAGGAAATTCCCACAACCTCCTTTGAGGGTGATTAGAGAACTAAAAATGTGGCATTTTCATCAGAATCTAAGCATAGAAGGAGATTTTGGCATTATTGTCTCCACGATAAACCCTAACAAGAATATTAGAACTTTATATTTTATAAAATTTCAAGGAAATAAATATTTAGGGTTTTCTTTTTTGTTGGCAGTAAGTTTTGGGGCTGAATTTTGCCTCAAAAAGGTTTAATTATTCGACATTCTCCAAGAGTAGGAGTCCTTTTGTGTTCATATACAAGTCTCCAGCTTTCGTTGTTGTGAGCAAGTCTCACAAGTTTTGAAGAGGTTATCTCACATGTTGTGATTTGTGCTTTTATATGTTGTTGTTCTTTCTAAGCTCGGTGTGTTGGCATAGAAATTAGGTAATGGGCCCCACCAATTTTTGCATAAAATCGGGTTTAACTCTTTTTTGGAGGTTTTTATACTTGTGAAAGTACTGTCTTTGAAAAATTTGAATAAATTAGTCAGAATGGTTTCATTGGAGAAAGGGAACTTTAGGCAATGGAGTGATTTTATTCTCACTCATCTTAATGAGAAAAATCTATTACCATATTTGTATAATTAAGTTCCTATTCCAGGAACACATTGTGGGTATATGATTTAGAAAGGATATAGGGCTAGAGTCTAGAGTAATTTTTTAGAATATAAATAATGATGAGCTTTTGGATTCACTTGTTCATTTTGAGTGCCCATATGCTCTTAGGACTTGCATTCAATAATCATATGAAGATCCTAATAATCTGCCATCTCTCTATGATCCTCTTTCCAATACTAGTGCGCCTCTTTATTCTTCAGAGAAGATAAACATGCTTACGATCCTTAGGAGGTTTTTGAGACTTCAAATGAGGTTGCAATTTCTTCAGAGGTTAATTTATGATACTTAGTTCCTATTCCACCTCCACCCTCGCCTTTGTGTTTTTTTCTTTGTTTAATTTTGGGCTTGATACTTTTGGTCTTGATCCCGCCTGGTTGTCTTTTGTTCTGTTTGTCTTGTCTCTTCGTCTTCGACAAAATCAAATCCAGAACTAGAACCAAACAAGGAACTTTGCAAAAGTTTCCTAACTCATTTTGATCTCGATCCTACCCTCTCTTTCTTGTTTCTTCTTCTCCACTTTACTTATGTTATGTGAGAGTTATGTTATTGTTCTCACTTAGATTCAATGACTGCCCAACTATATTAATGGCATTAATTATAGGCCCTCCACACCAATGAAATCAAATTCATAACCTTAATTAAAGTTAATTTTCTCACTGTTATTGTTGCCTAAACTGTAGCAGTGAACCAGAGCCAAGATAGAGAAGGAAGAGAATGATTTAGTCGAGAATCAAGAATCTACATGCAGATTGGATCAAGTTTCCTCTTGTTGGGTAGTGTTTGAGGTAGGTGGGCTTTCTCCTGCTTTGTTTCGCTTTTAATTTGTTCATTTTTATTTTCTACCTTGTGTTCTTCACACATTTGTGAGAATTTTGTTATGGATCTTCTCTTTTTTTGTTGTTTCTTTATTTTTCCTTCTTTTGGTTTTATTTCCCCTTTTATTGTTGTATTTTGTGTCTTTCCTTGTTTCTTTTTCTCGTTGTGGTCATTTTTTGTGTCTGGTGGTATCCATACTATTGTTCCCAAGTTTAGGGTTTTATCTTTGATGGGGTTTTGAGGGATTTTAAAGGTCTCAAATAGGTCGAAGGACTTTTTCCTTTTCATTCGTGTGTCGATTCAATGATTTCCATGTCAGGTTTGATGCCCTAAAATTCCTAAGTCGACCAATTTTTGAAACTAGGGTTTTAATGCTCTATTTCAACTTGAAATCATGCCCTACCTGGTGGTCTTCCCTCGGTCATATGAAGGAACAATTCACATAGTTATTTTTAGCCTCCTCAGCTCATCATATGACCTCATTTTAAAATACTATGAGTGTTTGATCAAGATGATGGTATGCTTAATGATAATGGATGGAAGCTCATTCGAGGAATGAATTCGACTCATAAATATTCTTTTGAAGGTTCAAATTTGATTTCAAGCCCACTCCTCATGAGCTTTTGACTTTCTTTTAGACTCTTTATACCGATGGAATCAAAACCAAAATGGAGGTAGGATTTGGAACTTAGTGATGTTTTGGGTTCGGTTTTCATTCTGACCTCGGTCCCAGTCCTAACATCCATTTTGACCCTGGTTCTGGTCCCAAAATCTATTCCAACCCTAGTTTGGCCATACTAAAGGCTTTCCAATAAAGATTCCTTTCTTGGTTCCGCCTTCGATAATTCTCAAATTTTAATAAGTGTAAAACGCTACCTAGAGAAGGAAAGGGTAGCATAAAGGGTATGTTCTCTAATACTGATTTGGATATTTTCTATTGATCTAATCAAGGGTTGTCTTGTAGGAATAAGCAGTGTCTGGAACATCTGTAGAAGTCTCAGAAATGAAAGACCAAGCTATAGAGAGTTCAAGGTAGGTGAAGCGAAATAAGATAAAGGTTGAATAACTACCTTATACTTTGAGGTAAAAACATTAGAATTCCACTCCCACAACTAGCAAGCTAGATTCAGGATTGCCAGATATCACATATACCAGCTTGGGATCTTTCAATTGTGAGGAGTTGACTCTAGAGACCTTTGCAGAAGAAGTAACTAGAAGGACATAAATGATATTCCAATCAGGGCTAGCACATTTCACTCTTTTCCCTCTATTATTTCAATGCCTAGAGTTCATTTTGGCTATAGAAGGGGCTTATAATTCTGTTTCAAGGAAGTGCATGGACCAACAAGGGAATTACATAATTGATCTATCCCCACAAATGATGAGGTTCATGTTTAATGCACCTACTCCAAGGAACCCTCGATAGTTGACTAAAGTGGAGACATTAAATTTTTTTAATAAGAATAAAGAAGTCACCAAATCCCACATAAACAAGAAGTGGTTAAGGATTGAGAAGAAGTCGTTAACTAATATGCCTGAACAGCCTAAAAGAGGTGACTTCAATAAGGAAGTGGATGATTTGATTTTAATTCTTTCTAGGGTATTTGGTAAGAAGGACTCTGCATGCTTCAAATAATGGATGTTCTCATACATGGAAGCTATTTTCGATGGCAGACAACAATTTGATTGGTGCATGATCCTATCTAACAAGTTAAATAATCAAATGTTGAATGTAAGGGAAATAGAGACCTTCTTTATGAGTTCTTATGTCATATATGTTGTTGCAAGGATGGGTATCTTTCCTGGGTTTAATGTAGTAGGATTTTTGGGAGAAGCTCCAAGACAACAAAATTTTTGGAACCGTTAGGACCAATTAACTTTACAAACTTCGGAGTTACATCATAAAAAAATTAACAATGCATTCTTGTATGTCATCATCAATCGATTAATAGAGGATGATGAATTCGGGTTAAGTAGAGATGCCATGGCATGCATAGCTCAATGGGGACATTGGTATATCCAAAATCCTAAATTTTCATATTTCACATTGGAAGGATTTGATTTTCATCCCCATCTACTCCCAAGGTGTTTCAGTGATAGGGAGGTCCTTATGGATTTTATATATCAAGCCTTAGGAGTCAATGCAAAAATTTCCCTCAAACATAAGCCTAGATGTCATAAGTTCCCTCTAAAATTGGTGGAATATTGTTGTCTTCACAATATAGCTGCAATGGCAATATGTGAAGAGTTGAGCTATCTGAATTTGGGATTGTACCTATCCTTAAAATAATTTGACCCAGGGAATAAAATGAATTCTATAAATGCCATTCATTTTTATAAACATTATAATTTATTGGAGGATGTCTGGATTGACTTACAAGATGATTGTGATGTTAGAAGGAGGAGTTATGAAAGACTGACTATACCTCAAATGATTGAGTATGGGGTAAAAGAAGACATCCTTGACACACTATTAGATGATGGTGTAACTTTGGATCTAGGATATTAAGCAGAGAAGATTGGTACCAAAGACCTGGCCTGCATCAATTGGAGTGAAGATAAGTCCATTGACATTAAATAAATTTCTAAGATAGTAATGGATAAGAGTATCCTTTGGGTGGTATTAATAATCAAAGAGCGACAAGCTCAAGTTTCAAAAAAAAGGAAGTCAAGGGAAACTAAAGGTTATCAAAGGACTAAGAGGAGAGAACCCCTAAAAGTGAAATTAGAATATCTTTCTCCTATTTCTAGAGGAGATACTATTCCATAAATACCTACTCAGGAAGTGCATGAATTACAAGGCATGGAGACCACAATGGTTGGAGAAGACTCCTCTTCTCAACATTCCTTTAATCAAGATCCTAGAAAATAAATACCTATAGGTAGCCCTCATGAGAAAGCAAAAAATCTGAAAGGAAAAGAGAATGAAATTAAAATTTATGACATAGACATTAATTCAAAAGATACACGTTATGATGATGAGATTGCTAAAGATATGCCCACTAAAAATATTGAAGAAGAACACGTGTTAACTCTAGAAGATCTGTGGAATTTTTTTCAAGATGCAAAGAGAGAATTTTATGCTAAAGCCAAAATAAGTGCACTCTCCAAACAACAAGAATTAGAGGTGTATACACCTAAAAATGGTTTGGAGCATCCGATTAATTAAATATGAATTATTTGATTAATTATCCCAATTTCCTCTAATATTGAATAAATAGAAATATTTATTTAATATAGTTCACATTCACATTCTTCATAATTTCTTCTAAATCTCATCTTAATTAAATAAATAAAAATAAATACTTAGTTCAATTTAATTATCAAATCCCTATTTCAATCTATCACATCATTTCTAAATTAATTAAATAAAGACAAAAAACACTTTATTGATTAATTGCCATTATTCTTCTATTTTAATTTAATAAACAACTATCCTATAGTTCGTTTTATTAAATTATTTATCTTTCCTTTGTTAATTTAAATAAATCCAAATATTTGAATTGTTACACAAGGAATATTCCATCCATATTCTCTCAAAAATGAATTAGATTTCCTATGTCTAAACTATGTCTAATTTATGTCAAAAATATGTCAAATTAATTGATTGAAACATCACGAGAAGTTTTGGAGACAAATTGGAGACAAATTTAGAATTTGATCTCTCAATCCTCCTCCATCAATCTTTCCTCTTCTCTTGCCTGGTGTTTTCATGGGTAGAGACAATCTCCATCTTTCTCTCAATCTCTTCATTCTCTCACCATCCAAATCTCTAGATTGAATCCAAGCCTCTCAAAGCTATTCCTATGCTTTTCTACAGCCAGGAAATCTATAAATAAAGCATCATTGAACCAAGAAAAGGATCTAGATAATCAAGCTTTTGCACTCTTACTCTGCAGGAATCCAAGCATCAAACATCCAAGCATCAACATTCAAGCAATTCAACAATCAAGCTTCACATCAATGGCTGCCTCTTGTAGCTGCAATTATCTGTTTCATACATGCTAGTTTACATTGTTATAATCCAATATTGCATTTTGGTATCATCTCGTTCTTCGGATAGTCATTTTAACAATCATAGTGCTTAACAATCTGAGAGCAATAGTGATTTAATAAATCTTTGAGGATAGAGAACAACATGATGCTTTCATTTGATTACTTTGTTGAATTGATTCAATTTGAGTTGTCTTTGATATAATGTCATATTAAGAAGTGTATCTATGTTATTTACCTCATTCCACAATTACAATTTGGTGCCCACCAAGGGGCATTAACCCCAATTTTACAAAATTTCAAATTTTTCTGGAAAGTGTTACGTAGGTTTACAACATGATTTATTTTAGCGCTTTCATTAAAAGTTTCGGTGCTTCCGGTCCTTGTTCCAGCGCTTTCAGAGTTTCAGTGCTTTTGGTCACTATTTTAGTGCCTCTATGACAAACGTCAGTGCTTCGGTGATTTAGTGCTTCCAAGATAAACTTCAGCACTTCGGTACACTATTTCAGCGCTTCGGTGCCATATTCCAACGCTTTTGTAAGAACAATCTGGATCCGACGCTTCTGTGGCCAGATTTTATTTACTTTTCACAGTTGAGATAAAATTGATCAATCTAGGATAGTCACTTCAAAGTTTTCTAAAATTGATCAATCTAGGATAGCCACTTCAAAGTTTCTAAAATTGATCAATCCTAGGATAGTCACTTTCTTGTTTTTCTTAAAGCAAATTTATCAATCCTAGGATAGTCATCACATTCTTATAGTAGAAGTTAAAAAGAACATCATGATTTCAGTGAAGCAATAACTTCACTTAGATTAAGAAAATTTCTTTTTGAGCTTAAAACAGAACAAATCCATATGTTGTGCTTGTGGTGATTAGGCTTATGCTCTCCCCTTAACTAGGTGACCAAAGTGCTAGAGTCACTTTTATTTCATGTCATTTACATTTTATTAAATCTTTTAGCAGACCTACCGTAGTGGGAAAAAGTACTCACCCTACAGAAACGACCTAAGTGGGAACAACCAAAGCCAAGTTATCAAACCCACTCTAATAAAAATGCAAGTTGTTGATGAAAGTCCAACTTGATGGTAGTAGGAAAGATAACCATCCATAAAATCTTTGTTCTAAAGATTGGGAGGTCTCCTAAGGGATTTTATCTATTTTCCACACCAAACAGAACCCTATCTACGAACCATAGAGTAGTTTCTCACCGAGTCAGTATCCATACATTGTCATACTCACAGTGCAAGGGGAGGGAAGAATCTGCCCTCAAGACACTCACCATATAATTACCAAGGATTGTTTGCTCAAGGGATTCGGTATCTATGTTCGTCACTTTGAGTATGCACCTGGCAACGACAAAAAAACGGGCACCCTCTAGGGGGTGACACTGCTGTGTGAGTTAACGTAATTGCAAGATGTAGGCTATGAGTATAATGATGACCTACTTGTCATTAAGTGTGAGTCTATTTTATTTGTGTACAATTGTTAAAACAACCCGTCAAAATCAATAAAGATCATTTGTGATTTTTGAATATACACAATCTTTTCAGTTTTAAAACACTTATTCAAAATTGCTTGCCGTGTTTTCACAAATTCATTTAAATCAGATTTAAAGATCATCCTAAAAACGTCAAGTCAAAATAAATCAAAACATCCATGCTGCGAAAGTGGAAGTCCACCACATTTCTTAAAAGAACGATCAAAGTCACAAAACCCCAAAGACCTCTTGGTTATAGAAACAAATTGAGAAAACAACATTTTCTATATCAAAATCGGAAACTTCTTTTGCAACATAGAACTTTCATCCACTGCTATCATGATTTTGCTAGGGGTCACACATTAGATTATGCAGTAGAACCAATCTACTCATGAGCCTTCTTCTAGAGGAGAGCTCTCACGCAATTCCACAACCATAGTCAATGGATTCATCCTTCTTATCTTCCACAATCTCTGATACAGTATGCCACAAGACCAGATCAAATTTTGCTGTAGAAAGTCTTAAAAAGTCCTGTTTTTAGTGTTCTAGAAAACCTGTTTCAGTGCTTTGGGTCATTGTTCTAGCACTTTCATGAAACAACGCTTTCGGGCTCTATTTTAGTGCTTCCAGTCATTATTTTAGCACTTTTGGTAAAATAGCGCTTCTGTCAATTTTTGTAACGCTTTTGGTTTATGTTTCGGTGCTTCTAGGAAGTAGCGCTTCTGTTATTTGCTCCAGTGCTTTCGGGCACTGTTTCGGCGCTTCAATCAAAATAGCACTTCGGTCACCTGTTTCAGCGCTTCTGGGAAATAGCGTTTTTGGTCTCTATTTTAGCGCTTCTAAAAGAAAGAGTTCAAAATTTTAACCAGTCTATTAATTTGTCATTTTATCAACATTTTCATCAGAATCAACTTTTCTTTTTACTAGAATCACTTTCTAGGAACCAAAGTCAGAAAGGTTTACACAAATTTCCAAACTTATCAACTAAAACAAGATCTTGAAAATTACAAGTGTCAAGATCAATTACACAATCAATTACTACACTAAAGTTTCATTATCAGGATACTATCATCCTTCATCATGAAACAAAGTATAGTAATTAACTTTTTAAATATTATCTCATCAATAAGATCAATCATCTTATTCGAATTTGTTTAAAAAGGTTCAAATTGACACTATCCCTCACATAGGATCAACATTTTAGAAGAAAGGGAAAATATTTGTATGCCAATCTTAACTAGGTACCAAAAACAGAGACTCTTAGAGAAAGAAATTTTAAAATCACAAGAAATGGTAGAAGAAAATCCTTGGAACAATCTGAACTGCAATGATAAGAATGAAGTAACTCCGGAAGATATCCAAGCGGCTCAACAAGATCCCAAGTTTCACATATTCATGGAAAAAAATTTAGAACAAGACATGGAAAAATATCTTTTGATGTTGGCCAAATCAGGGGCAAAACTTCCAAAAGATTTTGATGTAAACCATTTGAAAGAAACACCAGACATAAATGAGACTGAGATACCACAACCAACGCCAACAATAGATCTGGTTGCCACTTTAACATCTCAAATGCAACTATTACAACAAAAAATACAAGATATGACGCAAGGGACTACCAAGAGATATGCGATACAGGACATTTGTCCTTATCCCTTTGACGCAACGGCTGGTTTGATACCTTTTCCAAGACACTGTGAATTCCCAAAGTATGATAAGTACAATGGACTAATAGATCCAATAGATCATATACGAGAATTTAAAACGATGATTCTTGAGTTTGCTCAAGAAGAGACTTATTTGATGATGTTATTCGCAAGAAGTTTGGGAGGTGCATGTATGGAATGGTTCTCAAAATAGCAACTTGGTATCAAAACGTTTGAGGAACTTGTTAACAAGTTTATCTCTCAATATTCATTCAACATCCAAAATGATGTTACTATCAACGATCTCTACAACTTGAAGCAAAACAAAGGAGAAAAATTCTTGTCTTTTCTCCAAAGATGGCGATGACTATTGTCTAGGTATCCTCGATCTATTCCAGAGGAAGAAAAGATGGAATTATTCATTGAGAACTTGACAAAAGAAATGAGCTATAGGCTAGAATTACAACATCCACCCACTTTCAAAAAATTCATAGAAAATGGTCTTAAGATTGACGAAGCATTAGTGAAACGGGGAGTTATCAAACATTACAATGACAAATCAAATAACAAATCTAATCAACACTCAAGCAATGATAAACTAAAATTTTGGCAAAAGAATCACAACACAAATGAAACAAAAAGCAATTCAAAAAATGTCAAACCAGTTTTCAACTTGACTACATCTTCTTCAAACAATCAAAATAGTGACCAAAAAGGTCAAGTCAAATACCATGCAGAACAACGAATGCGTAGAAACACTACCATATCAAAAACCATCAAATCGACGATGGTTCACACCTTTAGGTCAATAAATGGAATCAGCAATGAAGGAACTAGTTACCAAAGGCCTTCTCACTACACGAGAAGCTAGGTTCTGGGATCCTAAAGTCCAACCATCATGGTGGAATGACGTTGATTATTGCAACTATCATAATAACAAGGGTCATAAAACAAATGATTGTATGGAATTGAAACATGCAGTACAAGATTTGGTGGACAACAACAAAGTGTATGTGGAAGGACTACAAAATAATAACGAACATTCAGCCTTCAAAGATCCTTTGCCAAATTATGACAAAGGTGCATCATCATCAAATCGCAAAGGAAATAACGCCAATCATGTCAATGACACAACAATCCTGTGTCTATCTGAAGTCAAACATGATCATGCTCTTATTAATAATATTGATGAAAATGAAACCGGTAACATTACCCCTTTGGATTTACTCCCAAATGTGCAAAACTCTGATAATCATATAAATGTCTTAAAAATCAGAGACAATCGAGAACATCAACTAGCCAACGTGCTCACTAGGGGACAATCCAAAGTAATGTTAAAAGGAATGGGCTCCACGCATGCAGTTCCACCTCCATCACATTATGATGTTATCAATCAAATGCAAAACACCCCTCGAGGGAATCAAGAATAGCAACCGGAAAACATCATGACTAGGGGGCAAGCCAAGGTAGTATTAAAAGGAACAAGATCTCAATGTAAGGTTATGCCTCGATCTCACTATAATATTGTTTATCAATTGCAAAACATCCCCACACAAATATCAATACTGGAACTCCTTAAGTTGTCAACATCACATAAGGAAGTTCTCGAACAAGCATTAGTTGCCACAACTGTACCAAAAAATTTGGATGTTTGTCAATTCCAAGCTATGGTGGGACATCTGACTACCCTGCATTGTCTATCATTCTCTGAACAACATGATGTCTCATTAAACCATCCACATAACATAGTGTTGCATATCAAAGTATGTATCCATAATCATCACGTTAAGAGAGTTCTAATAGATGGGGGAGCTGGTCTGAACATTTGCACCCTAAAATTAGTCCGTGCACTAGGATATTTTGAAGACGCTATTGATGCTCAGAGGAAAATGACCATCAAAGCATATGATGAGGAGGAAAGATCGTCCCAAGGTTTAATTGTATTACCCATTCAGGTGGGACCCATGATCAAGCATATAGCATGTCAAGTGTTGGAAAGAGAGTTGACATACAACATACTTTTAGGATGACCTTGCATTCATGAAATGCAAGCCATACCTTCTACATACCATCAATGCCTAAAGTTTCTAGTAAACGAACAAGAGGTGACTATAGCTACTGATTATAATCATCCACAACATTGTGACACCTTGAGAGTATCTCAAGACACCTTTGTCCCTCACAACAAGGAAGCTTCAAGTTCATCATCATCCAAGAACGAACAAAGTCCAAGCATCACTACCAAGTGGGTACAAAAGAAAGGTAAAGAAAAGGAAACAAGTCATGTTGAAACAAACATTCCAAGTACACAAACTTCTCTATCAAACAACTTTTAGAAGCAAGTTTAGTTGACAAATAAAGGAATGGGACAGTACTCAATGGACTAATCGCTTAACTTATCACAGTTAATGCCATCTCCTAGGAAATATGGTCAACCATCAATGATCAAACCTCCGACATCTTTAACTAGCACCATTCTTCAAGAAACATTTGTGAAATCCAAAACCATAGCAAAAGCAACAGACAATAAAGCAATCCTGGATTGGCTTTACTAGGATGAAGAAACATCAACATTAGAGAACGGTATCAAAAATATTAGCATCAACACAGACAAGTATGGAAAAGGAAAGGCTATTCTTGAAAAGATGGGTTATGAAGGACAAGGGCCTGTGGGATTAAGAAAAGAGGGAATTTCAGAACCTATCACACCTCTCACTCTCCACACAAAAGAAAAATGAGGACTAGGATACTCTGAAGAAGAGAAGCAAGAGCTAACAAGGACAACTATGGAAAATATCCTTCATTTTAGAGATGGTTCTGAAACAGATTCAAATGAATATGAGTGGGCCTTACCTTGTGATTTACTTGTCATTGATATTCTAGTCGATGTGATTCAAAAATAAAAACCTACACGTGAGGAGGGCCAAGGCTCTGGGTCTGGACCATTCATCAAGGGATCACTAAATATCGATGACTCTAGTGAGGACGAACAAAATTTGAGTGAACTAGATGATTTTGAAGAGGGTACCATCATGGATCTCGATATCCCAAATGACAATTCTGACGATATAGCTATCCTCACCCTTACTTCCATAGACCTACATCAATCCGATGATACCATGCCATTAATCCATCCATAACTTATTGATTGGGAACCTATTGAACCTTTGACTGTACCGAAATTTGCAAATGATGATGCCATCGTGCATTTCCTATGTCATACCGATCTTGATACAAATTCTATCTATAATACTCATAACAATACGAATCAGCAGGAGGGTGTCAAATCTTCCAGTTGCAAAATTGACAACAGGGAAAATAGATCTAATGGTGAAAACCATTCTATGGCAGCATTAGATATGGAAAAAGTAAAAATAAAGAATGCATCCAATGGTGAAAACCTTTCAAAAGCACTGAAGGATGGAAGATTTGACACTCTCCTAGAAAATTATCATGAGCGATCATCAGTTCTGGTCAAACCTACACAAGTGGTGGACATTGGCATAGAAGAGAAGGAAAAAGTACTACATCTAGCAAAATCAATGACTGATCGAGAGAGGCCGAAATTTATCAATTTCTTCAAAGCAAGAAGCATCAACTTCAGTTGGTCATATTCTAATATGCTAGGCTTAGATCCAAATCTGCTTATGCATCATTTGTCTTTGCCAAAAGGAATCAAGCCTGTTAAACAAAAATTAAGAAAAATGCACCCCCACATTGCATTAATGGTCAAAACAGAGCTAAAAAAATTACTGGATGCTGAATTCATACGATCTATAGATTATGCTGAATGGATATCAAATCTTGTGCCTATTTCCAAGCCGAACAATAGCATCAGAATTTTCACAAATTTTAGGGACCTCAATAAAGCATGCCCGAAGGATGATTTTACTTCCATATATGGACATCATTGTGGACTTGACGGCAGGGCATGCCATGTTATCAATCATGGGCGGTTTCTCTGGGTACAATCAAATAAGAATAGCTCCAGAAGATTAGGAAAAGATGGCTTTTACATGTTCATGGGGAACTTTTTGCTGGACCGTCATGCCATTTGGTTTAAAGAATGCAGGGGCGACTTATCAAAGGGCAATGACTATGATCTTCCATGATATGATGCACACTTTCATGGAGGATTATGTGGATGACATCTTGGAAAAATCTACTACTAAGGAAGAACATTTGCATATCCTAGATAAAATATTCACACGGATGGAGAAATTTAATGTCAGGTTAAACCCTAAGAAATGTGTCTTTGGGGTTACATCAGCAAAACTACTAGGATACATTGTTTCAGCAAAGGGCATTGAGGTGGATCCAACAAAATTCAAAGCAATTATGGAGATGCCACCTCCTAGAAACATCAACCAGCTCAGATCACTACAAGGATGGCTTCAATCAATCAGAAGATTCATCTCCCAGCTGGCAGATAGAAGTCATCCTTTCAATCATCTATTGCATAAACACATAGTTTTCATGTGGGATGAGAAGTGTGAAGCAACATTCAATCAAATCAAACAATATCTAATGTCACCACCTATTCTCATACCACCAACAAGGGAAGACCCCTCATATTTATATTGCTACAACTGATATCTCATTGGGGGCACTCTTAGCACAAGAGGATAATACAGGAAAAGAGCATGCTATCTACTACATCAGTAGAACTTTAAATGGCTATGAAATAAACTATACATTCATAGAAAAGTCTTGCTTAGCAGTGGTGTTTGCTACTCAAAAGTTGAGACACTACATGATGGCTCATACAATCAGGTTAATTGCAAAGATCGACCCTTTGAAGTATCTACTAAGTAAAGTTGCCTTAACAGGTAGATTGGAAAAATGGGTTATGCTCCTAAGTGAATTCGACATTCAATATGTCGAGAGAAAGGCAATCAAGGGACAAGCAATTGTTGAACAACTAGCTGAAGCTCCTCTACCGATAATCGCCCAATGACAATGGAATTCCCAGATGCAGACATCATGACAGCAATGCCCCAACAATGGATACTGTATTTTGATGGATCATATACACAACGAGGATCAAGAGCAGGGATTTTGTTCATCTCTCCCCAAGGACACACAATTCCAAAATCATACAGACTCATGTTTCAATGTACCAATATGTGGTAGAATATGAAGCATTGATTATTAGGGTCAAGATTGCAATTCAATGGAAAATCACAGATTTACAGGTCTATGGGGACTCTCAACTGGTTATTTATCAATTCAATGATGAATATCAAACCAAAGATGACAAATTGATGCCTTACAAGTAGCAAATAGATAATCTGAAATAATCCTTTGCTAGTATCAAGTTTGATTAGATTCTAAGAGCAGAGAACAAAGCTGCAGATGCTATGGCTATGATCGCTTCATTACTACAATTGCCTGAGAAGCGTGTTTGTTATGAGTTTATGGTAGAACAAGTATCATGTCCTTCCCATTATCAATCAGAATCCACTATCATATGTCATCTAGAAACCACGAAAACCTCCATATACGAAAAAACCTATGCTTATCTGAAAGATGATATCCTACCTCCTGACCTTTCCAAGAATAAAAAATGCAACTTTTCCATCAATCCACCTGACACACTTTAATCACAGATGTCCTTTATCATCGAGGTCTTGATGGTACACTAATTCGATGTCTAGAACGCAATGAATCTTAAACAGCCTTACGAGAAGTTCACGAGGGTATTTGTGGTACTCACTCGAGTGGAATGACTCTAGCTAAGAAACTCCTCCATTTAGGTTATTATTGGCCATGCATGGGAAGGGAATCATATCAATTTTTCAAGAAATGTCACAAATATCAGGTTCACAGCAATCTGATTCATGCACTGGCACAAGAACTGCATCCTTTTACATCAACATGGCCTTTCTGTCAATGGGGCCTAGATCTGGTAGACGAAATACATCCATCTTCATCTAATGGACACAAGTTCATTATCATGGCTACAGAATACTTCACGAAGTGGATAGAGGCAGTACCTCTTACTACCATCACTGGGAAACAAATCTCCTCATTTATCTTGAACTACATCATCTGTCGATATGGAGTTCCTCAATCTATAATCACAGATAATGGATGACCATTCAAATATCAAGATGTCCAAGAGTTATGTGAAAAGTTTCACATGCAACATCATTTTTCAACACCGTACTATCCTCAAGGGAATGTCCAAGCAGAGGCCTCAAACAAAACCATACTCAAAATTCTCAAAAAGACGGTTAACGATGTTGGACGTGATTGGCATGTTCAACTCAATCCTGCACTATGGGCCTACAGAACAAGCATCAGAACACCAACAAGAGCTACACCATTTGCTTTGGTATATGGATCAGAAGCCATATTACCCATTCAAGTTAAAATTCCATCCCTTCGTGTATCACTCAGAAATATCATTTTCGATGAAGATTATAGGGTATCTAGATTGCAGGAACTGGAATTGCTAGATGAGCGTCGTCAACAAGCTGTAAATCATCTAACAGCTTATCAATAAAGGATGTCAAGGAGTTACAATCATAGGGTGAAACCAAGGGTCTTTCAGGTTGGTGACTTGGTACTAAAGGAAAACCCTAGAAATCAACAGAATAGGGAGAAGAAAGGAAAATTTGAGCCTAACTGGCTTGGTCCTTTTGTCGTCATATCAGTGTATGGATCAGGAGCATATCAACTATCAACGTCAGAAGGGGATTTGTTTGATGAACCTATCAATAGTATTCATCTCAGGAAATTCTATGCTTAAAACTCCTAGTGCACGAGGCAAAAATCTAAAATTGTTTCCTTGGTGAAAACCTGGCAAATAGGCATCTTGGAAAATGGAAAAATACAAAAAAAAATAGAAAATACAAAAAGAAAGAAAATGAGAAAAATGAGAAAAATACAAAAAACACAAAGGGTGTAATCAAAGCATGTGGTGAAAACCTGGAAACAGGCGTCATATGTGATTCAAGGATCAACTTTCCCATCTATTATGAACATATCAGGATCATTCATTTGAAAGTCAGTATCAATTCATATCATATCATTTGTCTGACCATCATTACATCCGTTATCAAAATCATGTCACATGGTCAACATATCACTCCATAGCTTGGGGGCAACATCTAGATATCACTAGGGGCAATACAAACATGTCAATTACATCAAATGGTAGAAAACCAAAAACAAATATCAAAAGGCAATGTCAATCATCATCAGAAAAGCATCAAACATCCGTATCATATTGAAAATCCAAAAACATGTCAAAAGGTAAGTCTGAAAAAGCAACATTCAAAAACATAGGTCTATGTCAGTCGAACTACGTGGTCTCTGCATGTGCAATGTAGGCAAGGCTAATCTTAAATCAGCCCCCGAGACCCCTAAGATAGGTTAATAGGTTAGGTCTTTAGTCAAAAACTCGAAAATCCAAAAAATAAACATGTCAACATCAGGATGGATGATCTAAAATCTAAATAATGAATGGAACACTCTAAGTAAACAATGGATAAATTGTACTTTCGATTATCATTACTTTAGAGTTACTCAATGATGTATTGAACTAGAGTAACAAGGAAAAAGAATGATATTTTTATTATCTGCTGTCTGTACATTAATCATATAAATATGTGAATTTTTGAGGGATGTGCTATGCAAATGTATCACCGATGACATTCAGAATTCACACATTGAAATGATTAATCACTGCTTGTTTACGCAATGAATGCTCAAGTCATCTCGGTTCAATTATACCTAGATGCTTGTGTTCGGTTGCAATATTAAAGATCATGAAAGAAATACTTAGGTCGTCATTGGATTAACACAACCATTGATGCTTGTATTAACTTTCAACATCCAATAAAGCTCTATGATGATACCAAGCACAAATAGACTGTTAAAATGACATTTGTTTCACATATAGCTGCATGTTAAAATTAGATTACATTCATCATGATTCATTATCTGCAAAGTATTGGTTGCATAAAGATTTCCAAATCAATGATTGTCTAATCTACAAAAAAGAGACTGAGTATACTTGACATAAAATCATCAAAAACATATAGCATCATCATTTCATCATTCATATTTTTCATCATGCATCATAAATTCTACCATCAGTGCATCAGGTTCATTCTTACCATAACACATTCATTACATTACCATTTATCCAACATCATATGCATACATTAATTACCATCCATACATTTTCTCATTCATCATAAAATCATCATTTATCATCATCACATTTGAAAATAACAAAAAAAAAGCATTCACCCATCTATTTCATACATTTTGATCACATTTAAAAGCATTCATATAAATCATCATTTAGAATCCATACATCACATCATATATCCACATAACATTTATCCATCCATACATCATATCATATATCCACATATCATTTATCCATCCATACATACATCATTACATCATTACATTAAAATAAATCATCATTTATCATCATCACATTTAGAATAAACTCATCACATAAAGCATATAACAACATCCATCATATAGAAATCATGAAGCCATCATCATAATCATATCAAATGCATCTCATATATATATCAAAAATGTCAAGTATACAATGACGTCGGATATAAAAATACATCATCATACAAAGAGGTACATCATAAAATACATTAGTGAGGATCACAATAGCCTCTATGACCTGCTACTACCAGAATGCGTAGGCCCAATAGGACCTGTACCTGTACCACCACCACCCCCAGAAGGACCCAAATCTCTGGGATCTCTGCATGGAGGCTGTGTCGCTCCCTCACTGACTTTCCGTGTATGAGTCCACACTGATCTCGATGGGGCATAACTAACTTGATGCTCGGTAGGCACTGCATCATGGTAACAGCCCCAATAGAACTCTGCCTCTCGGCCAGCCCGCAGAACCTCTCTCATATAATCACCGATAGAGGTGTCATTGGCCAATCTCTGGAGGGTATCTGCTGTCTCCTGTGCCCTCTCGGCTATCTACCGAGCACTATCTCACTCGGCTATCAGGGTATCAACCTGTGTCTGCATACTGGCTAACTGCCCCTATACCTATGCTAAGGCCTATGTGTGAGCCTGTGCCTGTGCCTGCATCTAGGTCTGGGTCTGCACAAGCATACCCCGAGCCTGTACCAACTGCCCCTATAGTGTCTGAACCTATGCCTGCAAACTTGAAATATGTCTCTGATAATCCATAGGTGGCATGGTCACTGCTCACCTCTTGTGAGGCCTGCTCGAAGATGGACCACTACTGATGGCTGGCCCTATCTCTCGGTCTCCTCCACTACCACCATCATTGTCCCCACTGCTGCTGCTATCCTCACTGTCACTCTCTAAGCTCTCATCTATTGGGATATCACCCTCACCCCTGGAAACATCCTCTACCACATCCTCCTCTACTGGTAATGGTGTGGGCTCATCAGGAATGGTGATGTGAGGGGGGGGACGAAAGCCAAAAATGCCGCGTACTCCTTTGTCACGGGTGCCTCTACAATATCCTTCTGCATGTCCTAGGGAGATGGTTGTAATGTCCTGTACCCATCTACAACATCATAAGGTAATGTGGGACCCCAATTCGGAATATCCATCCATCGTCGTGCATAGTGGGCTACCCCCTATGGCATACACTGAATAATGCCATACTGTCTGTACACCCAATGTAGCAAAAATCTCTCAATCACAAAAGGAGTCTGACCAATGAGCTACATAGAGTCACAAAGGAAGCCCAATACTATATCATCCTCATCCCACTCCTCATAGTCAAGGTATGGGCGCCATGTCACTGTCTCAATATCATCAAAAACTCTCCTCCAGTGCTCTAACTTGCCCATCCGAGCCTGTGTGAACCGACCACTATATCTAAATACATACGGTCTACCGGTTGGTCTATCTGCAATGGGAAATGGCTGACAAATAGCAAAATGCTCCCAAATCCATATCTGTAATAGGGTCGCCCCTGCGGATATACTACGTGCACCTAAGTACACAATGGAATGAAGATCATGGTAAAGATGTGCTAACATGCACATCCCCCACGCATATTTGGTACCATGTACCAACATGCTCTCTAGTGTCCTACCCCAGCCAATGATAAATCCCTTTGACCTACGATCAGGGAAAAGGAAACATCTAATGAATCCAGCTAGCACTGCTGGTAGTGTCGCATATGAATCCATGATCCTCCACCATCGAACACTCGGACCCTCAATGTCCTAATCCTGAAATATGCAACGGAGAGCATCTCAGCTGCTAGTCCCATGAGAGTCATATGTAACAATCTCCCCCATGAATGGAATGCGTAAGATACGCCACACATCCTCTGGTGTGACTGTCATCTCACCTGTAGGTAGGTGAAAGGTGTTGTGGTCGCTGTGCCACCTCTCAGCTAATGCGGTCAACAAACCCCGATTAATCCTAATCTGGGGCATATCAAGTAAACTCATGAGGCCACACTAGCCTATCACCTGGAGCTCATCCAGTGTCAAATGTGGTATCAAATCGATCGTCTGCAGAAATCTCTCTCGCATCTGGAGAGTACCCAGATCCTCATATCATCATAACGAAAAAAATCTACAATCAGTGAACTATGTCAAGGAATCAAAGGTCATTCTACTATCAGTCTATTCCAAAAGCTTTGGTATGAATTTTCAATCAAAATTCATAGGTGAACATCAAACCTCACCTATCATGAGGTTTTTAAATCATCAACAAACCTCACCTATCATGAGGTTCATCAAAACATTAGCTAGATCTCACCTATCATGAGATTTATCAGATATTGAATCATGTCCTTGCCTATCATGAGGATCATCAATAAATGGGGTTTCTTCTCGCATATCATTAGAATTAGTCTTATTTAAATCATCGAATCCAACATCAAGAATGTGGATTGTCAATCATACCAATCAAAAGAATGGACACGATCAAAATTGACATAATCAAAGTTCAATAAGTCAAAATCTTCAATTCTAACATGGAAGCGCTAAAACAGGCTTCCAAAGTGCTAAATCCCAAAAGCGCTATTTTATCATCCAGAAGCGCTAAAACAGGCTTCCAAAGCGCTAAAAGTCCCAAAGCGCTACTTTTTCGCATCAAAACGCTACAATAGGCCATCAAAGTGCCACTTTACCAGAAGCGCTAGAACAGACCTTAAAAGCGCTAATCCACCGACTCAAAGTGCTGAAAGTCTCAAAGCGCTAAAATCCAGCTTCAAAGCGCTAATTCTTGACTCCTAAGCGCTAATTCACTGAAAGCGCTACTTTACCGACTGGAAGCGCTAGAGTTTTAAACGCAAGTGCTAGACTACCTAATAGAAGCGCTACATCGGAATGTAAGTGCTATAGCATGGCTTGAAAGCACTAAAAGACACCTAGACATGCCTAAGACCTAAAAAGCATAAAAAACAAAAGTGCACAAATTACGAGGAGGTCAAGGGGTACATACCGGAGGTCCATATGCAGGTGGCCATCTGTAATGTCGAACACGCTCGAATCGGTGAGTGTGGTAAGGAATAGGCATCTCGCTCCAACTGGTAGAAAAGTCTTTATCACTAAGAATTTTGAACTCAAAAAACAAATAATGAATTGAAAATGACCTTTTAGCACTATTTATAATTTTTGAAAGGTATTTTTGGGGGATTTTTATAACATTTTGATTAATTTTATCCATGAAATTAATTAAAACTCATCAGAGGACTCATTTCTTCATCATTTTGTTAGGAGATAAATTATTTTAAAATGAACAGCAATATAAAATCATCAAAAAATCATAAATTTTTGAAAATTTCAAAAATTCATCAAATCATTAATTTATCTCCTAAGGGGGCATATCATTATCGAATCATCTGAAAATCATGTGTGGGGCACATGAAATTATTATCTGAAAATCATGTCTGGGGCACACGAAATTATTATCATCTGAAAGTCATGTCTGGGGCATGTCCGGTTATCAAATCATCTGAAAATCATGTATGGGGCATACAGAATTATATTTTTCATATCATCGATCCTGGCAGTAGTAGCAAAATATTTCTTCGAAGCAATGCGTAAAACACATCACTTCGAAGAGGGGCAAAATGTATACACCTAAAAATGGTCTGGAGCATCCAATTGATTAAATACGAATTATTTGATTAATTATCCTAATTTCCTCTAATATTGAATAAATAGAAATATTTATTTAATATAGTTCACATTCACATTCTTCATAATTTCTTCTAAATCTCGTCTTAATTAAATAAACAAAAATAAATACTTTGTTCGATTTAATTATCAAATCCCTATTTCAATCTATCACATCATTTCTAAATTAATTAAATAAAGACAAAAACACTTTATTGATTAATTGCCATTATTCTTCTATTTTAATTTAATAAACAACTATCCTATAGTTCGTTTTATTAAATTATTTATATTTCTTTTGCTAATTTAAATAAATCAAAATATTTGAATTGTTGCACAAGGAATATTCCATCCATATTCTCTCAAAAATGAATTAGATTTCCTATGTCTAAACTATGTCTAATTTATGTCCAAAATATGTCAAATTAATTGATTGAAACTTCACGGGAAGTTTTGGAGACAAATTGGAGACAAATTTGGAATTTGATCTCTCAATCCTCTTCCATCAATTCTTCCTCTTCTCTTTCTTGGTGTTTTCGTGGCTAGAGACAATCTCCATCTTTCTCTCAATCTCTTAAATCTCTCACCATTCAAATCTCCAGATTGAATCCAAGCCTCTCAAAGCTTTCCCTGTGCATTTCTACAGTTGGGAAATCTATAAATAAAGCATCATTCAACCAAGAAAAGGATCCAGATAATCAAGCTTTTGCACTCTTACTCTGCAAGAATCCAGGCATCAAGATCAAGCATCACATCAATGGTTGCCTCTTGTAGCTGCAATTATCTGTTTCATACATGCTAGTTTACATTGTTATAATCTAGTATTGCATTTTAGTATCATTTCGTTCTTCAAATAGTCATTTTAACAATCATAGTGCTTAACAATCTGAGAGCAATAGTGATTTAATAAATCTTTGAGGATAGAGAACAATATGACGATTTTGATTGATTACTTTGTTGAATTGATTCAATTTGTTTAATCATTGATATAATGTCATATTAAGAAGTGTATTTATGTTATTTACCTCATTTCCACACTTACAAAATGTATGGGTTGTATCCTCCTCAGTTTCCCCATCATCAGCCACTTCTCAAAGAATTTTGGGCCAACCTTCAGGATCAATTTGAAATGAGAAAAAGGGGATATGAAAGATTAAAAATTCCCCAGATAAAATATTTTGAACTTAAAATGGATATACCAAAGGGCACTATAGATGATGAGATCACACTTGATCCCAGATATGAAATGGATCAAGTTTCTACTAAGGATTTGGAACCCATCAATTGGATGGAAAAAAAGGAAACTAAGATTCATAAAATATCACGGGGAGTGGTGGACAGAAGTATAACATGGATTGAGCTTTGGTTAAAGCAACCAAGGGGTAAATATTCAAAGAAGAGGGTTTATAGCAATGAACCTATTTCTTCCATTGAGAAAAGGTAATTAAAGAGATTGAAGAAAGGTGTTGTAGCAATGGAGGCAACCACCAAAGAGCCTACCCTAACAAAAGAAAAAATTTGATTAAAGCAGGTTAATGAAGCCTTGAAGAAAGCTAAAGTTACTTATGAGGCAGCTGCTTCTGGAGTTGTTTTAGGATTGGGTGCCACACCCTTGGCTTCTATATATCTTGGAGAACAATCTTATGGAAAATTACCTTCTATTGTCCCTCCACGAACTGAGGAAACCACTTCTACCATGCCATCAATAATAGGAATATAAAATTTTGAAGAGGAGAGGCTCCTTGTGATTGATGTAAGAGAATCACCTATTTATTCAGACTTTGAAAGAACTCTATCTCAGGAAGGAGATAGATCCCAATGGGAGGAGTATCTAAAGAAGGTTGAGGAGGAGCTAGGAGAAGAAGAAACCAGGTTTGAGCCTGGAAGCTTGTATGATAAGGAATTGGAGCTGAATGAAGTTTTGACTGAAAAGGAGTAGGAGGAATTAATGGAAAGTGCCCAAAGTTTAGCTACAGAGAAATCAACTCAGGATGAGGAAGAACAAAGAAATAAAATTGAAGAGATAACCCAACAAAATAAGGTTGAAGAAGAGGCTCTTGAATGTGAATTGGAGCAACAAAGAAAAGTTGGGCAGGAAAAGGCTACATAAGAAGAACTCCATGAGAAAGAGTTGGAACAACAGAGGTTGAAAGATGAAGAGGAGGTTGCAAAGAAAGAGGAGGAAATGAAGAAGATACAAGATATTAGAGCCCAAAATGAGAAGATGGAGTAGGAACAGTTATAGAAAGAACAAGAGGATCAATAAAAGGCTTCTTCTCAGCAAACTATTGGGGTGATTTCTTTGACACCTCCCAGTGTTCAACAAGTGACTACTCAGTTAGTTGCTCCCACTTGGCTCAAGCTGAATCTAGAAATGAGGTAGCAAGTGCAAGCTCAGCAGTGACATGGGATGAGATGGTCATGGAGATTGAAAAAGTGAAATCAAGGAAGTAGCCTCATGTTGTGCATTCCACAAAGTTCACTAATGAGGGAGATTTAATACCATAAATTGCTACTCCTATTGCTGAAAAATATGATAGAGAACTGTAGGCTAAGGATTATCAGATAAGCACTTTTTATCTAGGGAAACATACAAGGCATCATAAAATAAACTTGATCGATATTGTTGTCACCACCACCAAGTCAAGGTTAGTCAAAGATAAGAAAGCTAAAGATTAGCTTAAGGCTCAAGTGGGAAAGATGAAATATTTTTTGAAGGAGTTAATTTCAGCCACTCTTGAGAAGCCCACACCATCAGAGATCCCTATTTTGATGAGCCACAAGGAGGTGGATGGGTTGAGTGAA
Organism: Sequoiadendron giganteum; assembly: GCA_007115665.2. Classification (NCBI taxonomy): domain Eukaryota; kingdom Viridiplantae; phylum Streptophyta; class Pinopsida; order Cupressales; family Cupressaceae; genus Sequoiadendron; species Sequoiadendron giganteum. The sequence goes on along the minus strand of CM021109.1, from coordinate 334,923,195 downwards.
ATGAAAAAGAAGGCCACATGGTTTGATAATTTGTTGAATGTTTTCAATTCTGGTATGGATAAGAATTTAGATGAAGGTTTTAAACACTATCATGTAGGCCTTTCCTTGGTTAAAACAATAGAATAATCTATAAGGAAATGGTGGGAAGAGGAAGAGAAGCTCAGGTAGTACTTGGGAAAGTTGAAGGTGATTGCTAAAATTTCTGATAAAGAGTTGGTCCAATCATAGAATTTGGGTGATGAGAGCCCTAAATATATTTCAAGGTCTATTAATGTGTCTTTTTTCAACACCCAAAATCTCAGTGAATAAAGAATATATATGCTCAAAGGCATTCATGAGATATGGGAACATGTAGGCATATTTGAAAATATTGTTGTAAAACTCATTGATAAGGTTTCACCCCTAAATCAAAGACTCGAATCATTGGGGGAAATAAAATATGCTTGGGAGGTAAGACTTTATAAAATGATGAAAGAAGGAGACACTGCTAAATCAAATCTTATGGATAGGTTGTTGGGTATCAGATGTGACATGCAGTGGGCGATTATAAACATCAGTCAGCTGAGGGAAATTGTTACTACAATAAAAAGGTGGTTTGAAGAGTCAAAGTTTAAAGTTGACTGGGTCGATGGACCTGATGATGATATGTTGAAGTAGATTTTCTCCAATTATGATGAGTATCATGAGATTCGTCATGAGGAGAAAAAGTAGGTTAGGTGCCTTTTTGGGATAGCAGCATTTCCATATCAGTTTTTGAGCAAATGGACGACTCCATATTAGTTTTGGTGAGTCAGAATTTGGGCATGTTGATTAGAAAAGGACAAAATCAGAACTCACAGTCAAATTTTGATTGAAGAAGCATGTGGCATACCTTTCAGCACCTATAGTTTTAGCAGAGACAAACACTTCGAGTTAACTAGGCATTCATATAATTATGGATCTGGGCCCCAAATTATGGATATTGATTTTTGATTGGAGGGATTGATGCTAATTTTGTCCATAATTAGAATTCTCTTGTCATTGTAAAGGCTAGCTAATTGAAGTCAAATTGGTTTCCTAGAGACTAGAGAAATTTTGTTTACATCTTTTATGCAAGATACTCAAACACTTTTATAGTTTTTAATGAAAGAAATTTTATTTTAGAAGTTTATTAGTTTTATGATGATTTTGATGAACAATGGTTATTCGTATACCAGTGAATTTTTTTGAGCATAAATGTTTCTTATTTTATGAAAATCAATAGAAGACTTTGAATTTGAAAACCATTTTTATTGCATTATTTGTGGATAATATTTCTTGATATTTGTTGATCTATTAATTTTAGTAATGAGCTCATAGGATTGTGTTATTGAAAATTTCTAAAAAAAGTGGTGATGAATAGTTGTATGATTTAAATTTGCACTATGAATGAATGCAATGGTATAGATTGTTTCATAGATTTTATTATTCTACGATTTAAGTGAATTATGAAAATGCTCATTCTAAGAATTACATGTCTGAATTAAAAGAAATTTGTGTTCATTTTTTGTTGTCCTAAGCCTTGATCTATCTTTTTATTTTTTATTTAAACCCCCAAATGTTAAATTGCCTTGAACTATCTAGTTGTACTCATTTATTAGCAGGCCCCTTGAATATTATGGTTACATGGACTGTTGAATGATAACAACATAGTTGGGAACCAACTACAAAGACCTTGGAAGATAGGTGGTTTTAGATCATTTTTCTTTTTCAAGAGAAATAGAGTAGAAATATTATGTTTAGTGTTGATGTGTTAATTTTTACCATCAACAAGTACCAAGAGAAAGAGTGTAAAACCATTCTACAAATACTCTTTATAAGGTCTCAATGAATAACCTTATGAAAACATCCTCATGCTCAACACCAAGAACACCACATACAATATAAAAAGCAACAATATGCTCATTAGGATTTTTCTTACCATCACCATAGAAATTGGGGATGTTCTTACATGAAACATAAGGAATTTTATGCAAAGGGTTTCCGGATTTAAAGTTCCAAAATAATTACACCAAGTTCGAATGGTTGGTTGAGGTTGAGCCATAGCACCTTGAACAACAATCACTTGATCTGGTGTGATAGGTAAAATTCCCACAAAATTAGAACATTCACTTGGAAGCAGTGACCTGATTCTTCGAGGAAGATAACTTCCTGTATGCTATAACGGTGACCTTGCTTGTAGAGGAGAAAGGATAATATTATGGTGTTGCAACAACTCAAAAAATGGATCAACTTGACCTTGCACCCTTTGACTGCGAGTATATCTTATGTATATCATAATGTATTCCTTGAAACAAAATGAAAATTATCAATATAAAGATATTTACAAGCTTGCAATAAGACACTAGAATACTTTTCTACTTCAACCAAAAGCATGAGGCTTTAGTTGTGTGCTCGTATCCCCAGTGGAGTCATCAAAAAATTGTTGGGTGAATATTTTGTAATCCCTTTATAGATTACAAAATAGTGATTTCAACCACAATTATGATGAGATTAATCTCTCCTCTCGGAAATGGGAGGCTCCCTTCATAATTTTTATTGAAACAAATGTAAACTATGCTACACTAAAGGTATTTACACTAACTTTAAGCATGTAGGGGAGGTGTTACATTCATCATTTTCTCTTATTTTGAAAAATATGTTTAAAATGCTTCACAGTAATATTCAATAATGCTTCTACACTTCTAATATTAACCAAACAAATAATCACCAATATTATTTATTAAACGTGTGAATAAGCAGAGTACCAGTATGAAATATGTGACTGAAATACATGCAAAAGCATAAAGTCTTTTCGCTACCTTCAATGATATTTTCATAGTAACTAATGACGTACGTTTAAGCACAAAGTCTTCCAACTCACTTCATAAAGAGATTAATGTACCAAGTGAATAATCCCAAGCACAAAGTCTTCTAATTATCCTCTAGAAAGTTTTCAAAATAATAGTATCACAGTTGGAGCACAAAGTCTATCAACTAATAATACCACTTGTACACAAAATGAATAATAACAAGCTCAAAGTCTTGTTAATTCTCCACCAATAAATGCTTTCAAGACATACAAATTCAAGTAAATAATATAACACAAAGTTCATAAAAATTATCTTGAAATTCCTCCAATATTAATAAAGAAACACCACTTATCCAAATACAAAATAAATCAATAAGAATGACATAAGAATATCCTTATTCATACAAATTTGATTCAACACAAAGTTTGATACCAAAATTGCCTTCTTTATTAATTGGAATTGATTTGAATTTTAACTCAAAGTCTCAAATTTGATTCTCAATTTGGCAGCACTTCGTTGTAATAGATTAAAGGTCAAAATTACAAATGATCTCTCTTATATTTATAGATGAGATCCAAGAGCTAATCTAGGAAAAATTCTAACTACTTTGACTTATTGAATGATGGAGTCCAAAATTATTGGAGCCTCATTGTTGTTACATGTATTTACAATTTGACAAATGACATGTAAATTGTCTTCAACTAACTACAAAAACTTGTAAATGACAAAAATGAAATATAAACTAAGGCATGATCAACCTTCTTCAACATTATTCATTAGGAAATCATCATGTTTCTTCAAGATTGTCTATACTTCATTATCTAACACTGCAGTATGTTTGATGATGCCACAAGCTCTTGATATTGAATCTTTAACATTGTTGTAGGATTTTTCATGTCACCCAAGGTACTATTTTATATTCTCCAAAGTTAATTGAAGATCAAATATTTGATCCATTAGAGGCACTAAAAAATTCCTGGTCTTCAAATTCCTTCTGAAACATGTTGATAAAATGTTGAACCACATTATCTAGAGAAACTAGTTTTTAACTATCATCTCACACCTTGCATGGAATTTCTTCAAATTTTTTAATAAGTTGCAAGTCATGTTCTTCACCAAGTTCATGTGCATATTGTAGATCATTGAGTAAGTTGATGAGAACAGTGTCTTTTTGAATCAAAGACTCTTCAATTTTCACATACATGTATCGGTTATGAATGATCCCAAATTCCTCAGGCTTATCTATTTTGAGTTTCCTCATCTTGATCCAAGACTATACTTTATTTTACATATCCTCTTTCTCTTGAGAGAAAGCATTTATAGTGTCATCCAATTTTTCTCTTATGCCTTCCATCTTTTCTAGCTTCCCCATGGTAGACCCTAGCATTTTTATTCCTGATGCAATTAAGCAATCAAGATACTCATTGACCAAATTTCCCCTAGTATGTACCTTTTCCACCTTTTGGATGATAGGATTCTCAGCACCAACTGCAATTACCTCGGTCTCAATGGATTCAGAATATTGATTGGTCTTATGTAGCACAGTTGTAAGTTTATTTGTCTTAGCCTTGTAGTGATCTTTCATCTTATTCTCCTTATCAAATTTCTCTATAAGAGAATCTAGGGTAGAATGAACATCTACCTTCACACTATCATAAGTCACCTTGTCGATTTCTACCCTTGTGACAAAGTAATCTACAATATTCACTTCTACATAAGTTTTTTCAGAGGGAGGTTGAGCTATCTCTAAATAATTATTACCCTCTTTATCAAAAAGAATCCTAGAAAGATTATTTGATTTCTTCTTGATAGATGTAAGCTGTGCAAATTCAAACTCATCAAGAGAAATGGATTATTTCCTCCTCTTTGGTTCTTATGAAAACAATCATGGTGGTAATGGTGAGTTGTCCTCAGGTTTTGTATCCATCATATGGGATGTAGTAGTTGCATCCACAAAGGTGGTAGTCACAATGGGAGAAGTGTCAATTAAAATAACCTTGGTAATTTCAGCCCTAGAAACTTGCACAGAATCATTCAAGAAATTCTCTAAATCATAATGTGATGTAAGGTCAAAATATGGTGAGGACAAACTTAGAAAAGACATAGGAGAACTAGTCACATTATCTAACCCTTGTTTCGATCTTTCAAATGGTAACCTTGAGATGGGAGAAGAATGTATAGAATGAATCAACACAATAGTTGCAACAACACTTTTTAATGAGGGAGGAGCATTAACAAGAACATTAGATGTAGACAAGGTCATAGGAGGAGGAGCGGGAATAGACACAACATTGGAAATGGGGGGTGAGGTCATAGTTGGTTCCTCAGGAATATTCTCATGAGGGGACATATCTATTTCCTCATGATCCTCTTCATCAATCTGCCCCTCTTCTTGCACATGCACCTCTTGGGCCTTTGTGGATGGTTCCTCTGCAGATTTCCTAGTCTTCTTCTTGCCACCCTTGACCACAAACTTGATCTTAGGATTTGAAGATTTGATGGAGCTTGAAGAATTATTTTTGTTTTTGGTCCTTAGCTCTAATATTTTACCCGATTGACCTTGAGGTTCATCTTTTGATCCAATGAAGAAAGTTTTCAATTGTGTATCCCTTTTGTCTAGCCAAACATTTGTATTGGCCAAGATGGGTTGAAACCTTTCTTAGATTGATATTACCTCTTTCCAAGACCACTGGAAAGCAGGAACAGGAGAAGCTAAAACCCTATTTCTCTAATATTAAAGATCCAAAATAATATCTTCATCCTCCATATCCTTTGGGATATCAGCAAGATCCAATTCCCTTATATGATCCAAAGTTAACCTATAATAATCCATTCTCCTGATCTCTCACTCTATCCTAATGTCAGCCCAAATTTCTTCGACTTGATGTACATGAGAGAAATAAATTTTGATTCGAGAATTCATGCCTTTGTAATCAAAATCAGATCTTGCTTTGTACAATTTTATTGTCACTCGTTGCATTTCTGATTCAACAACCTTGTCCTTTAGCAAATTTTGAATGGAGTACCTTCTGATTTCCAATGGAAATTTGAATCCTGATTAATGGGATTCCATTTGTTTACTATGAACCACAATATTATTCTTGCATAACTTCATTAGAATAATTTTATCACTAGGACAACGAGGAAGCATATATGGATAGCTAGTAAAGCATCCAACTCTCAAATAAGTAAATTTTATAAATTGCAGATAAAGGCGGCCATATTTGTTGGCAATCTTCTATGCGTCATCAGATACTATTTTATTCTCCAATTCTGGATCAAAGGAACACATGAGTGGTGCAAATAAGGCATCATTTACCCTTCTAAAAATTTTGATACTTCCCTTGAGGGTGATATATGGGAAATAGTTGTAAACCTATGTAACCTTCATGTCCCCCTCAGTAGTCAGACTTGGAAAATTCCTCGTGGATGTCGCAGCATAGACCAAATATGAAGACATGTAAAACTTGTGCATTGTAACCATTTGGGTCAATTGCTCATGGAGGGAATTGCTAATTTCCTCACCCCAAAATATTTTACAAGGGATTTAAATTCTATTATATGGATGTTAAATCTACATTTCTAAATGGAAACCTTGAATAAGAAGTTTACATTGAACAACCAAAGGGTTTTAAGCTTTCAGCAGAAGATTATGTTTACAAATTGAGAAAAGCAATTTATGGTCTAAAGCAAGCGCCTAGAGCATGGTATTCAAGGTTGGACCGGTATCTACAACAATAAGGATTCAAGAAAGGATGTGCAAACAATAATTTTTATTTTAAGGTTGAAGGTGAGCACATGATTATTTTTGTAGTTTATGTGTATGACATCATATTCGGTGGTAGAAATGATAAGATGTGTAAAATTTTTGCTAGTTATATGCAAGATGAATTTGAGATGTCAATGCTAAGGGAATTATCATTTTTCCTTGGTTTACAAATTGTGTAAACTAACGATGGGATATTTATATCTCAAACTAATTATTCCAAGGAAATGCTTAAGAAATTTGGGATGGAAGATAGTAGACCGGTCAGTATTCCCATGATAATCAGCTACAAATTGAGCGAATCAAATGAATCCCTAGATGCAAATCAGACAATGTATAGTTCAATGATTGGAAGCTTTCTATATTTAACTACATCAAGACCAGACACAATGAAATAATTGTGTATGGTAGCAAGGCTTTAGGCTACACCTAAGGAGTCTCATGCAGTGAAAAAATATTTAGATATATCAAGAGAATTGTTGACTATGGACTATGGTATCCCATGAGCAAGATTTTTAATTTAACTATGTATATAGATGTTGATTGGTATGGATGTGTATATGATAGGGAGAGCACTATTGGTGGTCCATTTTTCTTAGGAAACAAACTTGTGTCCTGGATGAGTAAAAAGAAAGAATCTATTACTCTATCCCTAGTAGAAGTAGAGTATGTAGCAGCAGCAACATTTTATACTCGGGTTCTATGGATGAAGCAAGCACTCAAAGATATAAAGGTTGAGTACAATGAACCTATCTCTATTCTTTGTGATTATTCAAGTGCAATAAACATATCAAATAATCCAATGATGCACTCTAGGAAAAATAACATATCAATCAAGTATCACTTCATTAGAGAGAATGTTGTAGAGAAGGAAGTCAACATGGAATATGTCCCTACAAAAGAACAAGTTGCTGAAATATTCACAAAGCCTCTTCCCAAAGAAAAAATTGAATACTTGAAGTAGAAGTTGGGAGTAATTTCTCTCACCTCATATCACTAAATTCTAGTGATATGGCCTCATTCCAATGGGAGCTTCATTGTTACTCCATTCATCCCTAGAAATGAAAGACTAAATCAAGTCAAGAAAAATTGGTTTTACAAATTTCTAATGGCTTGATGTTTGTAGGTTTCTAAATCTTTTATTTCTATTTGGATTTCTTGTCAAATAGAGATAACTATGTAGTCACCCTTTGATATTGATGTCAAAGGGGGATAAAATGGTGCAAATACTCATGGTGTTGTGCAAGGAAGAGAAAGATATTTCTAAGGGGGAGATGTTATGTTCAAACACTCATATGCAATGTTAATTGGTAACATAGCAGTGAATTTCAGTTGGTTCAAAGCATTTGGTTTTACCATCAATGACAAAGAGGGAGATTGTTGTAAATATGGTTTTCATTGATGTCAAAAGGGGAAGTGGCAAAGGATGATGGAGCAAGGAGAATGTTCTGCAAATTATTGCAAAGTTGTAATGTTGTCATTAAAAATTGTCATGACACTACAAATGTGGCCTCCAATTGTCCAGGACCAATTCAATAGGCAGATTTTGATATGGGTTTTTTGGGAGCTTCTCAAAAACGTGTTTAGAAGGTCTTGAGAGTGTGTAATGGAGTTAGAAATAATTTATTTGTGCTCTCGGTAAAATTTAAGGTTTATTAATAAACCCTAATAGTTACAATCATTCTGTTGAACAGGGTTTCTATTTTGATGATTGAATGATTAATGGAGGTTGTAGGTTGCTTAAGTGACAACTTAATCCATTGGGGTCTTTTATGCAGTCGGCCCTCTTACCTAGCACTTTTGGTTGATGGTGTCTATGTGTATTATGATCACCCTTTGCATTGTTGTTTACTCTCTTAAAAATCAAGTCTAAACCGCAATGTGTGATGTGCTCGTGATGAAGATCTGATGGTGTGTGTTTATGGTTGATGATCCAATGGCTATCATGTAGGTTCTTCATACCATGCTTTAGATTTTATATCTACCCATGCTTTGTGTGATATGCAATAAATGGTTGAGATCAAATGAAGAGAAATCTAACGGTCATTGGGTTACCACTTCACATCACTATTATGAAACAATACAATGGAAGGATTTTTGCGATGAGCGATGAGAAGGAATAGTGGGTCCCAAGTATATATTCATGATGGTGTGATGACAAGGAAAAGTGTTCCTAAGGAAAGGTAGCAATGAACGATTACATCACAATGCTTATTCACATCGTTGTTATGAATAAGGTCATGCTCATTATAGTTGCGATGTGCAATGGAAAGAAATCAACAACACCAGTTACAAAGAACTACATCCAATGGTGATGTTTTAATGATATAGTGATAAATGGAGGACAATAGCTCTTGGTACAAAATCAGAAAATCAACAGCTCGAGTTTAAACTAATAATATTCAATAGCTACGATAGTGTGAATGATGGTTTTGACTACAAACTAACTCAGGGAGTGAATTCAATTGGCCCAAATACTCTAGCTACCAATTTTTATTGGTGATAGAATGATCAGATCAGTGATATGGACATGTAGGTGATAGAGAATCGGATTGTGATCCGTTACAAAGAACATGAATTAAATTAGACTAAAACCCTAGCTTTTCAATATGCCAAAAATAAAAAATAAATCTTTGATTCTAATAAGTGAATGCATGTCTCAATGATCTGATGGCATGTAAGAAATAATAAATATCAAACCCTAGTAGAATATATGCACAGTGTGCATATCTTAAGGAAGATGCGGCTGTGTGATTTAAATGCATTAGTGAGAGTAATCATCATAACTAAACAACACACAAGCAATGAAAGGTATTACATCTAATGAACGAAAAGTAATAAAACAAACTATTACAACCCTGCATTCGAACTCATTGCATTAGTCTCTATCCTTGGTGATTTCTCAACTCATGCTCTCAAAATATTTTGTCGCACATGAATCTATGAAATGGAAACCTAAGAAATGAGCAGCTATTTTGCAATGCAAACTATAATTCCTACATGCTTACATTTTTGTGTTTTTGTTAATAAATTGTTGAATGATCTATGATGAGAGATTTCTATTGAAATGATGCTAAAACTAATGATGCAAAGCTAAGATAATGTTGTATAAAAGATGCAAGAAAATAAGTGCTAGAATTGAAATTCCATGATAATGCTAAAACAAACTAAAAATGCAAAGTGAAAACTACAATGCTCTTCAAATGCTTTCAAAATATAATGAGATTTTTGCAGCATAAACTTGTCAAATTCTACTTGTTTTTTTTTTTAAATTTGTAGCAATGAGTTCTATTTATAGAATTTTCCAAGCTGGGAATGATGTGGCAGCAATGAACGGTTGAGATTGTGAGCTTGCGGCATCAACAATTGAGCATGAAGAGGTTAAGAGAATCATGGAAGTGGTTCCCTGCAAGAAAATAATTTGCCAAGTGTTGAATGGAATTAGAGTAAATAAGAAGCCATGTGTCCAAGAGGTTTCAAATTGGTTACAAGTTTGTTGATGGAAAACCCACATTTTACAATTTAGAAAATTCAATTTCATGTGACACATGGTGAGGTGGTAGGTGAGGTGGAAAGTAGTTAGAAGAATATGTAGAAATGTGCCAAATTGAATTAAAAATTCAATTTAAATGGAGAGAAGAAGTTAGCATAATGTTAAATTAATTAATTTGTGCATTTAACCAGTTTAAGAGGAAAATGATTTTGGAGGCCAATTTGAATTAAAAATTCAAATTTAAATGGTAGAGGGAAAATTAACTAAATGAAAAATTTGTTTATTTATGCATTTAATTAATTTAAGAAGAATATTATTTTAGATAAGAAGAATATTTAGAAGTGAACTGTATAAATAAATTTTACAATTTATTTATAAGTAGAGGATTTAAGATTTTTACTAATTAAATAACAAGTATTTAATTAATTCTTGCTCAGACCATTTTTAAGTGCATACATTTTGCCCCTCTTTGAAGTGATGTGCACAAATGCATTGCTTCAAAGAATAATTTCTCCAATCATGATGATAAAATTTTGACATGCCCCAGACTCTTATTTTGCAGTGATGATGAAAGGATGCCCCCTTAGGAGATAAATCAAAGATTTTGGATATTTGATGATTTTTGAAAAAATTTACTAATTAAATGATTTTTCATTGATATGTTGATGATCGTCAAATTTGATGAGGATGACCTAATTTATCTCCTTATAATGATTATAGTTCGGCCACATTGTTGATTAGTTGATTAAAAAGGCCCATTTGAAAAATTAAATAAATGCCACAATAATTAGCCCTTAATTAACCCTTAAAAGGTCAAAAAGGGTAAAAGATAGTTCATTTGTAACTTGTGCATTTTGAAAACTTGAGAGAGAGAAGAGAAAGATGGATAGGATTTTTTGCCACACTCATAGACTCGAGCGAGTTTGCCACCACCAACATCCAGCCGCATATGCACCTTTGGTACGTATCCCGAGAACCTCTTTTTCAAATTTTAAATTCAAAATTTTCCTACCATTTTGCTTTTAAAATTTTGGATTTTTACACATTTTAGCACATTAGGTTAGTCTTTTAGTGCATCCAAAACACAATACAATGCATAGAGTAACTATATTAGCACATAGGGTTAGGTTAGGACCCAAAATTAGGTTAGCGCATCTGGAACCCGCTTTAGCGCATAGGGTTTTTAGCGCATCAATAGGATAAAGTCATGCATAGGGTAGGTCAAGTAGCACATTTGGGAAACGGTGCATTGGGACCCTGTTCTGGTGCATCTAATCCATTTTCTAGCGCATTCGATCCATTTTCCAGTGCATCCATGAAATGGCGCATCAGGACTCTGTTCGAGCGCATCTAGTAGATTTTCTAGCGCATTCAGTAGATTGGCACATAGAAACTCTGTTTTAGCGCATTCAGTCAAAATTGATGATTTTGATAGAATTCTCCTAGATTTTGATGATTGATGATCACATAAGCCGATGATAAGATGATGTTGATTGATAGGTTGATGATCATCCTCATGATAGGTGAGGAACGATGATAGGATAGATAAATTGATTGATTGATTGATGATCGTCCTCATGATAGGTGAGGAACAATGATAGGTTGATTGATTTTGATCGATCTCATGACAAATGAGAGTCGAGTGATAGGATAGGTGCTTCTCGAGATTTGATCAAAATCTCATGTGAGCTGATTTCATTGAATTATATATTGATTAATCGACTGATTTGATTGATGTGCTGACTTGATGTTTTAATTTGATTCTAGGAGGGTGGCTTAGGTAACCTATAGGTTTGAGAGCGCTTTTCGTGGACATGGGACATGATCCCACAACTGACTCCAATAGATCTTGCCATTATTGACCAATGTGGATTGACTTCACTGACAGATATTCCCTAGTACCAGATTAATCGGGGGCTATTGACGACACTTGTAGAGCGGTGACACAGTGACCACAACACTTTCATTTACCAACCAAGATGATAGTTACCCCTCAAGATGTTTATCGCATATTGAGGATACTGGTCATGGGGGATTTAGTGGTATATGATCATGAGGAGCAAGGGGGACAAATTCTATTTGTCATATTTTTCATGATGATCAGTTCATTGGTTATGAGATTCCTTGGTGGGAGTTGATTGCATCCAGGCAGCTCTTGCCATGTGTATTAGCAGGATTTATTGGAGGATTTCTTTTCCTCGATCGTAGGTCTAAGGGATTTTTAGTGGGCTAGGGATAGATTTTGGACAACATGATTTCCCATGGTATGATATATGCTTGGGGTTCATGCATATTAGAAAATTTGTATCATGATTTGCACTAGGTGGTTTATCTTTGGGCCATCAGTCTCACAACAGGATGCACACTCTTACAGCTCTAGGCCTAGGAACACATAGCTATTACATGACCAGTGGGAGGCAGCTAGTAGGACGACCATATTGTTTTGGTTACACATGACCACTTTTCCAGCATAAGTTGGGCAAGTTGGAGTATTGGAGGCAAATCCTTGATGATCTGGACACTATGATATGGCGGCCATATCTTGATTGTGAGGTATGGCCAGAGGATGATTGTGAGGTATGGTCAGAGGATGATTCTAAGATTCCCTATGCATCTTGTAGCAAGTGTCTGATTGGTAGGATGCCATACATTCTTGAGTAGTTTCTTTTTGGAAGAGTATATAGATAGTATGGTCATATTCAAGGTATGCCATAGAGTGGCACATTATGCTCAGCAGGACATTCTAGAGTGGGGGCCAACCCTTGACTATGATGCATCCTGCATAGAGTACTATGGCTTATAGCCAATTTTTTGGAAATATCTTAGAGAGATCATGGATGGAAAGATGATGGCAGATTATGCTGAGTATTTTCATACACACCCATTTCAACGGATATCTAGTCTAGATAAGTCTGCACCCATTTTGGAGGTCGAGAGGAGGGTAGGTCCAAAAATGCAGAGGAGAGGGGATGGAGGTGAGGAGGAGGAGGCAAAGGAGGAGGAGGGGGATGATAGGGGAGATGATGGGGGAGGTGGTGGAAAAGATGGCAGAGGGGGACGTAGGGATGCTCTGGATTTTGGGGTCATCCCCAAGAGGAGGAGGTCAGCACCTGGTGGACAGCGACCAATGATTCTTAGGATGCCCTCCCAGAGGTAGCAGACTCAGATAGATAGATTACCGGCTTAGGTGCAGATACTCCAAGGACAAATACAGACATTACAGGCATAGCTTGCCTAGGCATAGGCTTAGATATAGGCACAGGCTCTAGCACGGTTATAGGTATAGGAGCATATGGTGCAGTTGCAAGCCCAGGTAGCCACCCTTATTGCTGAGAGAGATGTTGCTAGGAGACAAGGGGAGCAGGTTGTGGTAGTGGTAGATAAGATATAGACAACGGCCTAGGGGATTGGTATAGGTGACCTCGTCAAAGAGCTAAGAGAGTCTACCAAGGAGGCGGAGTACTATAGAGGTAGGTACCATGAGGTATACCAACATAGCAGAGGATCAACTATGCTCACTCCAAATCCGGTTGCTCCTAGTCCCATACCACCAGCAGATCCATGACACAACCACTTCCATGGGACCACCAGGTAGACCTCCACCAAGTGTTGGGCCATCAGGGACAGGACCATCAGGGGCAGGCAGTGTTGGGCAGAGGCCTATGACTTCTGGGGGCAGCACCATAGGATCAAATGGTCATGTTTGATTTATTGTACTTTGATTCAAAGACCTTGGCTTTGCCACATTTTTGATGTATCATTTCTCAGTTCATTTGATATCATTGTATACTTGACATGTTATTATATTGAGGTTATATGATATGCAGCAGTGTTTTAGTGATCTATGTGTTGATGCTTTTATCATGGATGGATGCATTTAATTTATGTTCTATGTGATTATGCCATGTTCTATATGATTATGTTATGGATGCATGTACGGATGCCTTTATGAGATGTTGATGCTATTATCCTATATGTTTATGAATGGTGCATTTATGAGATGAATGATGTTATGAAAATGATATGAGATGTATTTGTATTTTTTTAATTTTTCATATGTATAGCAGTGTATGGATGAATGGATGCATAAATGGTTTATTATGGAATACAAATGTATGATAAATGGATAAATAAAGATGATGAATGTATGATTTATGAATGAATGAATAGCCTTTTTAACATGATATATGCAAATGTATGTGTTTATGATAATGCTCTCATTTTGGATTTTTCATGAGGTGAATAAATGGCCTAGATGTATGGATGATTATGCAAATGAATTATGATCATGAATGATGCTTATGTATGGATGAATCATGAATGAAAATGCATGCGATTTTATGTTATGCCACTATGTGATGTTGATTATACTCTTATGTGTAATGAATTTTATTATATAAATGAAATGTAATGCACTTTTCTATATTTTTTTGGTATTTTCTATGCAAATATGAGACCTAAATGCATGAATGCAAATGGATTATTATCATGAATGGATTTTTATGTTGAATGCATATATGGATGGATTATGGATGAATGAAATAATGCATTTATTATGATCTTGATGTCTAATATGAATTATGAATGATGATGGTATTTCAAAAAAATATTTTATTTTTAGAATTTTTCATGATGCAAATATTATAATGAGTGAATTCATGAATGATTTGTGATAGTGGATGTATGATAGTACTTTCTAATGATATGGAATAGAAATTTCAATGTAAATGAATGATTTTTTTGTTATTTCAAGTATACTCAATCTTGTAGTGAGAGATAAAATCATGTTGAGAGTTACCATCTTTAGAAAAATCTATAATGCAAATGCAAAACTAAAATGAATGCAAGCCTATCTATGCAATGTTGCCATTTAATTCATTGTGCTTATTATCATCATTGAGAATTTTATTATGTTGAAAGTTGGTACAAACATCGATGGTATCATTAGACCATAATGACTTGAGTACAACTTCCATACAACTTTTGTTGAGATTTGATAGTGCAAGATAACACAAGAATCTAGGTATAATTAGACTAAGATGACTCAAGTATCACTTGTGTAAACAGACAAGAGTTAATCATGTTCCTATGCAAATTCAAAATGTCATCAATGATACTTTGTAGAGTATGTCCCGTGAAAATTTGCATAGTAGTAATGATTGACTCTCAAACAATAGATAAAGAAAAATATCATTCTTGATCATAGCCCCTCTAGTTTGTGACATCATTGAGGTACTCCCGAGAAATGATAATCAACAATCAAGATGCATCAATTGAACATTTGTGTTAAAGTAATCGAACCATGATTCAGAAGATGATTCTTTAGTGAGATTTGATTTGATTTGGCTTGATGTGTGATCTGATTTGGATGATTGATTGGTTGATTGATGTTCGATGTTCAATTTTTGATGGTTATTGCGATTACTATTTTTGCCAAGGTTGGATTTGTTGTTTGCTTGCTTGCTTGCCTGCTGATTTAAGCTCAATGGTGATTTTCCCCCAGTGAGATCAGGATTTTTCCCCCAATGAGAACAATAAAATTTATTATGGATATGTACAATGAAGATCAAGCCAAGGTGGGACATGGCCATAGTAGCCGGATATGGACATGAATCTCATTGCAAGATAGGCGTTAATGTGTAGCGATGGCAAAAGCGGACACTCAACACACGATTGAATATACGGAGGAGCCGACTTATCACAAATAGTGCCTGTTTACTAGGTTTTCACCATTTGTTTTTATCACACTTTTTCAAATTTTATGATTTTTTTTTTATGTTACCAAATGCCTATTTGCCAGGTTTTCATCAAGGAAACCATTTTTTTGGTTTTTCACTTTTTTTGTATTTTTCTCTTTTTTTTATTTTATTTTTATCTTTTGATCTTTTTTATTTTTATGTTGTCACCAAGACACCTGTTTGCCAGGTTTTCATCAAGGCGGCCATTTTTTCAAGACATTTTTTGCTTTTTAGGATTTTTTCAGGACATTTTCTACTTTTTAGGATTTTTTTCAGGGCTTTTTCTGCTTTTTAGGATTTTTTTCAAGACTTCTAAACATGCACTGGATGCATTATGTATAGAACCTCTTTAGATGAAGGTTGTTCATAGGTTCTTCAAACAGATCCCCCTCTAGTCTAGATAGTTGATATGCCCCCGATCCAAAGACTGAAACAACAACAAAAGGACCTAACCAATTAGGCTCAAATTTTCCTTTCTTTTCTCGATCCTGCTGATTTCGGGGATTTTCTTTCAATACTAGATCACCTACTTAAAAAGTCCTAGGTTTGACTTTATGATTATAGCTTTTGGACATTCTGTTCTAATATAATTCCAGGTGATCTATTGCCTGTTGATGGCGTTCATCCAAAAATTCTAGCTCTTGTAATCTAGACACATAGTAATCTTCATCTGAAATGAGACCTTTCAAGGACACACGGAGTGACGGTATCTCAACCTCGATGGGAAATACTACTTTAGATCCATAGACAAGTGCATATGGTGTGGCTCTCGTGGGTGTTTGGATGCTTGTATGATAGGCCCACAAAGTAGGGTTCAGTTGAACATGCCTGTCACGTCCAGTATCATTGATGGTTTTCTTTAAGATTTTCAAGATAGTTTTGTTTGAGGCCTCTACTTGGCCGTTCCCTTGAGGGTAATAGGGTGTAGAAAACCGATGCTAGATATGAAAATTTTCATAGAGTTCTTGCACATATTGATTCTTAAAATGTCTTCCATTGTCAGTGACAATGTATTGAAGGATACCATATCGATAGATGATGTAGTTCAGAATGAATGATGAGATCTGCTTCCGTGTGCTAGTGATTAGAGGCACAGCTTTGACCCACTTCATAAAGTACTATGTGGCTGTCATGATAAACTTGTGTCCATTGGATGAAGATGGGTGAATTTTACCCACAAGATCCAAACCCCACTGAAAAAATGGTTATGTTGATGCAAAGGGCTGCAATTATTGTGTTGGTGCATGGATAAGATTACCTTGGATCTGACATTTCCAACATGTCTTGACAAATTATAAGGCTTCTCTCTCCATAGTCAGCCAATAATACCCCAAATGGAGGAGTTTCTTAGTGAGGGTTGGACCACTTGAATGAGTGTCGCAAATACCCTCATGGACTTCTCGCAAATCTTTTTCAGACTCATCGCTTTCTAGACATTGCAAAAGAGTTCCATCAAGACCTCGATGGTAAAGTACATTCGCTATAAGGATATGATGGGAAAATTGGTGGATGAAGTTTCATTTTTTATTTTGAGAGAGATCAAGAGGTAGGGTATTATCTTTTAAGTAAGTGTAGATCTTCTCATAGATGGATGTATCGACATTGTCTAGGTGGCATATGAGTTGGGACTCAGAGTCATCGTAAGCATGGGTAGATAGTTGTTCCACCATGAACTCATAATGGTCACATTTTTCTAGAATCTATAGTAGAGAAGCAATAGTAGCCATAGCATTGGTAGCTTTGTTGTCACTCCTTGGAAGTTGACCAAATTTGATGTCAAAAAAATATTTTTTGAAGTCATCAATCATTCTCTTATAGGGCATCAGTTTTTCATCTTTGGTTTGATAATCATTGTTGACCTGATTGATGACTAGTTGAGAATCCCCATAGACTTGTAGCTCTGTAATTTTCCATTCCACAAATATCTTGATTCTGATGATAAGTGCTTCATATTCGGTTGTGTTGTTGGTGCAAGGAAACATCAAGTGATATGAATTTGGAATGGTGTGCCCTAGGGGAGTGATAAATAAGATTCCTACTCCCAATCTATGCTGAGTAAAGGAAACATCAAAATATAACACCCACTATTTTTTTGTTACTGTTAGGACATCTACATATAGAAATTCAACATATAGGGGATGATCATCATGAATTGGTGTCTCAGTTAGTTGATCAGCAATGGCTTTCCCTTTGATTTTTTTTTTTTGACATATTGGATTTTGAATTCATTGAGTACCATTACCCACTTGGCCAATCTTCCTGTCAGATTTTTTTTGCTTAGGAGATACTTCAGCGGATCTATCTTGGCTATGAGCTTGACTGTATGAGTCAGCATGTAGTGCTGTGATTTTTGGGTAGAAAACACTACAGCTAGACAAGATTTCTCGATGGATGTATAATTGATCTCATAACCATTTAAATTTCTACTGGTGCAATAGATTACTCTCTCCTTCCCTATTGAATCTTCTTGTGCCAACAAGGCTCCCAATGATCGATTAGTAATGGCAATGTATACTAGAAGAGGCTTTCCATTTGCTGGAGGTGCTAGAATGGGTGGACTCATTAGGTATTGTTTTAGTTGGTTGAAATTTTCCTTGTATTTATCATCCCACTGAAAGGAAACATTCTTGTGCAACAGATGGGTGAAAGGATAGGTCTTTTCAACCAGTTGTGATATGAATCTTTTGATCAACTGGAATCTGCCTTGGGGGTACCTTAACTGACGGATGTTTTTTAGAGGTGGCATCTCCATTATAGCTTTCACCTTTGCTGGATCTACCTCAATACCTTTTCTTGACACTATACCCCAGTAGCTTTGCTGATGTTACTCCAAAGACACATTTATTTGGATTAAGGAAAAAATTGAACTTCTCTAGGCGAGTGAACAATTTTTCTAATATCTCTAAATATCCTTCTCTAGTGTAGAATTTTTCCAACAAGTCATCCACATAGTCTTCCATGAAAGTATGCATCATGTAATGGAAGATGGTTGTCATAGCTCTTTGGTATGTGGCCCCTGCATTTTTCAACCTAAAGGTCATAACGTTCCAACAAAAGGTTCCCCATGGGAAAGTGAAAGTTGTCTTATCTTGATCTTTATGAGCTATCTTGATTTGGTTATAGCCAAAAAATTCATCCATTAGTGACAACATGCCATGACCTATTGTTAAGTCCGCAATGATGTCAATGTTAGGCAAGGGGAAATCATCTCTTAGGAAAGCCTTGTTGAGGTCTCTGAAGTCGATGAAAATCTATATGTTGCCATCAAGTTTTGAAACAGGCACAATGTTGGATATCTACTTTGCATAGTCAATGGGTCTGATGAATCTGACATCAAATAACTTCTTTAGTTTTTCCTTCACCAATAGGGCAATGTGAGGATGCATTTTTCTCAGCTTTTGTTTGACTAGTTTGATTCCTGAAGGGAGGGATAAATGGTGCATGATGAGGTCAGGATCTATCCATGGCATGTCAGCATAGGACCAGGAAAAGTTGACTTGTCGCTCTTCAAAGAACTTGATAAAGCGGGGCTTTTCTAGTTCTGTCAATGATTATGTCAGATGAAAAAATTTCACCATTTCTACATTTCTGACATTGATGGACTATGTTGGCTCGATTAGGACTTTGGATCTTTCCTGGAATTTCTCTGGGAGAGTGTCAAATTTCCCATCCTTCAGTGCCTTGAATATTTTTTCACCGTCGGATGTGCTCTTTATTTTTACTCTTTCTTGATCTGATACTGCCATGGAATGGTTTTCACCATCAAATCTATCTTTTGTTTCATTTATTTTTTAGCTAGGAAATTTGGCACTCCCCTGTTGTGAAGCTTCGCTATGATGTTCAATGGTGGAAATTGTTTCAGGATTACCACCATAGAGGAAGTTGGTGATGGCCTCGTCATTTGAAAAGGTGGGGATATTGATAGGTTTGGTTTGGTCCCAATCTATGAGTTCAAGATGTAATAATGGTAGGGGATCATCAGATGGGTTCAGTTCAGATGCCATAAAGGTCCTAATGGCAACATTGTCATTAAATAATACTATGGCCAGGTCGAGGTCTATGATGTTGCTCTCTTCCGAGTGATCTGTCTCGCTAGGAGTTTTATCATCTTCACTTGAACCATCAATATTTTGTGATCCTAATTCAAGTGGTCTTAACCCTGAGTTTTTTCCCTCCTCGAGTGTGGGAGTATACTTGTGTATCACATCAATTTCCTTATCATGACATTATTCTTCTAATAGTGAATCCCACTCATATTCATTGGAATCAGTTTCATAGTGGTCACTTTCTTGGAGCTGTAGGATCCATTCAACAACCTTCTGCTTTAGGTCCTCCTTTGTTTCTTCATCCTTTTGATGTTCTTTATATCCCAACCCTATTTTATCTTTTGGATTTGTTATAATTGGTTGTATATGTTCTATGATCATACCTTCTTTCCTTTTTCCAATATGTCCTTGTCCCTCATATCCCATCTTCTCCAGGATTGAGAATCCTTTTCCATACTGAGTGGTTTGGACATTAGCTATTGTTGTTTGAGAATTAGATTCATCCTTATAAAGCCAATTCAAAATTCCTTTGCTTGGGTATCAACCATCAAAAAGTGTGATTGGTTGTGAGGATGTTTGGGATGAGATTGATGGTTGACCATAGGATTTTGGTAACATTAACCACGAGAGGCAGAGGGATTGTTCAATGGAATATTCACCCACACCTTTGTCTTTGACTTGGACTTTCTTTTCAAATTGTTTGGCCAGAGTATTGAGTTGGGCTTTAGAATTGGTAGATGTAGAGGAGCTAGGTTCTTCCTTTTTCTCTGGTTGTTTGGATGATGAATTTGATTGGCTTCCTTCATTGGAGGATATGGTTAGTAGCCTGGAAAATGGATTAGCTTAACTAGAACTGTTGAGGATATCAGGGGTGGAGTCAAGAGCTTCATGGTTATGAGGCACAAATACATCCTGGACGACCTTAAGGTATTGCAATGTTGAGTACTATTTGAATCAACATGAATGGTAATTTCTTCTCTATTACAAGGAAATTTTAAGCACTGATGGTATATTGAAGGTACGGCTTGCATTTCATGGATCCAAGAATGACCCAAGAGTATATTATATGTCAAATCCTTATCCAAGACTTGACAAACCACATCTTTTTGAATTGGCCCTACCTGAATTGGTAATACAATTAGTCATTTTGAAGCTCTTTCTTCATCATCATATGCTTTAATGGTAATCTTCTTCCTTGCATCTATTGCATTTTTAGAGAAACCTAGTGCACGAACAAGCTTTAAAGTACATATATTAAGACCGGATCCTCTGTCTATAAGGACGTGCTTGACACAACTTTTATGTATTATAACCTCAATATGGAGGGTTTCATTATGAGGATGGGTGAGAGATATGTCCTCATTTTCCAAAAAGGATAAGCAATGAGGCACAAACTTCAAAATTATTTGGCACTATTGTATCAACTAGGGCTTTTTACAAGATCTCCTTGTGAGCAGGAGAGATTTTAAGGAGCTCCAATATTGATATTTGCAAGGGAATTTTTTGGAGCTGATCAACAATGTTATATTGATTAGATGTAGCAAGTGTTTTGGAAGTGCTTCCCTTCAAAACATATTTGGTTTGAGCCCTTGTGGTCACATTTATGGGTGCACTGTCTTGTTTTCCATTGATTTTGATGGCATTAATTTGATTATCCATTACAACCATGTCTTGATGGATATCGAGGACTTGATTAGAAAGGATGTTGGTGTTGTTGATCGAATGATTGGTTGCAATAGGATCTAGTGTATTATTGATTTCAATGTCATTTGTATGATCTTCAATAGCTGAAATATGAAGGATGATGGTATCTTTAACATAGTTTATATTCTCTCCTTTGTTGTTACTGTTAGAAGATTCTCCTTTTTCATAATTTGGAAAAGGGTTTTTGAATACCCCATGGTCAGTGTTTGTTTGAGGCTCTTCTATCCTTATGATCTTATTCTCAATCAAATATTGTATTGTATGCTTCAATTGCATGCAACTATTGGTTAGGTTACCTTTGCATCGATGAAATTCACAAAAATGGGCTTCATTCCACCAGGATGATTTTACTTTGGGTTCAAAACCTTGGGTGTCGGGTAGAGTGATAAGATTTTCCACAATAAGTTATTTCAATGCAGATTCATATAATTGACCCAAAGGTGTAAACTTCTGGTGGTTGTTCGATGTTTGATAGGGTAGGGTCTTGGATGAGGTGTTACCTTGATTATTTTAAGTATTGCCCTAGTTGGTGTTTTGGTTGTTGCTTTGATTGGCATTTTGATTGGTCTTTTGATTTGTGTTTGAGGCACTTCCTGACAAATTAAAGATTAGTTTAACATTGTGCATTTCAGCAGAGGTATCATTGCCATTATTTTTGTACTTTTTCCAAAACTTTGTTTTATCATTGTTGGAGGAATTAGATGAATTTCTTTCATTATATATTTTCAATATTCCTTGTTTGACCAAAGCCTCCTCAATCTTGATCCCATTTTTGATCAATTTCTCAAAAATTGGAGGACATTGTAATTCAAGCCTGTAGCTCATGTCATCATTCAAGTTATCGATGAATACCTCTATCTTCTCCTTTTTCAGTATGGTTTGGGGATAACTTGCGAATAATCTTCTCCATATTTGTAAGAATATGAGGAATGATTCCCTTTCTTTTTTTTCACATTACAAAGATCTTTCATCGTGATCTCATGTTGGATATTATATGAATATTAGGTAATGAACTTGTTTACCAATTCCTCAAAATATTTGATCCTCGGCAGTAATTGTGAGAACCATTGCATGCATTTCCCTCCCAAACTACATGGGAATAATCTCATTAAATATGTATCCTCATCAGAAAATTCAAGACTCATTGTTTGAAATTCTCGTACATGATCTATTGGATTAGCTTTCCCATTATACTTGTCATATTTGGGAAATTCACAATGTTTGGGAAATGGTATGTTGACACTTTGATCGAATGGGTAGGGACATATATCTTGTAAGGAGTATCTTTTGGTAGTCCTAGTTTGCATGTTCTACATTTGTTGTTGGAGAACTTGTATTTTTTGTTTCAAAGTGTCCATGGGATCATCGGGTAGCTTGACTCCTTTGTTTTCCAACATCAAGAGGTATCTTTCCCCATCCTTTTCAAAAAACTTTTCTAAGAATTTATGGAAATTTGGATCTTGTTGGACATCTTCTTCATTTACCTCATCAGTTCCAGTTGAATGAATTTTATGAAAGGGGTTTTCTTCTTGTTCAGCCATGGTATCTTGGGTTTCAATTTCTTTTTATTGAAGTTTCATCTTTTGGGATCTTATTTGGATGGGCATACAAGTGATGATGATTTTCTAAATATTTGACCAAAGTTTATGAGTACTAAAAGGGATTGGTTAAAATCTTATTAAGAAAGCTTTATTTTAGGATGAAGGATGACGAATCTTGATGAAGGATGATAAATCCGGATGGTGAAGTGTAGCTGCTAAATGAAAAATTGATGTGATGAAAAGGCACTTTTGGATGTTTGATCAAAGATTAGATAAGGTATTTTTACTTGAAAATGTTGGTTTCAATAAGATTGAGCTCTATTGTATGAGCTAATTGGGATTATTAGAATAGTGTATTGTTGGTTGATGAATGAAAGAATGACGAATGGGCTAACTGTGATTATGCCTTTGTGAAAGAGCTCTTTGTTGATAATAAGCTTGTGAAGATAAAAGCTCTAAAGAAAAATCATCAATATAACCTCTATCAAAGTTGTGATACCTATAGATGAAGGCTCAATAGTCAAGCAAGACTTTCCTACTTTGGTACAAGAAGCGTCTCTTTTTCAAAAGTTTCTTATAGCCAAGTTTCTTTTTTGGTTTCTTGATTCTTTTGGTAAGGGATTTCTTGACAAATTTGGTTGACTTCCAATCCCTTAACATAAAATTTAGGATAAGGAAAAGATGTTGTTTGAGAGGGAATATCCGAATAAGAAGCTAATTGACAGAAAGGAGGTCAAATTTAGGTTTTTGTTTGAAAATTTACCAGATGCGCTAAAACAGTTCCCCTAGGCGTTGAAACTCAGATGCACTATGGAATGGTCTGGATGCACTATAGAAAGGTCTATATGCACCAGAATAGGCTATGAATATGCTATGGAAAGATCTGAATGTGTTGCAAGATTCAACAGATGCGTTGAAAGAGTATATGATGGGATATGAGTGGGATGTACCAGAATAGTGAATGAATACACTAAAATATGCAATGAATGCACTGGGGTAGTCAATGGATGTACTAAAATATAACAGGCATGTGCTGGGGCAGTCACCAGATGTGCTAAACTGGAAAATGTTTTTTGGTTCTCGAGAGTTTAATAGATTCTTCTGGTTTTTGGCAGTGAATTTGGACTGTTTGGTTGAATTATCTTTTGAATCAATGTTTGGATATTTCAGAGTGTAGTGTTTGCTTGAATTGTGATTTAAAATGCATAGGTGAAGACAAATCAAACAAGCACAATCTTAGGTTGTGTAAGGAAATATTATTTTGGGTTCCATGCAGATTTTACTCCAACCGCACTTATTCTTAGCGGGTGATTTAGAAGCTTGGCCACACAGGCTCCCCCTTACAATGCACTCAATTCTTCGGCCAACCAAACTTCAAACTCCCATGAATCTCCCATGGTAAGTTTTTAACCTCTACTAAAAATTGCGAGAATTTGGATGTCTTGGCAACGACCGTTGTTGCACCAAAGAATAGAAAGGTAATTTTTGGCTTACTACAACAAAGGGGTTTTTAGTAAGGGCATTCCATTACGGGTGGGCTATACATATGGCAAGATTATCTTCATTAAGGACGACTCCTAGCCTATAGAGGTTATGCTCTATAATTTTTCATGTACCACACGGGTACTAAGGGAATCACTTGTTGGCATAACCATTCATGGTCCTTGAACTTTCCTCAAGTACTCATTTTATATACTGGCTGGAAGGGCTTGGCCTTAGCCTATTATTGGTCTAGGTCGTTCCCTTGGGGTGATTACCTCTTGTCCCACCAATGTAGGCCCTCTAAGGGTAAAAATAAAAATAAATGAATGGGTCTAGCTTTTTGATCACCCAGTTAAGGGGAGATCATACATGCCTACCACTCCAAACACAATAGACATGGTGTAAATTTATCCTTCTAATTAAGATAGATTCCTATATTAATAAAAGGAAATGACAAATAGATTCACCCCTACAAATGATTGTTAGTAGTTTCAAGCTTTAAACTCTTTAACAACATTCTTTTAATTGTTTTTGTAAAGTCTCTAACTGCGTACAAGGTCTTTGCAAAACAGAAGAGAATGAATCAGTTTCTGGAATCTGGAAAATTTACAGTAAAAACTAGATGTGCCATTATAGAGACCGAATGTGTTGAAAGAGTGACTGAATGCGCTAAATGACAGACCAAATGCGCTAAACTAGAAAATGACAGACTAAAATTTAAAACTCCTCGATGCACCGAAAGAGCAGCCAGATGTGCCAAAACAACAACCAGATGCACTGAAATAGAATTCGAATGCATTGGAAGATCTGCCAGATGCCCTGAAATAGAAGCTAGATGCATTGGAGAAAAATTTGTATGCATCATTTCAGAAATTTTGACGAAACCTGCAAAGAAAAACTCGACATAAAACAGATTAAAATATGGGGCTCAGCCCCACGGTGGGCGCCAATTTATGTGTGTGATTTAAATGCATTAGTGAGAGTAATAATCATAACTAAACAACACACAAGAAATGAAATGTATTACATCTAATGAAGGGAAATTAATAAAACAAACTATTACAACCCTACATTCGAACTCATTCCATTATCCCCTATCCTTAGTGATTTCTCAACTCATTCTCTAAGAATATTTTGTTGCACATGAATCTGTGAAATGGAAAACTAAGAAATGAGAAGCTATTTCACAATGCAAACTATAATGCCTAAATTCTTTTATTTTTGTGTTTTTGAAAATAAATTGTTGAATGATCTATGATGAGAGATTGTTGTTGAAATGATGTTAAAACTAATGATGTAAATCTAAAGATAATGTTGTATAAAATATACAAGAAACTAAGTGTTAGAATTGAAATGCCATGATAATGCTATAACAAACTAAAAATGCAAAGTGCAAACTACAATGCTCTTCAAATGATTTCAAACTATATTGAGATTTCTACAGCATAAACTTGTCAAATTCTACTTGTTTTTTTAAAAGTTGTAGCAATGAGTTCTATTTAAAGAATTTTCCAAGCTAGGAATGATGTGGTAGCGATGAACAGTCGATATTTTGATCCTACGGCATCAACGATTGAGCACAAAGAGGTTAGAGAGAATCATGGAGGTGGTTCCCTGCAAGAAAATAATTTGCCAAGTGTTGAAGGGAATCAGAGGAAAGAAGAAGCCATGTGTCCAAGAGGTTTCAAATTGGTTACAAGTTTGTTGATAGAAAATGCACATTTTACAATTTAGAAAATTCAATTTCATGTGACGCATGGTGAGGTGGTAGGTGAGGTGGAAGGTAGTTAGAAGAATATGTAGAAATGTGCCAAATTGAATTAAAATTCAATTTAAATCGAGAGGATAAATTAGCATAATGACAAATTAATTAATTTGTGCATTTAACCAATTTAAGAGGAAAATGATTTTGGAGGCCAATTTGAATTAAAATTTTAAATTAAAATGGTAGAGGGAAAATTAACTAAATAAAAAAATTATTCATTTATGCATTTAATTAATTTAAGAAGAAAATGATATTAGATAAGAAGAATATTTAGATGTGAACTATATAAATCCATTTTGCAATTTATTTATAAGTAGAGGATTTAATATTTTTATTAATTAAATAACAATTATTTAATTAATTCGTGCTCAGACCATTTTTAAGTGCATACAGTAGAACATCGGTGATGTACACAAAAGGGAAAATCAAGATTTTTCTAAGAGAGAGTAGAGAGTAGCAGAAGAAAAGATATAATTGTGTATGTAGCATTGAAAAGCTCTAAGTCTCTTGAGACAGATAGAGAATACATTGAAAGAAAGAGGAAGAGTGAAAAAAGTGTGTATGAGTAGAACCCAAACAAAAGTAGAAAGTCTTAATTAGGGTTGATCTTCAAACACAAAACTAAGGAGCGGAGAAGAAAGCTAGGTTTTTGAGGCTACAACAAGGAACTAAGCAGTTGTAAATTAGGTTACAACATTGAATTGTGTTCATTGAAAAAATTGTAATATCTTATATTATAAATCTAGTTGGTGAATTCCATCAAAGATCTAGGTAGGTGCTTAGAGTAGAGAGTGGGTGCTTCCTTGGATTAGGTGCTCCTTGTTGGAAAAATAAACATAGACAACTGAGAGGGAGGGGTGAATCATTTGTCACAAAATTTCAAACTTATTAACCTTATTAACCTTTAATCTTAGATCTGATTAATAACAAACAAAGAATGAATCAATCAACACATCATAAACACACATAACACCAAGATATTTTGCATGGAAACCGTGTTAGGGGAAAAACCATGGTGGAGGTTAATCCACAAGTTATACCATGTTAAAAGTATAAGAAAAATGAATAGGGAATGCACATTCATTCAGGCACACTACCTAGAGCTCATTGCTCAAAGCAAGACACACTATCTTACATAAAAAATTTAGATTAAATCCATTTGAAGAAATTGAACTGATAAAGTAGCATTTGCTAATGCCTGAGTATAGTTTCGATTAAGCATATGAACACTTCTTCACTTTATTTCACTCTTCTTCACACTCTGCTCTGCTTTTGAATGATCTTAACCTTATTCACACATAGAACACACACACTTTTCACTTCTCTTCCTTTCACTCACTCTTGCACACTTCTCAAATGAAGAAACAATCACATATATATGTGCAACAATAAATTACATTTCTTCATGTTGGCTTCAACAAAATAATAGAATGAATGCAAACCATCGGCCCAAAATAATAAAGATTATCAATGTGCATCCACCAAGTTCAGCCACAACATAGTAGAGACCTAAAAAAAATGTCCTTGAACACAAAAAACCTTCAAGGATTCTTCCTCAGAGATCCACAACATGCTTCAACACCTTATCGACCATGAAAATGAAAAACTTGAACACACAAGAGAAAATCTCAGATCACAAGCACAATGATCAATGCAGACATGCAAAACAGATAGAACATGATCTAGAAACATCCACAAACACTTCAAGAACATACACAACACTTTAGATTACTAGGAACACATTATCTTCTTTTGTGAACACCATTTCCAGTAATAGAATAACTGTCCAAACATAGAACTTTATAACCATCTAAAATCTTCATGTGCACCTTTGAAACTTACAGAGTAGGAACTTTCATACATATGCAATCAAACCTTTTAATATGCAACTTCTCACCATAAACATATTGAACTTTCAAACACAGTAATCTTCACTACTTCACAAACAACCTGTAACATATTTTATTACAATTTTTGCAATATCCTCGATATATACAATCTTAAAGACATTAATGCTAAAAGTGTCGACATAAATGACAACCACATATCAGCAATAAAACCAAAAAATCCAACAATATCCCCCTTTGGTATTGATGGCAACACATGATGTGAAAAATACACCATCAACGCGGCTAACTCTTCTTCCAACAATCTCCCCTTTACACATTGCTCTTCTCATATTGTTCTTCTCCCCCATAGTTTTTCACATTACTCTTCTCCCCCTTTTCTTTTTAACTCTTCCATATTTTTTCACATTACTCTTCTCCCCCTTTGACATCAATGGAAAATTTACACAAGCTCTGAACCACATATCTAAATCATCTAACTACTCCCCCTGAGTAGTAGCCACCACAACATCAATTTGGATCAAGATATGACTATGAATGTACAAACTGATGCAAAGACTATGCATCTTAGTTCTGATTAGGAGGGGTAATCACACCTAACCTCTCTTTGAGATACTCAAAATTATTCTTAGGCAAAGGCTTAGTAAAGATGTTTGTAATCTTTTCCTTAGTAGGCACATACTCGAGTCTGACTTCCTTATCACTCACTTTATCTCTCAAAAAGTGGTACTTGATAGATATATGCTTGGTCTTTGAATGTAGCACTAGATTTTTAGAAATTTTTATATCACTTGAATTATCATAGAATATGGTAGTAGGTTCATCATACACAACTCTGATATCTTTCAGCATTTTCTTCATCCACAATACTTGAGTGCAATTGTTAGCAGCATCAATGTATTGTGCCTCTATAGTAGACAAAGAAATGACATTCTGCTTTTAACTTAACCATGAAATTAACTTCTTCCCCAAGAAAAATGCACCACCACTAGAACTTTTCTTGTCATTTACATCTCCTGCCCAATCAGCATCAGTAAAGGAACTTAAAGTAAGATCATCATCTTTTGGATACCATAGGCCAAAATCAATTGTTCCTTTCAAGCATCCTAAAATCCTCTTCACAACAGTCACATGAGATTCCTTAGGATTGGCTTGAAATCTAGCAACAATGCATACAACATTCATGATATTTGGTCTAGTTTGAGTCAAATAAAGAAATCCACCAATCATTGATCTGTATCTAGTTTGATTTTCCTTCAGAGAATCATCATCTTGTGTTAACTTGCATCTGATCACCATGGGTGTACCAACTAGCTTTGAATCTTTCATACCAAATTTCTTTAGCAATTCCTTCACATACTTGGACTGAGATATAAATATTCCTTTATCTAACTAAGTAATTTGAAATCCCAAAAATAATTTCAGCTCTCCAATCATTGACATCTCAAACTCATTATGCATCTCATTATAAAACTTCATGCACAAACCATCATCTCCTCCAAAAATGATATCATCAACAAAGAATTCCATAAACAAATATTTATCATCATCAATCTTGAAATACAAATTACTATCAGTAGTACCTTTTTTAAATCCAAGCTTCAGCAAGTGTTTATCTAGTCTTGCATACCAAGCTCTAGGGGCTTGTTTGAATCCATACAATGCTTTCTTCAATCAACGAACCATGTCTCCTTGATCAGTCAATTGAAATCAATCGAGTTTCTCAGTATACACCTCTTCTTCTAGTTCACCATTTAGTAATGTTGACTTGACATCCATCTGATAAACTTTGTAGTTTTTGTAAGTAGCATAAGAAAGAAACAATCTCACAGCTTCAATTCTAGCAATAGGAGAAAATGTTTCTTCAAATTCAATTCCTTCCATCTGAGAGTATCCTTTGCATACCAGTCTTGCTTTATTTCTGATAAATTTACCTTGTTCATTTAGTTCCAATTACATTTTTTTCTTTAGGCCTAGGAACAAGAATCCATGTATTATTCTTCTCAATTTCTTGTAGTTCTTCTTTCATTGCTTCAATCCAATGTTTCATCTTTGCATGATTCATTGACATTACTTGGATCAGCCTTTGAAATTAAATAATATTATTCTACAATTATTCTCCTAGTCTGGACACCTTTATTCTTATCTCCTATAATCTGATTTTTTGAATGATTTAATCTCATAACTTTGATTCTTAGAGTGTTCTTGAATTTCAAGCTCTTGTGATCTCTCTTTTTTACTTTCACCGGTATCTCCTTCTTCTTGATCTTCTTGATTCACCAGAATTATCTGAACTTGATTTGAAGTCTGACTCTTGTTTGTGTTGTCATTCTGATCATTAGAATCATATCCATAGGTTCTAGATGGTCTATCAATGTCTTCATCAACCTTAACATTTTCACTTTCAACCATTTTCTTTAATCTCTTGTTGTAGCACCGGTAGGCCTTGCTCTTAGTAGAATAACCAACAAATATTCCTTCATCACTTCTAGTATCAAACTTTCCTATATCTTCATCTCTCCTGATATAGAATTTACTCCCAAATATTTTGAATTATCTAATAGTAGTCTTATGACCAAACCATAGCTCAAAAGGATTCTTACCGGTATTACCTTTGAGTTGTACCCAGTTGAGGATATAAATAATAGTACTCACAGCTTCTCTCTAATAGACATGAGGGGCATTCCTTCTAGCAGCATCTTGAACTATCCTATTCTTCCTTTCCACATTGTTGAGGGGTCCGCGGTGTAGATAACTGTCTCTTTATCCCATGTTCTTCACAAAAATAATTAAACTCACTAGAAGTGAATTCACCACCTTTATTTGATCTTAGAAACTTAATCTTCATACCTGTCTCTATCTCAACCATAGATTTAAAGATCTTGAACTTCTCTAGAGCTTCAAATTTCTCCCTTAAGAAAGTAACCCACATCATCCTAGAGTAATCATCAATAAGCAACATGAAATACATGTAACCTTGCAGACTTCTAATTCTATCAGGACCACACAAGTTAGTATGCACAAGCTGCAATAATTCATTTGAATAATGTTGTTTTCTATGAAATGAAATTCTAGTTTATTTTCCTAGTTAACATTCCTTGCATATGACATTAGTAGGCTTCACCAACTTAGGAAGATATCTCACAACCTATGAGGAACTTATCTTGATAATATTGTCAAAGTTTACATGACACATTCTTCTATGCCACAACCAGCTTTCATCAACTTGAGAAATCATACAACTTTTACTACCAACATTCAAATGAAAGATGCTTCCTTTTGTTTTTGTACCAGAAGAAATCACATTTCTAGAACTTCCCAGTATGCTACACTTTCCATCTTTGAATTAAAGATTATATCCCTTATCAACCATCTATCCAACACTCAGAATATTATGCTTCAGACCTTCAACATAAAGAACATCATTGGTATTATTCTTACCATCAAAATAAATACATCCTTTTTCATGGATTATACCATCATTGTTATCTCCAAATCTTACAACACCACCATCATACTTCTCTAGGCTTACAAATTTTCTTTTATCACCTTTCATGTGATGGAACATCCACTGTCAATTACCCACTCATCTTTTTCTTCAAATCAAGCAGCTAGGGCTTTCTCCACTTTTGTAAAACTAGCAAATTCAGTAGACATGGGATTATTTTCCTTGATAGCAATAAACAAAAACTCATCTTCACTTGCATTCCCTTTTTCAGATTCATCATTTGTCACACCTTCATCAACATCATAGTAACACTTCTTTTGAAATTTAGGCTTGTAAGGTCTTGGCTTAGGAACTCTTTCAAGACACCTTGATGCAAAATGACCTATCTTACTGCAAGAAAAACATTTTATAGGCAACTTTACTTTATACTTACCTTCTCCTATGGCTTCCCTTTTGACAATAAGTGCTTTAAGCTCATTCAATTTTCTTTCTTCTTCTTCTTCAATCTGTCTCATTTCTTCCTCATACCTGAATACCTTTCTAGAATAACTTTCACCTGGATCATATCTTTGTTTCTCTCTCTCAAAAGTAGTAGCTTTAAATGCATATTTTTTCTTAGGAAGGGCATCACCGAATTCACTCAACTCAAAAGTAGTAAGTTTGCCAATGAACATATCTCTGTTTACATTTACCATAGTCCAGAGCTCTTCAATGGTTGCAGCTCTAATTTTGTATGCATCAGGCAAGGATCTAAGCACTTTAGCAATAATCTCTTATTCATCCACCTCTCCACCAGTACATCTGATACCCATCTTCAACAGTTCATATTTTCTTTTCAGACAATGTAGCTTGGTCATCTTCACATTAGCATCACCTTCAAATAAAGTTTCCAACTTTTTCTAGATCTCATAAGCAGTTTTTAGATCCATAACATTTGTCATCTTATAATTAGTCAAAGCACTCAAAAATGCTTCCTTAGCTCTGATATTATATTCAACATCCCTAATCTCAATAGTAGTAGTAGGGCCACTCTGAGGAATAACATACCTATTACTTGTAATGTTCCAGTAGGATTCACCAATGCACTTCAAATGACACTCCATGCTAGCCTTCCACAAAGTGTACTTTTCTCCATCAAATCTCAAACTATCCTTCTTGTATGTTGCCATCCCGAATCACCTCAAGTTGTTAAACTTCTTCCAAGGAACCTGCTCTGATACCAATTATTGGCAACACAAGGAAAAACAACTAAGAGGGGGGGATGAATCAGTTGTCACAAAATTTCAAAATTATTAACCTTATTAACCTTTAATCTTAGATCTGATTAATAATAGTGAAATCATGAATCAATCAACACATCAGAAACACACATAACACCAAGATTTTTTGTGTGGAAACCCTATTAGGGGAAAAACCATGGTGGAGGTTAATCGTCAAGTTATACCTTGTTAAAAGTACAAGAAAAATGAATAGGGAATGCACATGCATTCAAGCACACTACCTAGAGCTCACTGCTCAAAGGAAGACTCACTGTCTTACATAGAACTTTCAGATTAAATCCATCTAAAGAAATTGAACTGATAAAGTAGCATTTGATAATGCCTAAGTATAGTTCTTGTTAAGCACATGAACACTTCTTCACTTTCTTTCACTCTTCTTCACACTCTGCTCTACTTTCGAATGATCTGAACCTTATTCGCACATAAAACACACACACTTCACACTTCTCTACCTTTCACTCACTCTTACACACTTCTCAAATAAAGAAACAATCACATATATATTTGCAACAATAAATTTCATTGCTTCATGTCGTCTTCAACAATATAATAGAATGAATGCAAACTATTGGCCCAAAACAGTAAAGATTATCAATGTGCATCCACCAAGGTCAGCCACAACATATTAGAGACCTAAAACAATGTCCTTGAAAATAAAACACCTTCAAGTATTCTTCCTTGAAGATCCACAACACGCTTCAACACCTTGTCGGCCATGAACATGAAAAACTTGAACACACAAGATAAAATATTGGATCGCGAGCACAATGATCAATGCAAACGTGCAACACAGATAGAACATGATCTAGAAACATCCACAAACACTTCAAGAAAATATGCAACACTTTAGATTACCAAGAACACATTATCTTCTTCTGTGAACACCATTTCTAGTAACAAAATAATTGTCAGAACATAGAACTTTATAACTTGCTCAAATCTTCATGCACACCTTTGAAAGTTGCATAGTAGGAACTTCATACATCTGCAATCAAACCATTTAATACACAACTTCTCACCATCAACATAATGAACTTTCCAACACACTGGTCTTCACTGCTTCACAGACAACCAATAACATATTTTATTACAATTTTCTCAATATCCTCGACATATATAGTCTTAAAGACATTAATTCTAATAGTGTTGACATCAATGAAAACCACATATCAGAAATACAACCACAACATCCAACGCTCCTATAATCAGGTGATTGGTGTCTCCTTAGGGTTGGTGCCCTTAAAATTTGTAACAGACCTTTTGACTGTGAGGTTGGATTAGGATAGTAGCTCCTAGTAGCATTTCTCACTGTGGTTTTTCCCATCTTGAGTTTTCCATGTATATCTTTTGTTATGTGATGTTGTATGTGAATTTTTATGTGATTTCATATTAAGTTTTAATCTACACATAACTGTTTAAGGAAATTAATTTGATAGTACTAATTTTTTATGTTATCTATTGATTCACCCCCCTCTCAGTAGATCATTATGTTCTAACAATTAATGATAAAAGGATGTTATAATATGGATGTAAATGAGGGTCTGGAAACTAGGATTTATACAATATAATGTTATGATGTAATTATAAGTGGGGGTATGTATGATAAAAGCTATAATATGGGTTTAAGTGATGGTATGGATGATAAAATGATGTTATAATATGGATATAAATGATGGTATGGATGAAAAAAAGATGGTATAATATGTATGTAAGAGAAGGTATGGAAATATATGAGGATATAGACCTAGGATTTGGGACAAGATTATGGTATGATATGGATGTGAATAAGGATATTTGGTTTGTAATTATAGTTTTATAGACAAACCCTAAATAGGGTGTGCTAACTATGACCTAGGGTTATTTAAAAAAGGGATAGATTTATAGATGATCCTAAAAAAGGAGATTACTGGATATAAATGGTCTAGCATGATTAGGTATGTAATATGGGGTTGATGCATATAAATGGTTGTTAAATGTGAAACTTGAAGTGGAGATGGTGGAAACCTAAACCTTAGGAAGAGGATAATCCTAATCTAAGCAAACAAAGATAAATAACTTTTTTTTTTTTAATTTTTTGGTATAAGGCTACAAAAAAGCACTTGGTATGTACAGCACACAACAAATAATACACATTGAAAATTCTAGAATTATTTTATAAAGGATGTGTAAATGGTTATAATCCCATAATATACCTTGACCAAGTGTGATGTGTGAGTCTTATGTTGAGGAAACTAACTAATTTTCATCACACAAGATTATTAATTTTGTTGTGAGGGAAGAGAATATTCAACATAAACATCCATTTTGGGGGGCATGTGGTAGCTTCCTAGAGATGACCACTTATCGATGCATTACAACCAAGTATGACCAAAATGTCTTAATCTAGTATACACAATATTTTTATGGAATCCTCAATATACCTAAAAGTATAAGAGGAATAACATGTAAACTAAAGCCCATCTACAAGAATGGGACCTAAGTGTAAGTGAATTTCCTTCACCTTGTATCCTAAAAAACAAGGTCCCAAAGGTTGTGCCAAACATGATGATTTGTTTGAGGTAAAACTTCCATTATCCCCCCTTTTTATACCCCATTATAATATATATTTGAGGCCATCCTCTAGGGTGACAAAATCCCTACATAAGACTCCTAAAAAAAAAATTGGAAGAATTGTGTGTGTATGATTATTAATATCACACAAGCATACGAGAGAAGAGCATACACCCCCACTTCTTCAAGATTAAAAACACTTGTTATTCAAAAACCCAAATAAAAATATGAATAAATTTTGACGTAATTTTCCAGTAGTGAGAAAACAAAGAATGAAAATACAACGAACAAATATAAAAGATTTGTAAAATTAGTCTTTAATAAGACATCCTAAAAAATAAAAGATTAGTAGTTTCAATTTTATTCTTCCACCAATTAAATATGTTGCATACAATTGACTATCCCAAAAGTATAAAATAAATTATTAATCAATATAAATAGACTACACCAATGGATTCCTTACAATTTTCTTATACACACACAAAAAAAAAAAATTGAGTTTGTATGCAAAAGTTGTGAGCATTTGAAATTTGAAAATGAAACATAAATTGAGGAATTTTACCTAATTTCGGGGGTAGAATCTATAAAAATTAGGGATAACTTTAAGAACCCCCTCCCCTCGAAAAAGGTGTAAAATCCTAGTGAATCTTGTATACTTCCCAAAAATATTAATTTTACTAGAGAATTTTTTTTTTCAAGGGAAAATAATAATCTCAATTGGTGAATCTTTTGTAATCACTAGAAGTCTGTAGAAAATCCTAGCAAATTTTTTATTTTTTTAAACCAGTAAAATATTTTCATTGGTGATTAATTTTATTTTTTCAAACCAATAAAATATTTTCATTGGTGAATTAAACCTATTTTGAAACCAAAAAATATATTTTTGTGGGTGAATTAAACTCAAACTAAAAAAAAATATTTTATTGATTAAAACATGTTTTCAAACCAAAAAAATCAATGGTGAACTAAACCTATTTTTAAACCAATAAAATTTTATTGGAAAATTAAACCTAATTCCGAACCAATAAAAAAATAATTGGAAAATTAAACCTATTTTCAAACCAATAAAAAAATTCATTGGCAAATTAAATTGGTATGCCAATAAAAAATTATAGCGTGGGAGGCGAAAATATCAAGTTCTATATATTGTTCTATTTCAGGACAAATTTTCAACACACCCAAATTCCTCCAAGTGTTCAGAATGGAGACAAGTGTCGACATATTATAAGTTCTTATCATAAGTGATCCACTGAGTGAAGTACTATATTTGAAGCTAGATGTTAGTGCAACTTAATGACTAGTAACTATGAGATATTATTTAATAAGTAAATATAACATTAATATACTCATAAAATTAAAATTGTGCTAACAATAACTACGAGTTATATTAGTGTGAAACTTAAACATTTGATGGATGGTTGTAGTTGTATTTCGGAAGCAAATGTATGAAGCACTAGACTTGTGAATTCAAACCGTTGGAATAACCCTAGAACCATTATATTTCAAATATCAATGGTTGACCTTTTATTACTTATTAAATCACTTAAATTCATGATTCATTTTTTACAAAATAATATTCACATCAATATGTGTGTCTTGTGGTGAATTAATTGCTCAAGTTTTGGGTATTGATGTCTTCATTCTATATATACTTCACCAACTTGATGTTCTTCATATCATTTATAAAATATTCACTTTCTCTCTTCTCTATTCACAATTTCACTATGATATTATGGAGCCTTCATGGCGCGTCATGCTACCCAATTATTTTTTGGGAGAAAAGAAGCAACAATGCATACGATAGATGAAAGTTGGGTATGGTTTTCACTATTCCTTGTGTGCAGGTTGAGGAGGATATAAGAAAAAATTTGGGTAGAAAATGGCTTCAGAACAACCCCCATGCTCTCTTTTTGAGGTAGCTTCTACTTTCTTGTCTAATTGCATGGAAATTTTGTTGGATAAAGAGTTGGTGAAGATGTTGGAAATACGTTATTTTCATTTACTCTCTTTCTTCATTGGAATTGGTACTAGAGCATTATAATTTTGAATTTGGGTTAGCACCTATTGGTGGAATCTTTCCCAAAGTTGAAATGGTTGCTTCTATAGTGCAAGACCTTTCCCTATTTGTTATGAGGTCCACTCTAACTGTGATACAATAAATGAATCATTGTAGAGTCTGGAGTTTTTGAGGAAGGATTTGGGTGATTCACTTTTCTTCTCTACTCTTACTTTCTTCAATTCAATTCACCTCCTTCTCAAACACCCAATTCAAGGCCTTTTCTAATGGTAAAGAATTTTGTGTAATGAATTATTTCTATATTTCATTGTACAACTCTTGTAATATGTATTTTACGACTGGTTTATTATCACGGTTCCTTTTTGGCCAAGCTAGCTATGTACTTCAATCTTTAGCTACTTAAATTAAAATAGTTTTTATAGCTCCATTCTTGTAAATCCTTTTTTCTTTGTTCAATATAAAAAATTGCCTTTGAAGACTGAAAACACATTTATAGTTTTTTTATGATTCATTTGTTTACTTCTTTGACATATATGTTTAATATTACTCTTAATTGTCAAGAAACTCGTATGTGAATAAAAATTGTAGTATACTCCACAAAGATATTATTATTTCATAAGTTAATATAATGTTAATATACTAAGAAAATTAAAGTTAATGTACAAAAATATTTCACTGTTTGATGGAAAATTTATCAACATATAGTTCTGATCATAAGTGAGTGAAATTTATTGTGACTTATTAGTGGAAATTGATAATGATTAAGCTACAACAAGATATTTAATTCTCTATATTTTTAGTGCTTCAAAGCACTCTGCCTACGATTTAATTCTCTATCCTTTTATCGATTTTTGCAATTTTGTGAGATCACCATTCATTGAAGAAAATATGGTTGTGAAACCGCAGATTAACACCATACATACCTAGGAAATATTTTTTAAAATCAGAATTAAGTTCCTCTTCTCATCTAAAGCGAGTGAAATGATTGATTTGATAACTTGATGCTAAAAATGGTAAGTATGGTTGTGTGAGGGTGAGAAAGGACATTAGATTCAGATTCAAGATGGACATGAATGCATTTTGACAAAGAAATCTAATCTATGGCCAAATGCACAAATCTAAAATCTAAAAACTCCTACACATATGAGATTTAAACTATACTATTGAAAACATGATGAGGAACCTACTGATTACCAAATGAAATAAAATAAAAAGATAGCTTTTACCATCTCGTAGCGGAGTGTATTCACTTGATGTTGGATTGCTCTTATCACAGTGAAGCCTCCAAAGTTCATGCGCAAAGTGTGGATGAATGATTGGTTGATCGAAGGAATGAAGCTCTCTCAAGGATGATCTTGACATCATTTCATCGCTCAATGTATGTTGATTCTCATATCCTTTTTGTGAGGAGAGAGGCTTGTTATATAGAAAATGAGATTTGAAATGGGCGATCAAGATCGTTTTGAAGAATATCCAGATCAACGGTCAAAGTGTGTTGAGAGGAATTAGACATGAGAAAATTGTGCAAAGTTGATTGCACAATTTGGGTGATTGAGAAATAGATAGGCTAGTTAGGGATGTGATTGATTAGTTAACAAATTTAGATTGATCAGTCAAGATTTTGATGGCTTAGTTAGGAATGTGATGGCTTAGTTAGGAATGTGATTGATTAGTTAACAGAATAGATTGTTCAATTAATAATTTGAATTATTTATTTAACAAATTAGATTGCTCAGTCAGCAATCATAATTTGGTCAATCAAAAAGTGGGTGAGGAATATGAATTAACTGATTTAATTAATTAATTCCTTTTTGGAGTTGAACGTGCAAATCAAGTTTGACTTTTGCAAACAAAGTTGCATTAGTTTGATTTGATTTTTGATAAACTGATTTGAATAGTTTGATTTAAATTATTCAATTTTTGGGAGGGAAAGTGTTGTAATTAAATTATTATTTAATAATTTAATCCACTTAGGGGAATAAGGTGATTTAGCGATGTAATTAAATAATTGGCATTATTTAATCAATCAAGACAAAATAAGTTGAGATTAGAACTTTATTAAATAAATGTGATTTATTTAATTGGTCAAAATGATGAAATGTGAATTAATCAAATAATATTGTTTTATTTTATCAATAGAGGAATTAAGATTTTTAGGAATTTATTAAATAAATGAAATTTATTTAATTTGTCTGGAATGATGAAAAAGTGAATTAATTAAATAAAATTTTATTGTTCAATTAATAGAGGAATTAGGGTTTTTGGGACTTTTTTAAATAAATGAAATTTATTTAGTTTGTCTAAAATGATGAAAAAGTGAATTAGTTAAATAATGTTGTATTATTCAATTAATAGAGGAATTAGGGTTTTTGATGTCGTTTTAATGTGATGCAATGTGGTGTGATGTGGGAACATTGAGGTATAATTTGAGATGATCCAAGATATTATGAGATAATTCTGAGATGTTTTGGGGTGATTACGAGAAGATTTGAGATGATCTGAGACATTAGGGGATGATTCTGAGCTATTTTGGGGTCATTTCGAGATGTTCTGAGATATTATGGGATGATTTGGAGTTGTTATGAGATGTTATGGGATAATTCGAAGGTGTTATGGGATGATTCCGAGTCATTTTGAGACATTACAGGATGATTTTGAGTCATTCTGAGGTGTTGCGGGATGATTTTGAGTCATTCTGAGGCGTTACGAGATGATTCCAAGTCATTCCAAAATGTTATAGGATGATTCTGAGTCATTTTGAGGTGTTAGGGGATGATTCTAAGTCATTCCAAGATGTTACGGGATGATTCTGAGTCATTCCAAGGCATTAGTGGGATGATTTTGAGTCATTCTGAGGTGTTACGAGATGATTTTGAGTCATTCTGAGGTGTTACGGGATGATTCTAAGTCATTCCAAGGTGTTATGGGGTGATCGAAGATGATGTTGGTTGAGATTGTTCGATGTTGTTTGATGTGTGTGATAGGTGTCAAGTCAATTTTACATGTCTATATTTTGCCCCTCTTTGATACAAAGTACTGGTTGCTTTGTTTCAAATATTTTGTCTTTACGATCAAGTTTTTTCTTTTAAATTATGCCCCAGTGTTCAGTGGAATGATGGTAGGACTCTATGTTGCCCCCTCGAGAGGTTGATCAAAAATTTCAAGATTTGAGGTTAGGCTCTTAACACTATTGTACTGTCATTTTGATGTTTTCAGATGAAATGTTATATGTCAATGTGCATCATTTCTCGTTCCAATGTTTTTCAGAGCTTCTTATTTGAAAGTAGGAAGACTCCCTAAGTATAATTAGGGTTTCCTAGATGAAATTGGGGTTTTCTTGAGGTGTTATATAGGTAATTTTTCTTCAAATTGGGTCATTTTTTCTTGGTTCCTCTTGCTAATTCTTGTCTCTAGATTCCACATTTTTTCAATTATTGAGGGAGAATGTCGAGATTCAAGGTTGCCCCATGTCGTTCTGAGCTCGTTCAAGAGTATAGATGACCTTCAGGAATCAGTGGCCCAGTATGTACCTTCTCACCCTTCGCTTTCATCATTTTTTCATTCTCATTTTGCGTGTGCAAAGTCTTGTCAGACAATAGCATTGGTTTTGAGATTCTTGTGCAGATGTCTCAGTTTTGGTCTATTTGTCAAGAGAAATTTGTGCATTTGTCTGAAAACTGCATAGTTGTCCTAAACTAGAAATTTTATCTCAAGCAGTTGTTTGAAAGCTATGCAATTGTCTAAAAACTACGTAGTTGTCCTAAAACTGTGCCTTTGTTAGGAAACTGCACCCTTGTTTTTGTGCAATTGTCATGAAACTACGCTTTTGTCCTAAAATTGCGCTTTTTCTAGATTTTATTGAGCATTTTTCTTAGAACCTAGCAATTGATTCTCCTTTTGTCGTTTTCCTTTTAGTATCATTCTAAACCCTAGCATGTGTCTATTTATTGTCATAAATGTCATTTGCCATCATGCTTGTTTTGTTTCGTGTTGCTTTGGATGTTTAGAGTGAAACCCTAACATCTTGGTTTATATTGTTTGCTAGCAAATCTCTGACTGCTTATGATGAGAGAGAGACATCCTTGTCACTTTTTTGATCTGATTGCCCAATTTGGTGTGTTGGAGTGGGAATTTCTTGATACAGTGGGATTACATTATATATGTTACATGCCTCCAATCAAGACTTATATAATGATGTTGACCACTCTCATGGAGAGGTGGCACTCTAAGATGTCCTCTTTTCATTTGCCTACAAGGGAGGCAACTATTACTCTGGAAGATGTGTGGAGGATTCTTTGTCTTCCTATTCATGGTGAGCTTGTTAAGTACCAAATTCGATGAGGTGCCCACTCTGTGCAGCATTTGTTAGGTGTGGCACACGTGGATGTTTGTGATGTAGAGATTGATTTACCTAATTTTTCAGACAACACAAACCCTATCATTATTTTCCTTTGTAGCTTGGTATCGGGATTAGATATTCCTGATAGACAAGGTTGACAGTTTGTAGTGGGTTGGGGTGAATTTATTGAGAGTATGCTAGAGCATGGTATGAGATATCCCCCAGGTGCTTGTTTTCTTGCCCATCTTTACCAAGATATGCATGAGGTGGTGTATTGGGGTAGGAGATCATTGTCTGCAGGTGTATCACTTTTGCATGTTTGGGCATGGGAACATATTACACTTACTCATCCAGATGGTATTTAGGATCGTTCTCCAGATGATCCATACTATTATCATTATGGAGACTTTATGCACTACACTTTTCCTATGGACCTACATTATTGGCATCGTGTGTTTGATGAGATGTCTATTTTTTTATGGAGACCTTATATGAGCTATGAGGTTTGGCCAGAGGATGAGAATCAGCTTGTGTACTACCAACAAACCTGTTGTTTGCTTGGTCATTCATCATATGTGATAGAGTGTTATCTACCAAACTAAGTTTGTTGCCAGTTTGGTGAGAGACAGGGGTGGATTATTGATGCATATGAGGCTCGATTTTGTTGGACTTGTTGGGAGGTTTGTGTATGGGGTATCCAGGTTGATGCAAATACTATTATTGTTGAGTTTGTAGCACTTACCCCAGCTGGTTGGGGTTAGTCAGTTGGAGTGGAAAATCCAAGTACTACTCGCAATTATGAGGAGTGGTGGGCACAACATAGGCCTTTGAGGCTTACTGATCCTAGAGGTGATCATATTCTGGGAAAAGAAGGCATCACAGGTCGTTGTGGGGAGTGACAATGTGTTGAGGTTCTTGTAGAGCAGTTGGATTGAGCTCAACATGATGAGGAAAAGGATATTCAGGATGAGTGGGTGCCTCCTACACAAGGTCAGAGACACATTCCATATCCTCCTCCACCATCTAGGGATGTTGATTTGCTGCTAGCTTGGATGACTTTGGATAGAGATGCAAAGGCTTTGGTAGACACTCTGAGGGTTGAGTGAGATAGCTTGATTGGTAGACTACATGCGACAAAGGCCCAGGTAGCATTACTAATAGCAGAGAGAGATACTCTTCAGGTAGATTGAGAGAGTGATATTGGTAGATGACATGTTGCAGAGGCTCAAGTACTATACCTGACAGCGAAGAGAGATACTCTTTGGGCAGAGCGTGATGGTATGCAAGCTGGGTGAGATAGGTATATACAAGCATCTACCTATTATCAAACTTTATATGATGCTACTGTTCTGAGGGCCTCTCGCCATCCACGGTTTGGGGAGCCTAGTGCTACGATCGATGGTAATGGTGGTGTTGGTGCTGGTGTAGGTGATCATTCTGTAAGACAACCAGATCAATTTGGTTTCTAGTAGTGTTTTGCTTGTCTTGTTGGGGTCTTACTATTTTTGGGACTTGATCTTCATATTTTTTAATGGTGTAGAGGTATTTTGTAGACATGTGTGTTATATATATTCATCAAGGTCTATTCAAGACATCGTATATATATTATGATTTTGTATTTTCCTATCATACTTGTTTTACTACGGATCTATTTATGACATATTCCCTTTTTTGATGATGATATATATGAGATATACCTTCTTTGATTCAGCCTCATTTTATGTTTATGTGATGGTGATATATGATGATGTACGTTTATATGTTTTTTTGTGCTTTTATGATGTAGATGAAGGAATCATACTTTTTCTTGTTTTATGATGTGATTGATGTTGATAGATGAATGCCCCATACATTCCACATGATGTTTTAGTTTTTTTATTATCATCATGATATGTATTGATAACATATGTGGATGTAGAATGGATATGGTATGGATGATGTGTTATGTAGGATGAATGTTAATTAGAAGAAATATGATGATAGATAGAGA
Organism: Sequoiadendron giganteum; assembly: GCA_007115665.2. Lineage (NCBI taxonomy): Eukaryota > Viridiplantae > Streptophyta > Pinopsida > Cupressales > Cupressaceae > Sequoiadendron > Sequoiadendron giganteum. The sequence goes on along the minus strand of CM021109.1, from coordinate 334,879,379 downwards.
TATGATGTTAATTAGAAGAAATATGTGATGTTTGTTTAATTAGTAGACATATGATGATGTATATAATTGATGATGTTAATTAAGAAGAAATATGATGATGGATAGAATTGATGACATTAATTTTTTCTTCGCTTTAGAGACTTCATTGTTTGAACAATCTTGTTTGATATAGCAAATAGATACGATGCACCAAGATATTAATTACCAAGGTGACTTTGTATCTATTGTGTGGACTTTGACTCTACAAACAAAGAGTATCTTTGTTCATACCAGACATATAGAAACTTTGTTTAAAGTATAGGGGGTTGCATGAAAAACATTTCAGACTAGTCACACAGAGAGGTATAGAACACCTAACATGTAATTGCTTCACTAATTATTTTAATACAACTTACATACTCAATAAAGAGAGTATTTTCCATGGTAATATTACAAACATATCTTACAAACAACAAATTGAAATGATGCTCAATTTCCCACATTCCTTCTTCTCTAAATCCTTATGGAAATCCTTGAGAGATCTTGGGAATGAGTCAATAAAATAAATCACAAAAGTAAGATTATAAAAAGATAAAAACAAAGCTGCAATATCACTTACCATATATGTTTAGGGTGGGGCTATTATTCATTTTTGATCATGTCTATTGTAGGAACGGATCTGTTAAGGCATATCTCAGGATGTTGTTGGGACTTATTTAAAAAGATGGGTAGTTGATACTTTGGCATTGTTTTTGTCTGTTTATAGTCAACTCTTATGCGATTGTTTTTTCTTGAAATTTCTAGTTGTTGATGTTTTCTTTTTTTGTTTGTTTGTTTTGTCAAAGGGTGATTTGGGATGGTTTATTTATTATGGTTGAAACGATTATTGTGGATGTTGTTGAAGGGATGGTTCTATTTTTGATTTTCTAAGTTTTATGATATTTTTTTTGGTTTTTTAGGGGAATAACCTAGGGCATCAAGGGCTCATCAAAGATAAGTCTTTCCTACATTGTACACATAGAGGCTCGTAGTTTGCTTGGTTTGACCTTTTCTTCTTTGTGAATGTTTTTGTATTTTGTATATTGTATATGTTTTTGGGATTTTGTATTTATTGACTAAGTTGAAATACAGAATATTGGAAACCTAAGGGGACTGATCGAGGGTCTCAGGGGTTAAAATCCCTGCCTACGTTGTACACATAGAGACCACGTAGTTTTACCATTTTGACCTTTTATGTTTTGTGAATGTTTTTGGATTTTGTATATTGTATATACTTTTGGGATTTTGTATTTATTGACTAAGTTAAAATAAATAATATTAGAAACCTAAGGGGACTGACCTAGGGTCTTGGGGGCTAAAATCCTTTTCTACATTGTACATACAGAGACCACGTAGTTCGACCATTTTTACCTTTTCTATTTTGTGAATGTTTTTGGATTTTGTATATTGTATATGTTTTGGGGATTTTGTATTTATTGGGGTGATCCCACAATAGTGGTTTACAATTTTTGGCCAAACTGGACACTGAAATTATTATTTTTAACTAAATATTCACATTCAAGAAGCTATAGCGGCTAAACCATGAGGAATTTGAAGATGATGCAAACAAGAGTCTCATCAAATTTTTTTTGTAGATTCTAAAAACATTTTTTTCAATTTTTTTGGAATAATATTGCACTTTTTTTTCCATCTCCCACGAAAACTGGTTTTTCTCAGAAAGAAGCATTTTAAAAAAGTGACGCTCACTGTATACAACATAACTTTTTTTGTATGAAGGATACAATTATAATTTTTTTGAATTTAGTTTTTTAACTACAATATCTAGCACTTTCATTTGGTCTCATAGTTTTTTATTGAATATTTTTTCCTTGATAGATTTTTGAAGTCAAACCAATTGCAATTTAGACATAGGCAGACTATATAGAACATAACTTTTTTTGTATGTATTGAAATTCAATTTTTTTTTTTTAATGGATCAACGACATAAATACCCAGCAAAAAAATATTTAAAAAATATATATTTTAATAATATGCTATTTTTTCACATGTGCAAAACAAAGAGCTTGATTTTCGGTGAAAAACCTATGTTTAATAAAACTAAAAAAACACATACATAATAAAACCAAAACATATTAAAATTATATTTTTGGGATAGATCATTTCAAGGACTACCATAATCATTTGAAATAATTTTTAAATGAATTCATTTGATCCCCCAAAAGGTAAATCAAAAGTGAATTTTTATCAGCATTTTGATAGGTATAAAGGAGACTCATTTTTATGTATGGTTTAAAACTAGTGAGGTTATATCCAAGGTGGTTTGATCAAACCCTCTTCAATTGGAATCCTTAAAATGGAAATTTTAAAGGATTAAATCACTATATTTTCTAAAAATATGTGATTTCAGCAAAAATCAAATCCTCTTAGAAATTGTAAACCAGCTTTGTGGGATCACCCATTGACTAAGTTGAAATAAATCATATTGGAAACCTAAGTGGATTGACCTAGGGTATCGGGGGCTAAAATCCTTGCCTACATTGTACATGCAGAGACCACGTAGTTTGGCCGTTTTGACCTTTTATGTTTTGTGAATGTTTTTCGATTTTTATATTGTATATATTTTTGGGATTTTGTATTTATTGACTAAGTTAAAATAAAGAATATTGGAAACCTAAGACGGCTAACCTAGGGTCTCAGGGGCTAAAATCCTTGCCTACGTTGTACACACAAATACCACGTAGTTTGACCATTTTGACTCAAAGCATGAATTGGTTTTGGGTAAACAACATCAATAGCTTCGATTGATATCCCGTTTTTGTGTCTAGAGGATATGTTGTGGTAAATTCACTTGAACTAGCCATGAGGTCCAAGCAAATTTTGATATCTTATGCTGTTTGAGTGAAGGAATAATCCAATGATGTTTTTTTGTTTTGATGTTTTCCACTTGTTTTTTACTTTTGTTGTTTTCTAGTGTTTTTGACTTTTGTTGTTTTCTAATGTTTTTGACTTTTGTTGTTTTATGACCATGATTAAATATCACAAGATATAATCCATGAATAGCTTTGAGAATTTTCCCTAATAAAACAACTTATCCTAATCAATGACAATCCATGGTTGGACACATGATTCATGAAATGGATGGGTGGATGTTGTGAAAAAGTGTTGATAGATAATAATGCATGTTCTATTCATACAAAGCGCATGTTTACCAGGTTTTCACTATGGTACCTATTAGAGGAGTGCCACAAATTGGATTTCACTCAAAGAATGATTTATTTCTCTTTCCTATTTTTCTTGATTTTTGATTTTTTTGTATTTTTTCTCTTTTTTCCAATTTTTTGGAATTTTACCCTTTTGTCTAGGGTATTCTGACACATTTTATGTATAGAACTTCTTGAGGTGGTTTTTGTTTAGCGGTTCAACTAGAGGTTCTCCTTTGGGAGTATCTAACTGATATTCCCTAGAGCCATAACTTGTTGTTATGATGAATGGACCTAACCAGTTAGGTTCAAATTTTCCCTTGCCATCTTGATTCCATTATATCTTATTATTCTCCTTGAGGACTAATTCACCAACTTGAAAGTTTTTGTCTTTGATTCTCTTGTCATAGCTTTGTTTGACCTAATTACGATAAACCTACAAATGGTTTAGCGTGCTCAAATTTCTTTCATCTAGGAGTTCTAATTCATTCAATCTAGATACCATGTATTCTTCGTTGTTGACCATGCCTTTTAGTGAGACTCTCAATGAGTGGATTTTGACTTTGATAGGTAACATAGCTTCTAATTCATAGACCAAGGAAAAAGGTGTGGTGCTAGAAGGTGTGTGGATTATTTTTCAATAAGCCCATAAGGTTGGGTTTAGCTACAAATTTGAGTCACGGTTGGCTTCATTGATAGTCTTTTTCAATATTTTCAGGATTATTTTATTGGATGCCTCTACCTGACCATTTCCTTGAGGATAGTAGGGCATAGAAAATCTATGTTGGATAGAGAATTTGGAATAGAGTTCCTGAACATCTTGATTTTTGAATGGGGTGTCATTGTCTGCTACAATTGTTTGTGGTATTCCATACCTACAAATGAGATAATTCAAAATGAATTTTGATATCTGTTTGCCAGTGATATAGGTTGATGGAATTTTTTCTATCCATTTTGTGAAGTATTTTGTTGTTGTGATAATGAATTTATGCCCGTTGGATAAAGCAGGTGATATATTACCTACCAAGTCTAATCCCCATTGTGAAAAAGGTTATGGTGTTGTGATGGGTCTCAAATCTTGTGTTGGTGCATGAACTAGATCACTGTGTTGACATTTTTGACACCTTCTATAATGTTGAATGCAGTCTTGCTCCATGGAAGGCCAATATTATCTTGCTTTGAGTAGCTTTTGGACTAAGTTAGGTCTACTAGAGTGGGATCCAAAAATACCTTCATGAACCTCTTGTAAAGTCTTTTTCACTTCTTCTACATTAAGGCACCAGAGTAACATACCATCTAGGCTACGACAATGGGTTTCGCCTAAGATCATAAGATGGTAGGTTTTGCAAGTTAAGGTTTTCTTCTAAGTAATCATTAATTCAAGTGGTATGATACCATTCTAGATATAGTCAAAAGTATCTTGGTACCATGGGGAGTTAGGACCAAAAAAACCACATACCGTTTCTAATTTTGGGATGTTGAATGTTAGCACCAGTTGTTGTTCCACAAGGAATTCATATTTAGGTACATTCTGAGGAATATCAAGCAATGACACTATTGTTGACATTGCATCAATAGCTTTGTTAGTAATTTGAGGAACCTATTCAAAGGTTATTTTGATGAAATACTCCTTAAATTTTTCCACCATCCTTTTGTATGGTATAAATTTGTCATCTTTTGTTTGGTATTCGTCATTCACCTGTCTGATTACTAGGTGGGAGTCTCCAAAGACATGTAGCTCTTTTATTCTCCATTCAATCACCATTTTGAGCCCCATGATTAGAGCTTCACACTATGAAATGTTTTTTGTATAGGGGAATGCAATTTTGTAGGCTTTGGGTATACTATCTCCCTATGGTGTGAGAAATAAAATGCCTGTTCCTAAACCATGTTGAGTATGGGACTCGTCAAAGTATAGAGTCCATTGGCATGTATGTTTTTTCATCAAGACACTCTCATCTACAAAATCCATTGTGAGAGGTTTATGATCATCTATGGGTGCTTCGACTAGTTGGTCTATTATGACTTGTCCATTTATAGCTCTCTTGTCTATGACTCTATATCAAATTCACTTAGGATCATCACCCATTTGGCTATTTGACCTGTTAAGGCTTCTTTTGCTAGTAAATATTTGAGTAGGTCCACCTTTGATAATAGCTTCACTTTTTTTTAATATGTAATGTCTCAACTTTTATGTTGAAAACACAATAGAGAGATAGGCTCTTCCAATGGGTGAATAGTTTAGTTCATATCCCACCAATGTTCTACTGATATAGTATTTTACTCTTTCTTGACTGTTATCATCTAGTTGTGCCAAGAGAGCTCCCAATGTTGCTTGTGTGGTAGACACATAAAGTATCATCTCCTTTTATATAATTGGTGGCATGAGTACAGGAGGAGTAAGTAGGTACTCCTTGACTTGATGAAATTCTTGGTCACATCTCCCATCCCAATTGAAGGTGATTTCCTTGTGTAGGAGATGAGTGAAAGGGTGGAATTTTTTTGCCAGTTGTGCAATAAATTGTCTAATTGATTGTAGCTTCCCTTGTAGGCTACTCAACTATTTGAGTGTCTTTGGTGGAGGTATCTCCATTATAGCTTTTACCTTGGAAGGTTCCACCTCCATCCCTCTTCTTGACACTATGTACCCTAATAGCTTTCCAGAGGTTACTCTGAACACACATTTCTTAGTGTTGAGTCTCAAATTGTACTGTTCCAATTGATCAAATAACCTTGCTAGGTTTTCAAGTGGCTAGCCCTTTTGATTGACTTTTCTAGAGTTTCATCCACATATTCCTCCATGATTGTGTGTATCATGTCATGGAATATGGTCATCATCACTCTTTAATAAGTTTCTCTTGCATTATTCAGACCAAAAGGTATCACATTCTAATAGAAATTTCTCCAAGCACAAGTGAATATTGTTTTGTGTTTATCATCTGGAGAGATCTTTATCTTGTTGTATCCTGAGAAACCATCCATCAAGGACAGCATCTCATGACATGTTTTTAGATCCACAATCATGTCAATTCTTGGTAATAGAAAGTCATCTTTTGGATAGGCCTTGTTCAAGTCTTTGAAGTCTGTACATATCTTTATGCCCCTAGTAGGTTTGGACACTGGTAATAGGTTTGATATCCATTGTGGATAGTCGATGGATCTAATGAAACCCACATCTAGTAACTTCTTTAGTTCTACCTTCACCAGTAATGCTATCTAGGGATGCATCTTTCTGAGTTTTTGCTTGATAGGATTTTCTCCTGGGATGACGGCTAGATGATGCACCACTAATGTTGGATCTAGTCTAGGCATGTCGGCATAGGTCTGGGAAAATTTTACCATTCTCTCATTGATGAACACTGTGAAATTCACTTTCTCCTCAGGATCAAGTGATGTTGCATGGTATGTTATCTTTGGGTCTATTGTTTTACCAATATTTATGGATTATGTTTCTTCTACAAGGAGTGTTGATCTTTCTTGATGTTCTGATATGGGGAGATTGAATTCTCCATCCTCGAGTGCCTCTGGAAGGTTTTCACCTTCAGATGCATCCTTTATTTTTCTCTTTTTTGGATCTGATAGAGCCACAGTGTGGTTTTCTCTAGGGGATTGTATCTTTATGTTTTTTTCTTTCATTTTTGCAACTGGAAGATTCAATCTCTCCACCAAAGTAACCTCTTGTTCTAGTTCCATGATGAACCATACTTTATGATCTCCTTCTGGTATGTCTGTTTGAAGTCCCATGAACTCTATGATGGCCTCATCATTTGGAATTGATCCAAAATAGGTGTATATTATTTTTGATCTCAATCTATGAGTTGTGGGTAATAGAGTGGGAGACTATCATCTTGGTCTACGAAGCTTACAGAAGTAGGTGAAAGGGTCAATATGGCTCTGGTGTCTTTTTTCCCACTAGTGTCTAGGTCATCATTACTAGATTCTAGGGAATCATATCCTATGATGAAGGAAAGATAATCCCATTAGTATTCGTTAGAGTCTATTTTAGAATGGTAATAGATGTTGGGAATGATTTCCATGTACTAGAGAGGGAACCTATCAATTCTAAAGTTTTCAAATAAGTATTCAATGGGTAACTCATTGTATATGACATGGTAGATATCCAGTGCCTTAATGCTAGTAGAAGTTTCTCGTTTCTTCCAAGAGGTTCATCTAGTTTTTGGAATAACCACGTCTTTTGGTTTATAACCTAGCCCCATATTCTTCTATCTTTGTTCCACTATGATAGGCTTTGATCAACCTTGTTTGTGTAGCCCTAGGCCACCTGTTCTATTGTATCCCATTCATTTGACTAATTAATAGCCTCTAGTGTTAGGATCAATTAAAATGGGTTGTGTCTTTTCGGGTTCTATTTGGTCCTCCTTGTAGATCATAGATGAAAGGTCATCCTTAAATATTTCTTCATCTTTCATGTCTTCGCATCTAGTAAAGATAGTGGGTTTGAGTATCATTTGTACTATATTGATCTCTTTTGGACCTCCATATACTCTAGGTATTGGTGGAAGCATGCCGATGTAGAATGCTTGGTTAAAATGGTAGTGCCCGTTTCCTTTATCAAGTACTTGAATCTTGGCTTCTACTTTCAATTATTCACTCGATGTGTTTTTGGTGTAGGTTGATGGAAGCATGGAAGGGTCAACATAATAAAAGGAGTGGAAGGCTATATCATTGCTAGGAACACATTGTATTTTGTTGTATTTTTCCTCCAACTTCGTACAAAAATTGAAAGGTTTGGGATCGTCATATAGTGTTACCTCCTTTCCTTCATGGGGAAAATTTAAACATTGATGGAAAGAGGAAGGGATTTCTTGTAATGAATGGATCCAAGGACATCCCAAGAGTAGGTTGTATGGTAATTCAAGATCTAGTACTTGACAAGTAGTTTTTGCTTTTGTTGGTTCTATCTGCATTGACAACTTGACTATCCCTTCAAAATTTCTCTCTGTCATTATAAGCCCTTATGGTGATACTCTTGCATTTTTCAATCACGTCGTCAGAATACCCCAACTATTTTATAAATTTTAAGGTACAAATGTTTAAACCTGCACCATTATCTATCAATACTCTTTTGACCATGGTTTTATGAACACCAACCTCTATGTATAGAGCTTGATTGTGGAATGTTCTTTGTGGTAAATATTTCTCTAAAAAGACTATGTGATTACTCGCAGTGATTTTTCTAACTATGTCTTGGAACTGACTGGGATCAAGGTCATTAGGGACTAACATTTCCAATGCTTTTTCTAAAATCTCCCTATGTGTGGGTGAAATTCTTAACAATTCTAAGATTGAAATGAGGGCGGGTGTCTTCTTCAATTGTTCCACAATGTTGTAGTCACTTGGTGACTTAATTTTGGGTTTGGGAGATGCTCCTTGTATTGTAACTCTTTCGTGAGAGATAGTTATGTTGTAGTTGTATGCTCCTTGAATTGTTACTATGTTTTACCTAGTGGCATCCACTTGTGAGAGGGTTCCTAAAACTATTGCACCATATGTGTAATTAGCATTATGGTACTCTTGTCCCTTTCTTTTATCATTCCTCTTAGCATGGTTAGAGATCAGGTTTGAGTATATTTGTAGGTCCTTGTTTTTGGGATGATGATCAACATCTACTTCCCCTTTGTCTATCAAGTCATGAATGATATATTTGAGGTGCATGCAATTGTTAGTCGTATGTCCTTTGATCATATGGAAATCACACAAGTCCTTCTCATTGTACCATGGTGTCTTAAAGCTAGGTTCCTCATAATTTGGGTGGTCATTTGTTTTAATAAGGTTATGTTGTACTAGTTTGTGCATAACTATTTCAAGTGATTCACCTAATAAAATGAATTGCCTCCTAGGTTGATCATATTTCCTTTGTTTCCCTCCCTGATTTGTCTATTGGTTTACAACCTGGTTGTTCTTGGGATAGGTAATTTGGTTGCTTTTGTGTTTTTGGGACCATAGTTTGTTTTTTCCACCTATGGTTTGTTTTGATTTGTGTTTTGTGTGTTCTATACTACTTTAGCGTCTACCACTCCATCGTTTGTAATGTTCTTGTTTTTAGCCCAGATTTTGGGTTTCTTATTTGAACTAGAGAGACTATCTTTTAAGTTATTTATCTTTAAGGTTCCTCTTTCTATAAGGGCTCTCTCAATATGTAATCCCTTTTCGATTGTTTCTTCAAAGTCTACAAGACATAGCATAGTGAGTCGTTAGTTTATTTTAAGTAGGACATTTGTGATGAAAATATCCACCAATTCCTTCTCTAGAATGGGCCATTTGCACCAACTTGCTTTGAGTCTCCATCTCTACAAGTAGGAGGTGAAGGAATCTCCTAGGTTATGTTTGATCATGGATAGACTAGTTATGGTGACATCTTGTTCTATGTTAAATGAGAAGTGGGTTATAAATTTTCTAGATAGCTCATCAAAAGTTTTAATTTCGGGTTACAGATGAGTGAATAACTCCATAGCATGACATGTAAGGCTATATGGAAAGAGCCTTATGAGATAGGTATGATTTTTTTGTACCTCCATACATGATACCAAGAAGTCTTGTACATGCTCTACTAGATCTCCTACTCCTTTGTACTTTCTTTCAAATCTGGGTATCTCAAAGTTTTTTGGAAAGTGTATCGTGATGGAACGATCGAATGGGAACAAACAAATTTCTTGCATGGTGTAGGTATTCTTCTATTTTCCTATCTGCATATCTGCTATTTTTTGGGTGACAACATCTAGCCTTAGTTCCATCTCTTTATTGGGTATATGTGTTTGTGAAAGTTGCATGTGATACCTTGTTTTCCTATTAGGTTTTGGTTATATATTAGGTATTGTGAAGGTACAAGACCTTGATAGCCCTATGGGATGTAAGGAGGGTTAATTCCTTTTGTATAAGGAGGGTTAACTCCTTGTTTTTGGGGTGGAACATATAGAAGGCTTCCCTAATGATGCATTTGTGGGTGACCTTATTGATAGGATGACTAAAGAAGGGTGCTTTATGGCACACCTTGTTGGGTAGGACTAAATTGAAGGTTACCCTAGTGATGTGTTGGCGGGGTACCTTGTTGTTGGGATGACTAAATTAGGGTGCTCTATGGCACACCCTGTTGGGTAGGACTAAAATGAAGGTTACACTGATGATGTGTTGGTGAGACACCTTATTGTTGGGGTGACTGATTAAGGGCACTCTATGGCACACCCTGCTGGGTAGGACTAAAATGAAGGTTACCCTAATGATGTGTTAGCAAGATACCTTGTTGATTATATTGTTGGTTTGGAAGGGGACCATGTGTTCCACCTTGTTGAAGATAGTGATTGTTCTGAGGGGGACCCTGTGTTCCACCCTATTGAAGATATTTGTTATTTTGAGGGGAACCCTATGTTCCACCCTATTGATGGTACTGATTGTTCTGGGAAGGTTCGATGCTTGATGTGTTCTAAGGTATATATTTCCCAGGAGGTAGATTGCTATTTTGAGGTTCATATTGAGAAGGTTACTCTTGGTACATTTGTGCTATTACTACTTGTTCAGAGTTGATTTTCTGAATAAAGGGTTCTCTTTGGGTTGATCATTATTTTGTGAGAACACGAGTGGCATATTTGGCATCTCTAAAGGTTGGGTTATTTGTCTCATAACCGATTTTCCCCCTAAGGGAATACGATTAGGGTCTTTAAGATATTCTGCATTGAAATCCATGGGTAATTTAGCACCACTTTGTGTCAACTTGAAGAAATGGGAGTTTGGGTCCTTTCTTAACAACCTATCCATTAGTTTGAGAACCTTGGGGTTGTTAGAATGTTCAAATGGTTCTTCCTCATTTATCTCTTCTTCATCATTAACCTCATCTATAATCACTCGGTTTGGGTCCTAGTTACCTTGTTCCATAACCTCCTTCTGTTTGTGGATTATTTCTTCCTCAATGAAAGTGTATCTATATATTGTTCTCTTCTAGGGAGTTTCAAGGTCACTTGGCCTATAGCCCCATGGGATAATCTCATCATTCATGGCATTTTTTATGGGATACTAGTGAAATTTTTGTTGGCTTCCATCTTTTTCCTATGTTGTGATCTCGTGGTTATCATAAACAACTTGGGTCTCCTATGGTAAAGTGGTGTAATCTCTAGTTGACTCAAATTCTAAAGACCCGATATTGTCCTAAATGTGGGTATGTAAATCTAATTTTTTCCCCTAGATAAGTTCAATATCATGAAAAAGAATAGGATTTTGACCAAAGAAGAACATATATAACTCTAGATTGTTCTTGGAAGCATGTCTATAAAAATTTTCTACCAATTTGTTTCTATTTTTATGTAGCGCTATGAGGTGTTTCTTGAGATCCTTTGGGCTCAGATGCCTAAGTCTGAAATGATGACCTATGGACTTTACCTTAGGGATCTTGACCTTGCATAAAATAATGAAGGGGATAATTATTTCCACTCGAGTGGTGGTGATACAGGCCTCCCTACTGCTATGTCAACTTTCTCTTCCTCTTTTTCTAGGACAATTGATGTGGTGAGAAACTAGCAAGGTGTTTTGTTCTTCTAAATAATGAAGGTTCTCAAGCTACTTATGATGTTGATTTTTTCACCTTTGATATATATGAGACTAGGTTGAAGGATCGTTGCTACAAGATCTGGTTGTTGAACTAGGGTAGTTGGTCATCAAATTGTCATAAATTTTGATGTTGTTATGGGATGGTTTTTGTGAAACTCAAGACCCTAGGATTTGAGTGTTGTTTTGGAATGATACTACTTTTTTGGAAATCAAAATGTCGAAGAACTAAAGTCTATATTCCACTTCCTTGTCTAGAGGATATGTTGTGGGAAAGTTAATTGTACTATCTACGAGTCCCAAGTAACTATTGATATCATGGGTGTCTAAGTGGAGGAATTACCTTAATGGTTTGTTTGATTTTTATTTCAAATAGGTAGGATGGAAATAATATATGTGGGACTATCTGACCTTCTAGCTTTCCAATTGTTTTATGTTCGAACAATGATCTTATAAGAAACTTTCCCTCAAATTTTTCTATATGTTTTGAAGTATGGCAAGTGATAAGACAACACTTAGACTGACTCAACAAGCATGGACTTATGTGACCTTCATGTCTATAACTTAGGTTGTGAAATCACAACACCCAAGCCATAGTTCCCAAATATTTACTTTGATTAATGTACCCTAAAATCAAAGCCAGAATGTTCAGAAACCTTTAAGGAAAGATCCTTTGAAAGTGGTGCAAAAATAAGGCTTCTCTCACAAGTATGCACTAAATCAAAGGGTTTTTGGTTCAACCATCTTGTTCAATGTTTGTTTCGAATGTGTTCTTTTTCTTTAAATCAAACACAGAATTTGATGTCAAATTGTTTTGAATGTAATGGGCCAAGTTTAACATAAACCAATAATAACAACCGTAAGGGATAGACACCATTCTCTTAGGTAGGCTTGCCTCATGCTCCGAAGAGATGATTTTACATGCAACTTATGGTGTGGGCCTATAGTGGGACATGGCAAGTAACTTCTCAGAAGTAAATTCTGATGCACCACTTTTAGAGAATTTTTTTGGATAATAGGGTGGCATATAAAATAATTTGGTTCTTAATCATAACTATGAATGTAGAAATCTGACACTCACCCGCTGGCCACTTAAGGCTCTTTAATTGTTCTCATTCCACTTAAGGTATGGGATTAGGTGTAGTCTATTTTCAACACGGCTTGAAGTTACTTTCTTACGATTTTTCAACCTTTAATATGGCCCGCCAGTAAACATGCTTCAATACCTTGCAATGAGTTCTCCAACGTAGGATGTGTCTCAAAGCAAGCCCCCTCTTTAAGGTAAACTTTAAAAATAAAGTGCAACACTCAAAAAAATTCTTTTGCTCACCAAATATTTCCAAAAGGTGTGAGGGGAGAAGATAAAACACTTTATCTTTTCCAATCAATGAATTCATAGTGAACAATCCATAGAAAATTGATTCATTTTAAACACCTCGAGTGATGTTATCCCCAAAAAATTGTGTGTAAAATTAAAACAAAATTCTTTTTAACTTGCACCAATACGAAATGTTTAAGACATCAAACAATTAAGATAGAAATGGTGAAAAATCATAAAGAAACATTTTTTCATTTTTATGAGCTCCAATAGATGTGTTTCTATGAAAAATATTCCTTGTCTTATCGTGGTCAACAAATGTAAAAAATGTGTGCATCAACAAAACGGAAAACGTTTTTCACTCTTTTTATGCACCAAAATTTAAAGGTTCCTAATTATGAAAACATGAAATGTGTTCATTTTATAGAGCCCAAAACCAAAGTGTTTTTGTCTGTTTTATGAGAACCAAATGAAAGTTCCTAACTTAGAAAGCTTAAAATTGGTTCATTTTAACAACACCAAAATCAGATGTGAGTTTGTTGTTGTTCATTTTAGTGCACCAAATAAAAGTTCCTAACTTAGAAAAGCTTAAAATTGGTTTATTTTAACAGCACCAAAATCAAATGTGAGTTTGTTGTTGTTCATTTTTAGAGCACCAAATGAAAGTTCCTAAATTAGAAAATCCTAAATTTGGTTTGTTTTAAAATCACCAAAATCAAATGTGAGTTTGTTGTTTTTCATTTTTAGAGCACCAAATGAAAATTTTTGAAGTTAATTAAAATTAAATCAAAAACTGGGACTGATCATCTTCCCTACAACAAACATGTTAAATTTATTGGAATCCTCCATTAGATCTTTCAATTCCTGCTTACACATCCAAAAACAAACAACAATTAGTAAAAAACCCTATTAAAATAGTGCAGGATCTATGCACTTGTCCATCAGAGCAACTGCTCAAAAAAAGAAAGATAAATGCACAGAAAAAAAGACAGTTGCTCAGTTATAGAAACAATTACTAAAACCCAAACAAACAAATGCTAACTCTATGAAAACACAAATGTGCAGGTTTTAGACAAAGGTTTCATTCCCATGACAAATGCATAGTTCTTCTGACAAAAGCATGATTCTTCTGACAACGTTGTAGTTTACATAGAATTAGCATTTGTCATGGGAATGGCACCTTTGTCTAAAACCTGCGCATTTGTGTTTTCACAAAGTTAGCATTTGCTTGTTTGGGTTTTAGCAACTGTTTCTGGAACTAAGCAATTGTCTTTTTTCTGTGCATTTATCTTTCTTTTTCTAAGCAGTTGCTCTGATGGACAAGTGCACAGATCTGCCCATTTTTGTTTTCTTCACAAACAAGTGCTTAGACTTTTTGAACAAGCACTCAGGTTTTTTGGATAGGAATGTGAAAACTCTATCAGAAGCATTTCCAAGACTCGCAACTTCAAAAGTGACTCAAATGAACGTTAGAGGAGGGGACAAGGATCCCACCAGGTTTTCCATAATGTGTGAGGGTGAGAAAGGATGTTACATTCAGATTCAAAATGGACATGAATGAATTTTGACAAAGAAATCTAACCTACAGCCAAATGCATAAATCTAAAATTTAAAAACTCCTACACATACGAGATTTAAACTATACTATTGCAAACATGATGACGAACCTACTGATTACGAAATGAAATGAAAGAAAAAGATAGCTTTTACCATCCCATAGTGGAGTGTATTCACTTGATTTTGGATTACTCTTATCACAGCAAAGCCTCCAAAGTTCATCTGCAAAGTGTGGATGAATGCTTGGTTGATCGAAGGAAGGAATGTAGCTCTCTCAAGGATGATCTTGACAACACTTCGTTGCTCAATGTATGTTGATTCTTCGATCCTTTTTTGTGAGGAGAGAGGTTTGTTATATAGAAAATGAGATTTGAAATGGACGATCAAGATCATTTTGAAGAATATCCAACTCAACAGTTGAAGTGTGTTGAGAGGAATTAGACATGAGAAAATTGTGAAAAGTTGATTGCACAACTTGGGTGATTGAGAAATATATTGGCTGGTCAAGGATGTGATTGATCAGTCAAAATTTTGATGGCTTAGTTAGGAATGTGATGGATCGGTTAGGAATGTGATTGATTAGTTAACAAAATAGATTGTTCAGTTAACAATTTGGATTGATTAGTTAACAAATTAGATTGGTCAATCAGCAATCGTAATTTGCTCAATCAAAAAATGGGTGAGGAATATGAATTAATTGATTTAATTAATTAATTCCTTTTTGGAGTTGAATGTGCAAATCAAGTTTGATTTGTTTTTTGATAAATTGATTTGAATAGTTTGATTTAATTTATTAAAATTTTTTGGAGGGAAAGTGTTGTAATTAAATTATTATTTAATAATTTAATCCACTTAGGGGAATAAGTTCATTTAGCAACGTAATTAAATAATTGGCGTTATTTAATCAATCAAGATGAAATAAGTTGAGATTAGGACTTTATTGAATAAGTGTGATTTATTTAATTGGTCGAAATGATGAAATGTGAATTAATCAAATAATATTGTTTTATTTAATCAATAGAGGAATTAAGATTTTTAGGACTTTATTAAATAAATGAAATTAATTTTTCTGAAATGATAAAAAAGTGAATTAATTAAATAATCTTGTATTATTCAATTAATAGAGGAATTAGGGTTTGTCATTTTGATGTGATGCAATGTGGTATGATGTGGGAATGTTGCAGTATGATTTAGAGATGATCCAAGACATTACGAGATAATTCTCAGATGTTCTAGGGTGATTACAAGATGATTCGAGATGATCTGAGACATTACGGGATGATTCTAAGCTGTTTCAGGGTGATTCTGAGATGTTTCGAGATATTATGGGATGATTCTGAGCTATTATGAGATGTTACAAGATAACTTTGAGTCATTTTGAGGTGTTACGGGATGATTTTGAGTCATTCTAAGATGTTATGCGTTACGAGATGATTTTGAGTCATTCTGAGGTGTTACAAGATGATTCTAAGTCATTCTAAGGTGTTACAAGATGATTTTGAGTTATTATGAGATGTTACGAGACAATTCTGAGTCATTCTAAGGTATTAGGGGATGATTTTGATTCATTTCGAGATGTTACAAGATGATTTTGAGTCATTTTGAGGCATTACGAGATGATTGTAAGTCATTCTAAGGCGTTACAAGATGATTCTGAGTCATTTTGAGGTAATACAAGATGATTATGAGTCATTATGAGGTGTTATGAGGTGGTCGGAGATGATTTTCCATATCATTTGGTTTTTTTTGAAGTTTTTCGATGCTATTTGATGTGTGTGATAGGTTTCAAGTCAATTTTACATGTCTACAATGGTATGTGTTTTATTTTTATCGATTTCTGCAATTCTATGGGATTATTATTCATTGAAGAAATGGGGTTGTGAAATCATGGATTAATGCCATATGTACATCCAAAGTGATTGATTGGATAACTTGATATTAAAAACTACACAACGTACTATACATGATGATTTCATGAATCCAGTTATCAATCAAAATAAGATTTGTAATAGATTTTATATCATTTGAGTGGCATGCTTGTTAGCATTTAGCCAGATGTCAATCAAAAAACAATTATACCTCACACAATA
This sequence comes from Sequoiadendron giganteum, assembly GCA_007115665.2. NCBI lineage: Eukaryota > Viridiplantae > Streptophyta > Pinopsida > Cupressales > Cupressaceae > Sequoiadendron > Sequoiadendron giganteum. The sequence goes on along the minus strand of CM021109.1, from coordinate 334,862,679 downwards.
AAATTTGATTACTTGGTTAGTACAAAAAGGAAATTACAACTCACATGAATCACAAGTAAATAGGCATGGTGATCTCATAAATTTCCCATAATAGGGATAGTGAGCACAATTGAAATCTTTTGTAGAAGGCTTTACTATTGAGTGTTAGTTTGATGTTCTAAATTTTGATAAGCATTTTCATTTTTCAAGGTTAATAAGGAATAATATGATGTTGTGGTACTATTGGGGATACTCTAAATTATCCTACCTCTAGTTATGTAGTTACAAAGGAAAAGACCAATTTCCTTCAAGTTAAAAATGGGTGGAATTGGAAAGAAGTTGATCTAGTTTACCTGGCTTTTGAACCAAGTTTTGAACTAGGATGAGGAGATTTGATGGAGATAAGTGATTTCACAGAGAGTGATCCACATAAGTATTTTAATCTTGTTTTCATTGAAAGTCATCGACTTCTCATACTCCATTTTGACAGAGGCCCTCAAAGGGAATTGTAGACTTTTAGAGTCATTATGTGTTATCCTAGTGCCTTGGACATGCCCGAAGATGGTGGTAGAAGATTTACTACCCCTTATCTTCTACATAATTCCAATTGGTAACTAGGATAGGTACATTTTCTATATTCATAGCTCTCATTTTCTTAGCATGGTATGCAATCCCTATGGATTTTCATAGTCATTTTGGTCTATTTTGGTGGGTCGGATTGATCATATTATGTAATATCATTTGTATTAAATATTTTAAATATCAACTTGTGCTTCACCATAGTGGGATACATAACCAATGTACACAAATTTCTATAAATGTAGAACCATAGTGGTGGCTTGGAGATATTATTTGAGATCCTAAGATCCCAATCATGGTTGGCAAGCCCTATGGTTTGAGAATATAGTTTGTGTCCCATAACACCACTAATAGCTTGGAATCAATTATGTCTAATGTAAAGTTACATGAGTCATATATACACAATAATAGTTTGCATGCTCTACTCATCTTAAAAAATATATGTAATAATGTAACATTGTAATTCAGTTGTAATAAAATAAATGGTTGTCTTATTCTTCATTATTAATTTACAGAAAATAATTATTTTGTGTGTTCAATGGCTATTCAAATTATAAAAGTAATTAGCATTAATATTTGTAGTAGTAGAACTTGCACATAAACTTTAAAGGAGGTTCAATTATTATACAGATAGAAAACTATATGTATGTTAATATGTTATAGAGTATGTATTTGTGCATGTATAGGTTGCAATTCAAAATTTCTATTTGCATGTGGTTGGATTAAATAGTTAACAAGAAATGCTAAATAATGGAATGAAATAAACTTAGACAAATCAAATTTTTTTCCTTCAAGTAATTAAGTATTATCTTTTTATGAAATATTTGTATGCAGATTTAAAACATAAAGAAATGTAAATGAAAAAATAAATTTTCCATCAACTTGACAAAAAACACTAAAAATGTCACAAATAAACTTAAACAAATCAATTTTTTTCCTTCAAGAAATTAAGTATTATCCATTTATGAAATATTTGTATGTAGATTTAAAACATAAAGCAATACAAATAAAAAAATAAAGTTTCCATCAAATTGACAAAAAATACTAAAAAAATCACTCTTGCTAGGGTTTGATAAAATATTGTCACTCTTGTTAGGGTTTTTGAAATGTTTTTTCTAATTTTTTATTGACCTTCTCCCCTAGTTCCTAGTGTCATTAGTCATTTTATTAAGTCCTTTATAACAAAACCATGGAAAGGGGATAGGTTTCAATCAATGCCTTACTTTTAAATGGATTTTGTGAGTCTACAGGATGATTCAAGAAGATCTATATGTGACTCACGCAACTGTAAGATGGACACATGGGCTTGTCTCAATGTCTCTAATGGGTTTTCTATCAAAGGCTAGGATTGTGAGAGATGGAATGATTCCACGAGTCCATGGATAGTTTTATAAAGCTTAAATCAATTATCATGGAACTACAAAAAGGGGATAGGTATCAATGTCTTGCTTTTAAAGGGATTCCATGAGTCTGTGGAATGATTCAAGAAGATCTAAATGTGACTCATGGAACCGTGGAATGGATATGTGGACTCATTTCAATGTCTCCAATGAGTTTTCTATCAAAGGAAAATCTCATGAGGATTGTGTATCCTAGCGCACTAATGTTTAAAACAACTTTAAAACACATGTTTATAACATAAATTACTCGGTCATTTGATGAACATTTGATGGATGATTATATTTGTATTTTATAATGAAATGCACAGAGTGTTAGGCTTGTGAACTCAAACTTTTGGAATCACCCTATAACTATTAGATTTATAAATATCAATGGTTGAGAATGTTTTGAGATGGAACATTTGAATGACAACACCTCTTTCCAAAAGTGATAAATTAATAGAAGGTACAAAAATGCAGGACAACTATTCATTTTATTTCTAAGTGTCTGTATATAAATTTAATGTACTAATTGTATGGTATGAAGGTAATATGTTGATGTTTCATTCACTTTAATATTCAAAAAAAAGAAAAAAGAAAAGTGAACTTTCTACTGCTAAGTGATTTTATTTTTAAGTGAGAGGGTCAACACGCAAGTATATTTTAGATTACTCATTGCAGTGCACCAGGGAGATTCTAAGTTCCAACATAGCCATTCCATGCCTATCAATGTCTCTGTGTTAATATTTTTAATAATCAAAATCTAGGTAAGTGAAAGACAAAAATCATATGTTCCATTGTTTCTTAAATTCTTAATTTTTCAAACTTTGGGTCTAGGTTTGATAACTTGAGGACTTAAGAGGGACTTCACACTATACAAGCATGTCTACCACCACTACTAGACCAATTTTTGGGAAAGGAAAAGAAAATTCAATTAGAAAAATAGATTATGCTTGAGTGCTTAAAACTCCAGGTTTCACAGATGAATACCATGATATTTATGATCCTAAAATCTATGGTAGACTTACCACAAAACTTGGATTTTCATGTGAGAATAAGGTAGCAAAGCAAAAGCAATTGTAAAATAGTAAAACAATGTCAATTAATAGTATCGTTTGTCACATCTCTAATTTTGGTGATGCCTACTTTTTCTTTATGTGGTTTTTACTTCATGATTACATGTATGTGTGTGCTAGATTAAATGATAATAAATGTGGTGTTAAATTTTGTGGAAATTTTCAAAGAATGAAATATTGTCTTATTTTTAAAATGATACAAAATGGAGAAATGATATTCAAAATTAATATATTATGATCTTATGAGTTAAGTTGATTTGATTTTATCCGGATACTAATCTCATGTTGGTTGCTTGAGTGTATTTGAGTGGTAGGTCATCGAAGACCAAGGGTGTGGCTAAGGCAGGGGAGATTAGCCTCTTGGTAGGGTAAAGCAGGAATGATGCTCTCGATCACACACAAACACTTAATGCCATATAGATGCATTTAGCATATGATTTAGATGATTGTTTTATTTTTAGTAAATTTTAAATGGTTATTCTCTTCTAAATCCGTATATGCATGTAATTAAAAGAATGGAAAATTAATTCTAGATTAATTAAATATTTACTTATGCATTTGAACGTTGAGTGGTGTTGTTTAAATAGTTGTTTGATTGCAATTAATGTAAATTCCATGTGCATGTTTTAATATTTGAATGCAAATAAATAGCTTATTTAGATTTTTCTATTTAGAAAAATGTTGGAAAATAATTAAATAGGAATAACTATTAATTTGGAAATAAAATTTAATTAGAAAATAAATTCATTTTCAATTTCCCAATTTCAAGATTAGGTCTCGGGAAATGGGGGAAAATCTTTAAAAATGTGAGATGAGGTAACGGGACACAACCATTTCTTTTACATTGTTTTTGGTTGCTCTACAAAAATGGAAAAAATGGGGTGCAAGAAATGGGGGGTTTTCTTTGTTTGTAGCATTGCAAGATAAGTTTTGTGAATTGGAAAGAAGATACAGGAAGAAGTAAGGAACAAGGGAAATTCTACAGCTGGAGTTTCAACAATCAGTTCGAGGGGAAAGCGTTTTTTCAGCTTTTAATCTATTCCAATGTATTTAAATTTCTCAATGTGAAAGAGAAAAAAGAAATATTTGGAATTTGTTTGCTCATATTTCCTGGAAATTGGGTGTTTTCTGTTGGAATTCATTTTCCCAACTGAGTAATCTGTTCTTTTCTCCCAATCTGTTGTGTAAAGCTTTATATATATTTATTTTACATATATATAAATATATTATATGTATTTACTGTGAGAATCCACCTTCTAAAATGTTTTGAATTGGAAATCAAAATCTTGTTTTGTGTCAGAAATAAATATATATATACACACATATACTTGAAGAAGATATAAATATATATGTAAACATATATATACATATATATATACAATAGTATTTATATTATTATTTTCAGTCTAGAAGTTAAAATCGAAAGTAAACCAGAAGCCATGAATTTCTTATGTTTGAATGAAGTTATATTCAAAGGTATGAAGGGAGGCTATCCCTAGCGGCCCCCCCCCCCTCCCCCATTGGGGAGGTTGTGTTGTGGAGACAGCGGCTCCCCACAGGCTGTGGGGAGGCACTTCCCCACAGGAAGCGTCCGCTTGGAAGGGTTGTGGGCTATGTAAACCTGCCCCCTCCTTTCCATGGAAACTTTTCCCAACACTTAAGCTTTATCGCCGTTGGAACCATTGTGCATATCAGAATTTTGAATAAGATATATAGGTATATATAAACACTTTTGTATGAATAGATTTTTTTGTGTATACACTACTACAGATAAATATAAAAATATTTATATATACATGTATATGTAAATATAAATATATATTTTTGTTTGCAAATATGTATATATATGTATATAGAAATATATATATAAATCTTTGTATGTAGATTTTGTTTGTGTATATACATTTCCTATATAAAATATTTCTTTCAAAGAGGTAAACAGATTTATTTCTTCCTAAGTAATTATGAGAGAATGGATATGCTACTTTATGAATATATAAACATATATATATATATATATATATATATATATATATATATATATTTCTATATATGTATTTAAATATATATATATATATATATATATATATTTATATATGTATTTAAATATATATATGCTTATGTACTCATGTATATTTGTATTATTTTGTAGATGTTTGGCAGCAACTATAGTATTTTCCAATAGATCATTCACTAATGTACTTAAACGTTTAAAAATACTTTATTTATGAGATAATGGAATACATGTCGAAGTTGTCCAAAATATGGAAATATTAGCAGAATGATATAAGTTTCTGATGTTATTTTCTTGTTGTATAAAAATATTCTTCCAACACAAAATATTGCAATGATCTCATGAGTAAAAACTAGAATATTTTATGACTAGAGTGGATGGCTAAAACCAGTTTTGAACAATCAGACTCTCTATTAAAAAAATGGTTTATCTTTTATTCTTTTGTTATCACAAACTTGGAGTAACTATGCTACTACATACTCACCTCTTAAGAGCTTAATTTTTTTTCTCAAATGGAACCCCTTTTTGGTGTTGTAAACTTGTTGTCATTAAACCTTTGGAAATTGGAAATAATTTGTGAAGTTTGAAAACAAATGGGAGATAAACATTTGCAATTAATTACTAGTGATGCAAACTGTGAATCTAGTTGTGGAGAGATATTATTGTATGAAATTATCATGAACTTCAACTTTATTATGATTTTTCCCTATAAAATGTATGAAATTGTATTATTTCCATTGTATGTGACACATGGAGAATTATGCTTCATTTATTTATATTGTATTATGAGAAACTTCTGGGACAGGATGTCGAATGTGGGTACACAGAGACAATAGTTTATCCTTTTCATAAACTACCTTTTTAATTTCTTTATGCTTGGCCAAGAAATGTACCATTGAAATAGATGGATTAAAATCCTAGATTATTATGTATTATATCTTTTCCACATCATTATTTCAAGAAATATGTTTTTCTAGTTTAGGAATGCATATAGGAAAACAAGCATGCATCGAGAGTACCCTCCTACTTTATTGTTCCAAGTTGTTAGGTTCCTCATGCAGGGTAAGGGATTTCTTCGAGTTAGGAAGAAACTCAGGGAAGTCGTGTGCTTTGTGGTTGGGTGGAAAAGGCACCTTAACTGCACTCTTGGCCTCAGTGTGAGAAGATTGATGGTGTCAAGGTGGATGAGGTTCAGAGATTTTGTTATTTTGGATATGCTTCATATAATGTAATTTTTATGGCTTGTTATCCAATTTATAAATTGAAATTCTATATCATGAATGTATATTTATTGATGTATATTTGGCATTGAATCATTGAAATAGATTATTTTAAACACCCCTAGGAGGTGTATGTAAACTCAAATTTTCAACTTTGTTAAATTAATGTTGTTTTGGTACATTTGTGAATGTTAATTTTATTCTTGCTAACTCTAAATCTCACTTGTAATTTTCAACAAACATTTGAATGATTAATTGAAATGAGTTAAATTTTTGAGCTTTACATCATTGCACCGTGGGTAGTTAGATTGGGGTGCATGATGTTACATGAGGTTTTCCCTTGCCCATAATTTATCATGGAATGTGCCCACAATTATGATGATTAAAAAAAAGCAATTGTTAATAAAGATAGAAAAGAAGAAATATTATCCATTACTACAAAAGAATTTAGAAAAGTGTTGGGGTTTACAACCAAATAATTTGGAAACATCCACATTGACCTAGAAAATATTTCTAATGATTATGAAGCAAATGATGAAAGGGAGAAAAATACTTTTCTAATTAAAATAGTTCAAGATATAAACTTATTGAAAAATAATCTTAAACCTCCTTATGATTTGGGAATTTTTGAACCATGGGTTTAGGATACTATTTCCATGCTAGCATTTTTCCTCAGACTGGATATCAACCGAGAAGTGGGTGCAAACCTCCTTGAAATGGTATTTAATATCCATTATGTTGAACAGGGCCTGTCAAATATAACTTTCTTGAGCACATTGTAGAATCCATGCATAAATATTTTGTAATGATTAAAGGAGGTTCCACAAAGACATTTAGGTTCACAACCTACTTGTGCTATTTTTTTCTATTCGAATTTAGTGAGATCTTTCAGAACAACAAGCTTCCAATTCAATCCTATACGAATTTTGAGGAAAAGAATGGCCCTAGTATATTATTGGACCACTAAGATAAGGATGCATGATTCTCGAATGAACTACAATCATTTTGTAGACTACTTTTTAGCTCCATTGTATCAATCAATTACAAATATTCCAATACCTAGATTGTCTATATCTTGTAGAAATTACATTCATCTAGGAAAAGAAATACAATTGGTTGATTGGTACTTAACGGAAGAATATATTGTGCTAAGATTTTATGGATCAAGAGTAGAGCCATACAAACTTCCAATACATGTGAAAAAATGGTTTTTGCATTGGAATATGTAAAGTAGATGGAGAGTACTTATCAACTATACTTTATCAGTTAGCAAATGAAGAGCATATTTCCTTCTTTACCTTTTTCATGTGGAGGTTTCACATTCAAGAGAAAAGCATTTAGTGTGTTACATGATCTTTTTTTTTTAAATCAATTTGATGTTATCTCTCACTGGCAGTATGATCCATGTAACATTCCTGATGTTTTACCTATTGTTTTCACCTAAGTTTAACCTATATGTGAATAGTTTAAGTTCACCAACACATAGAAATAAAAAAACTCCATAATTTCCATTTCAATAATAAATATTCACATAAGAAATAATCCCATTTCAAACTCCCATTGCATTTTAATAACAAAGATGCATATTCAAAATAGTCCCATTTCAAATTTCCATTGTATTCTAATAAAGTAAAACTACATAATCCCAAGTAATGAGTACATTTTCATATACATGTTCATATACATTTTCATAAAGATAAAGATCATGATTACTGGTCCAAATGTCCTTGCTAGCATACATCCTCAAATTTTAGTTGTCTATTGCATGAGGGAGAGCATCATCCAAGTTCTTTTTTTCTAATCGCAGACTTAGTGAGGTCCCCACACATCTACCATACTAGTAAGATGGCCCTACCATTCAACGAATATTTTGGTCTAGTATCCCTCATAAATGATAATAGCCTACCCGATCTTAGTGTTTTGTCTTACATAACTAGAGCTACCATATAGTGGATGCCCACCTACATGCATGGAATTCTTAGTCTAGATATGTAACCTTGGCCCATAGTGAACCGCCAATGTAATCAATGGAAACTTACACTACTTTGGCCAAATATTTTATCATTATGTTCAAACTCACTTTTTAAGGAGTGGCGACTCACATCTATGAAGTGGACTTCATATGTTCACCCACCCTATTGCTTGATTTGGTAAATAATATAACCATACTAACTCTTAACGATTTTATTCCAGAACATTATCCATCCCAAAGGATAATATATTTTCAAGTGATCAAACTGACCATCTAGGTTACTCCCAACCTCTGTTTATCCTAATCCCAAGATTAAACCTCATAATAATATACTACTTTACATAACATCACATAACAACATTTCTAACATGGTACTTCTATATCTTACCATTTCCCAATATTACACTATATAATCATACATTTCCCCTTTGATATCCTAGATATTATAATAATATATTCTAGTTGTCGCTATTTGACTATTACCATCAAATGCTAAAAATATGCATATCAAAAAAAAATGATTTCTCCCATCATCATTCCCTTTTGATTATTCTCCATTTCTTATAGATCATTCCAAGTTATATTATATGATTTCTATTTTTCATAAACAATCATAAACCTTTTCTTTCAATAAGAATCAAATATTCACGTGTACAATGTACACTAAATTTATATCTAATCTAGAGGGAGAGGAGTTTGTGTTTCTGCACCTTATGATTTCATCACATTAAGGCTTTGGGTTGCCTATGTAAATGTTGGAAAAACAAGGATAGACAACTAAGAGGGGGGGTGTGAATCAGTTGTTACCAAAATAAAAATTATACAACATTAACCAATCCTTATATCACAGATCTTATAATTAACAATGCAATCATACGAACACATGAACACAAAGATTTTATAAGTGGAAACCCTGTGAGGGGAAAAACCACGATGGATGTTAGTCCACAAGATTATACCCTGTTAGAAGTATAATGAATAATAAAAAGAGAATGCACTTGCATTCAGGCACACTGCCTAGAGCACACTGCTCAAAGGGGAGGCTCACTTCCTTACATATAGTAATCAGAATAAATCCATCTAATGAATTTGAACTGAGAAAATAGCTTTTGCAAAAGCCTGATTACATTTCCAGTTAGGCACACAAAACTTATGCAAACTCTTCCACACTCTGCTTTGAATGATCTGACCTTTAGTCACACTTGTACATCACTTGTACACTTGAGCACTCTCCTAAATGAGGAAAAAAATCTTGTATAAATATCCGCTACATGGATTTGCATCCACTATACAGTCGGCCACAAATAAGGAATAAATTACAACTGTCGGCCTTGATACATGATTAAATTTCAATGTGTACCAACACAAGCCAGCCATAACATAGTGAGGACCCAAAAAAACATCTCCAAACATGCCGAACAATAAAATATTAATCCTCATGGATCTGCAACACACTAACATCACAATGTCGACCAAGAACATGAACACTCAGGCACATATCGGAAAAATCTCTCATCATGAACACTCCAATCACTACGGATGTACACCAAGGATAGAACATGATCTAGACTCATCCATGAATGTCATAGGCACATGAGCAACACATGATATTACCATACTTTCATCCGCTTTGACCAAGAACACCATCTACAAAGACTGAATAACTGTAGGCACATAGATCATCATAACTTCCATAAAACTTCATGTGCACCACTAAAAATTTTGGACAACATACTAGAAAGGTTCAACACCAAACCCTTTGAAGCACACCTTCAGATCTTCAACACATAGAGCTTTCCAACATTCTGACCTTCTCAGCTCCACTGGCTTCCTGTACTATATTTTTTACAATTTTCTCAATCTCCTTGACATATATAGCCTTAAGCAGATTAAAATTCTAATAGTGTTGAATCAATGACAACAATATATTAGCAAAACAACCACAACATCCAACAATCTCCCCCTTTTTCATTGATGGCAACACATGATGTGAAAAATAATACCATCAACCCAACTAACTCTTCTTCAACAATTTCCCCTTGAGATTGTGCACTTTTGTTTCCTTCTTCTTTCCCATTTTTTCACATTGCTTCTCTCCCCCTTTGACATCAATGGAAAAGGTACATATGCTCTAATTTCAATCTTGAAAACATTTGACTACTCCCCATGAGTAGTAGTCACCACAACATCAATCTAGAATATGATATAGTAATGAATTCACAGACTGATGCAAATACCCGCATCTTAGTTCTTATTAGGAGGGGAAATTACCCCTAACTTTCCTCTGAGGTACTCCAAATTATCCTTAGGCAACGGATTTGTAAAGATATCTAAAATTTTCTCTTTGGTAGGTATGTACTCCGGTCTGACTTCTTTGTCACTTACTTTGTCTCTCAAGAAGTGATACTTGATGGATATATGCTTTATCTTTGAATGCAATACTAGATTCTTAGAAATGTTAATGGCACTTGAATTGTCACAAAGTATAGAAATGGGTTCTTCATACTCAATTCTAACATCTCTTAACATTTTCTTCATCCATAATACTTGGGTACAATTGTTTGCAGCAGCAATGTACTCTGCCTCAGCAGTATATAATGAAACTGAGTTTTTCTTTTTGCTTAACCAAGATACCAGCTTCTTACTTAAGAAGAATGTACCACCACTAGTACTCTTCCTGTCATCTATATATCTTGCCCAATCAGCATCAGTAAAAGTACTTAGAGTAAGATCATAATTCTTAGGATACTAAAGATCAAGATCAGTTGTCCCTTTTAGATATCTAAATATTCTTTTCACAGTAGTCACATGGGACTCTTTAGGATTAGCTTGAAATCTAGCAACCATGCACACAACATTCATTATATCTAGTCTTGTCTGAGTCAAGTAGAGCAATCCACCAATCATCGATCTATACCTTGTTTGATTTGCTTTAGGGGATTCATCATTTTGTGTGAGTTTACATTCGGTCACCATAGGTGTACCAACAGGATTTTCTTCTTCCATGCCAAAAAATTTCAATAACTCTTTTACATATTTGGTCTGAGATATAAAGATCCCATCTTCTAACTAAGTGATTTGCAATCCCAAAAATAATTTTAACTCTGCTATCATTGACATTTCAAAGTTGCTTTTCATTTCATCAGCATACTTCATACACAAATCATCATCTCCTTCAAAGATAATATCATCAACAAAGACTTCAATGATCAATTCTTTGCTCTCATCCAACTTGAAATACAAATTGTTGTCAATAGTACCTTTAATGATTCCAAGCTTCAATAAATATTTTCCAAATCTAGCATACCAAGCTCTAGGAGCTTGCTTTAGTCCATACAGAGCTTTCTTCAATCGACATACCATGTCCTTTTCATCAGTCAGCTGAAATCCATTTGGTTGTTCAACATAAACTTCTTCTTCTAATTCACCATTCAAGAATGTTGACTTCACATCCATCTGATAAACTTTGTAGTTCTTAAAATTAGCATAAGAAAGAAGTAGTCTAACAGCCTCAATTCTAGCAACAGGAGAAAAAGTTTCTTCAAAATCAATACCTTCCATCTGTGAGTAACCTTTGCAAACCAATCTTGATTTGTTTCTAACCACATCACCTTTTTCATTCAGCTTATTCTGGAACACCCACTTGGTTCCAATCACATTTTTGTTCTAAGGTCTAGGAACAAGATCCCATGTATTATTATTTTGTATTTGTAATAGTTCTTCTTTCATGGCTTTCCTCCAATGTTCATCCTTGCATGCTTCACTTATATTTCTAGGTTCAACTTTAGAAATTAGACAATATTCTTCTAGAAATCTTCTTCTAGTTTGCACACCTTTGGTTTTGTCTCCTATGATCTGACTATCAACATAATTTCTTCTCACATACTTAGGAGTTTTGAATTTTTCTCTTACCTCTTGTTCTTGTGATCTTTCTGTTGCACTTTTGCTTGTTTATGCTTCTTGATTTTCTTGATTCACCGCAACAATATAAAGTTGATTATGTATCTGAGCATCATTTTCAGCATCATCATGTTGATCATCTAAATCATAATCACTAACTCTAGATGATTTACCAATATCTTCATCAACCTTAACATTTGCACTTTCAACCATTTTCTTCAACCTTTTATTAAAGCACCAGTAAGCTTTTCTTTTAGTAGAGTATCCTAGGAAGATTCCTTCATCACTTCTAGCATCAAACTTACCTATATCATCATCTCTCTTGATGTATCATTTTCTTTCAAAAAAATTGAAGTATTTGACAGTAGGCTTATAAGCAAACCATAGCTCAAAAGGTGTCTTACCAGAATTACTGTTGACATTCACCCTATTAATAGTATACACAGCAGTACTTACAACTTCTCTCTAGTAGAAATGAGGAACATTTTCTTCAAGCATCATGGTTCTAGCAGTGTCTAGAACGGTTATATTCTTTCTTTCAACAACTCTATTTTGTTGAGGGGTCTGGGGAGCAGATAGTTGTCTTTCAATACCATGATCTTCACAAAAAGAATTGAATTCCCATGAAGTAAATTCACCACCTCTGTCTGACCTTAGACATTTGATCTTTTGACCTGTCTCATTCTCTACCATAGCTTTAAAACTTTTGAACTTTTCTAATGCTTCATGTTTTTTCTTAAGAAAGCGACCCATATCATTCTAGAAAAATAATCAATGAGTAACATAAAGTACCTTTCACCTTGTAGGCTTCTGATTCTGGAAGGACCACATAGATCAGTATGTATCAAATCCAGTACTCCATTAGAGTTGTATTGTTTTCTTTGGAAGGAATTTCTTGTTTGCTTTCCCATCTGACACTCCTTGCACATAGTGTTAGTAGGCTTCACTAACTTAGGTAAATCTATGACTACTTGAATAGAACTTATCTTGATAATATTATCAAATTTCACATGACATAACCTCCTATGCCATAACCAACTTACATCAATTTGAGCAATCAAACAACTTTGACTAGCAGTACTTAAATGAAAGATATTACCATTTGTCTTTGTTCCCGAAGCAATTATATTTCTTGAACTTCCTGCTATTCTGCACTTACCATTCTTGAACTATAGATTGTAGCCTTTGTCTACCATTTTTCCAACACTCAACAAGTTATGCTTTAGGCCTTCTACATAAAGAACATCATCAGTATTGTGCGTACCATCAAAATAAATAGTGCCTTTGCCACGAATCATACTAGAAGTGTTGTCACCGAACCTCACTACACCACCATCATAGTTTTCCAAGCTTACAAATTTTCTTTTGTCACCATTCATATGATGTGAGCATCTACTGTCAATTACCCACTCATCTTTCTCTTCAACTTTTCCTACAAGATCTTTCTCAACATTTACATTACTAGAAAATTCAGTAGACACCTAACCATTTTATTTGATAGCAATAAATACCCATTCATCTTCATTTCCAGTTTCTTTATCAGATTCTTCAGCAGTTACACCTTCTTCAGCATAATATCACTTTCTTTGAAATCTAGTATTCTTAGGCTTATATTTTGAAACTCTTTCAGGACATCTAGAAGCAAAATGACTTATCTTACTGCAAGAAAATCATTTAATAGGTAACTTTCCTTTGTACTTACCATGAACTCTTCATTCTCTTTTCACAGTCAATGCTTCTAGTTCTTCCAATTCCCTTTCCTCATCTTCAATCCACTTCATCTCATCTTCATATCTAGATGTTCTTTGGGAACTCTCTCTTGAGTCATATTTCTTTTTCCCGGATATAGTTTCCTTGAAAGAAGATTCAATCTTAGGAGTAGACTCACCAAATTCACTTAATTCAAATGCAGCAAGTTTTCCAATCAACATGTCTTTTGTAATATTTTTCACTATTCTGAGTTCATCAATAGCATGAGCTTTTGTCTTGTAGGAAGGGGGCACAAATCTAAGTATCTTAGTCACAATTTCATCATCATTCATAGATCCACCGGCACATCTAATGTCCATTACCAATTCATTTACCTTATGCAAGAAGAAAAATATTTTCTCATCTTCACTCATCTTCAAGCTCTCCCATTTTCCTTTTAGACTTTGTAACTTAGCACTTTTCACTAGTGCATCTCCTTCATCCAATGTTTCCAACTTTTTCCAATTTTGGTATGCAGTCTTCAAACCCATCACATTTGTCATTTCTGAATCTATCAAAGAACTCACCAGTGTTTCTACTGACCTGGTATTAATTTCTTCTTGCTTGATCTCATCTTTAGAGGAGGGACCATTCTGAGGAATATTATATGCAATTTGTTTCATCTTCCAGAAAGGTTCACCAATGCACCTCAAATGACATTCCATCCTGAATTTCCATAGAGAGTAGTTTGTACCATCGAATCTAGGACTATCCTTTTTAAATGATGCCATCTCAGATCACCTCAAGTTGTTAGGCTTCTTTCAAAGGAACTAGCTCTGATACCAATTGTTGGCAAAACGAGGATAGACAACTAAGAGGGGGGTGAATCAATTGTTACCAAAATCAAACTTATACAACATTAACCAATCCTTATATCATAGATCTGATAATTAACAATCCAAGCATAAGAACAACACATCAGAGACACATGAACACAAAGATTTTATATGTGGAAACCCTATGAGGGAAAAAACCACGGTGGATGTTAATCCACAAGATTATACCCTGTTAGAAGTATAATGAAGAATAAAAAGAGAATGCACTTGCATTCAGGCACATTTCTCAAAGGGAAGGCTCACTACCTTACATATAGTAGTTAGATTAAATCCATCTGATGAATTTGAACTAAGAAAATAGCTTCTACAAAATCCTGATTACAGTTCGAGTTAGGCACACAAAACTTCTTCAAACTCTTCCACACGCTGCTCTAAATGATCTGACCTTTATTCGCCCTTTTACATCACTTGTACACTTGATCACTCTCTTAAATGAGGAAAGCAATCTTGTATAAATATCCGATACACAGATTTGCATCCACTATATAGCCGACCACAAATAAGGAATAAATTACAATTGTCGGCCTTGATACATGAGTAAATTTCAATGTGTATCAACACAAGTCATCCATAACATAGTGAGGACCCAAACAAACATCTTCAAACATTCCAAACAATAAAATATTAATCCTCATGGATCCGCAACACACTAACACCACAATGTCAGCCAAGAACATGAACACTCGGGCACATATCGGAAAAATCTCTAATCACGAACACTCCAATCACTGTGGACGTACACCAAGGATAGAGCATGATCTAGAATCATCCATGAATGTCATAGGCACATGAGAAAAACATGAGATTACCATACTTGCATCTACTTTGACCAAGAACACCATCTACAGAGATTGAATAACTATAGGCACATAGATCATCATAACTTCCACAAAACTTCATGCGCACCACTAAAAATTTCGGATAACATACTAGAAAGTTTCAACACCAAACCCTTTGAAGCGCACCTTCAGATCTTCAACACACTGAGCTTTCCAACATTCTGACCTTCTCAGCTCCACTGGTTGCCTGTACTATATTTTTTACAATTTTTTCAATCTCCTCGACATATACAGCCTTAAGCAGATTAAAATGCTAATAGTGTTGACATCAATGACAATAATATATCAGCAACACAACCACAACATCCAACAGTAAATTCCTTTTTTTTACAACTAGAATTTTGTGAAAAGGTATAGACTCTTAGTTAGGTATAAGATAAAAGCATAATCAGAAAATATATATTACTTATACATTTTTCAACCCTATTGTTGAATATCAATATAATCATATTCAAATTTATTTCCTAACACCATGAATAGAATTTTCTCCTACCTTTAAGGAGATATGAATAACCAATCAAGGATGAACTACCATTATGGTTGGCATCATAACCTAAAAATTTCAATATAGTACTTTAATGCAATATTGTTCCCATACTACATGATCCATGTAAGCATACATATAGTCTATATCAACCTTGGTATTATACTAATACTATATGGTTATCTTGTTTAGAAAAATAACCACATAATTCCAACATAATGGATAAATATATATGTATCAACCATTAAGGTTTCACCAAAATAAGAATTCACCAAAGTGCATGCAAGTTCACTAAAATAAGAATTCATCAAGGTTTATGCAAGTAAGCTCAACATAAAATATAATCATCTTCCCATCAACACTTGAAATCATAAGAAAATATGGTGTCAAACATAAAATAATAGAGAAGTACTAGAATTCTTGGAAAATAGCTCCCAATATAGAATTTGCCTCATAAGCTTGGTGCCAAATCTTTGTTTTTTACTCCTTCTCTTACCAAACTATCTCTAAATCTAAATACTCATTACTACAAAAGAAAAACCTCTAACTCTCCCAATAAAAATCTCTATTTCATACCTTTCTACAACACTTAAGTACTCAACTAAATGCTCAAGAAATTATATAGCAAAACAAATTGCAACAATGAAAAGAAAGAATGCTTAAAAATCAAAAGTCTATCCCCTATTTATACAAAATGTTGAGAAGCTCATGGATATAATTAAGTTCTCAAATATTCCACCTCGTCCCTTTCATCTTCCACTAGTAAACAGAAAAAACCAATTTCTCATCTAAATGAATTGACTAAGCCAATCTATGTGTAAATTGGTTGCTCAAATCTCTAAAATGTAAACATATAAACAGTCCTAGCAACTTTAGTGTCTCTTACTCAACTGAGTTTCCTCAATGAACTACCAATAATTGATCTTTTTTACTCATTCAAATGCAGAAATGATGTCCTACAGGTTTCTTATTTGTATTGTGGTTGTTGGTTGCTTGTTATAGCAATTCGACCTCTTTAATATATTCAACCAGCTTGTGGCCTATAAAAAATCCATATGATCTATTCCTATTGTGTGTTATTTTACTTATTGAATTCTATTTGCACTCTATCTCACTATTATTTCATGCATTTATATTTGGCAACAACTACACCTCATCTTGGGCGATTGGGACACTATTATAAATAGCCACTCATAAGTTACAATTAAAAGCATTTGAATTTTTTTAGAACTCTACTCCATACACCATTATGGGGTGATACTCCTCTTGCATATGATGGCTCAAACAAGAGTTTGAGTTATTTTAAAACTCATACTATCTATGCATTATCTATCACCACCATTTGACCCATAATCGGCCTCTCTATTCATGGCTTTAAATTCCATTCACAATGCATTACTCAAGGTTGGCAATATATATGATAAACATTAATTCATTATATATAATTATATATTTTTCATATACTATTATTATTCACAATATTTTTAATATAAATAATCATTAATACATATATTATATATACATAGATATATATATATATGTGTGTGTGTGTGTGTGTGTGTGTGTATCTCAATTAATATATATATGTATATATACATATTAATATACATACATTTTTCATTGTTTAAATATAACGATCTATATGCATATGGGTGCTTATGTATATATTTATATTAAATACATATACATGTATACATATCAATCAATCACATATATATTGTATTTTCATGCATGGGTATATGTAGGCATTTCTATCTATGTATGTTCATACATGTGCATGAGTTTGTGTGTGTCTCATCGACTGTATACATACATGCATATTTAATATATGTAGATATACATACCTATTCACAACCTTTAATCATTTCAAACTCATCAAAGATATTTAACACCATAACTCAAATTGGTAAGACAAACACAAGGGAATCATAAACAATAACCATATCTCCCTATCAACCCAAACGAAATCAAAGACCATTACACAAACATTCCAAACATCCCAAAAACCATGACCAAATGTTTACTTACTAGATCCTGAACCAACTTGACCTAACTTGACTAACTAGGTTGTGAGTGTGTGATAACTCAAGTAGGTACATTTAGGGGTTACCAAACCAAAATCCTCTCCTAGGTGATACTCTCCCTCTCCTTGTTGGAGGGCTCAAGTCTTCTTGCATCCAACTTAGTGCATTATAAAGGTAGTTAGCTGATAACATGAAATTCATTTACATCATATATCATTGGCATCATCAAAGCATTAAATCAATAACATCATAATGCATATTTGATGAGGGTGCAACCCGAGACACAAGAAAATCACACAGAAAAACCAGAGATTCTTATTATTTTCAAAATATGAAATTCTTACATGCAGAGGATCTCCAATCCTCGAGTTCTGCAGTACATGCAAATTACAGAAAAGAAATTATAGAAATTCCCCTATTCACAACCTGTGATCTTCTTTCCCCATAAATAGCCCAATTCTCCGTTTGGAGCCAAAAACAACATTCTAATTATGCACAAACTTCTGGAAGCCCTAACTCAAGATCTAACCATCGATCTTCAATGATAATACCTTTTCGGAAAGGTCTTGCGAAAATGAAGTGCCGAAAAGTGGGGCCTAAAGACTAACCACTTTTGTTTTCCGCCAATTTTCGGGCCCATCCGGAGCCTTAAAGTCCCTCAAAATTAGCTCTGAAGATTTTGTAGGGCAAAAAGCAAAAACTGAAACTCGAATAACTTTTGAACTAGGAATGATCTTTGCCTGATTCTTTCACCAAAGTGTTTATTATTCTGTCCTGAAGCTTCCCTTAAATTTCTGTCTCCTCACGCCTTCAAAATCATACCTGCTAAAAATAGTAGTCGAGCAGAAAAAGCAAAAAAGCAGTTCTAAAAGTTGGGAATTCTTCTTCGATGAAAAAGGTATCCAGAAATGCAAAAACATCTACAAAAATCTAAATGAAAGTAAATATATTTTTGGATGATGTAGGATTGCCCTTACACCACTGGATGCTTCTGCATCAATATTTATGTATTGCATTCACCCATTGAACATATTAAAGTTATGATTTTTCATTTAACATAATATTTACTCATAAAGATAAAATTAATCTGGTAATTTAGAAATAGGGTGTAACAATCCATGTGACACCATTAAATTAAGGATTGTGGCCAATAAGAGTGCTACAAGTAGAATTCGACATCAAAGTAAACCCTTGCTTGAAAACTTGAGAAACAAGGATTCTTGGGATGAGGTCAAAATAGCAATGGAGAAAATTTCTACTAAGAAAGGTATTTCTTCTGAACAATTGTCAGTACAAATTATGGCATTGCACCAACAAAGAGAATTAGAGAAGAAAATCAGGAGGTATGGCGATTTTTATAAAAAAGTGATCTACCATATACTAGAAAAAAAATACCAAAATCTCTAGATATGTCTTGTAGAGACAAAAATTTGTCACAATCAAAAATTATTGCCTTTTCATCTATGAGGAAGGATCTAGGTGAACCAAAAACTAGTATAGAATTTGAAGATATTGAAGAAGATTCTTAGTTTAGCAATTTTTGGAATAAAGAGAATCCCTATGAACGTGAAGAAACTGATTATGAATGTGATTATGATAGGGAAGAATAAAGTGTGCTATATGCAAGAAAATTCAAATATGGTTTAAGTGGGACCATAAAACAAACTTATACTTTAGGAGCAACCATAGCCAAAAAAATGGGTTATGAAGGTGGTGGTTTGGGGTCCCAAGAACAAGGAATTTGTACAGAAATAGATGTAGATCCTAAAAAAATCATTGATAAGAGAGGCCTTAGAGCTGATAAAATAGCCCAAGGGCATACAATAATAGTTGAAATAATTCATTTTGTTACAACTTCAAATCCTAATCCTCATGTTCATATACAATCACAACTAGGACATGCCCATGGTGGAGAAACTAGTGCAATTGATGTTGCCACTAGTGACGATGGTATGGATAGTAATGCTATTATTGGTCAACATGTGATACAACAACAAATTTCACAAAAAAAGGACAATAATACAAGATACTACACAAACACCCAGTGATCAAGACATACTAAAGAGGCCAAGGATTATGACAAGTCCAATTCCAACTACCAGTACTAGTACCACTACCTTAATCTCTAGTTCCACCCCAAAGGATTTATTTCTAGTCACTCCTCTAGTTAGTGTGGCTATAACAACAACTACAAGTACTCCTTAACCATTCAATAATTCCATTATTTCTATGTCCCCGAGTTTTTATGATGAGTTTAAAAAGAAATAAAAAATTATAAAAATTAAAGGAAGCAGTTGATAGAGAGTTTTTCTACTATAACTTCAGAGCTTGCAACAACTAGGGTATTACCTACATTTGACCCAAATAAATAAATCATGGAGTACATGTTTATTTTTCCCACAATTCAAAATAAACTAGAGAATCAGATGGATCACTTTGAATTTCAGGTGAGTAGTTTCCAATTGGAATTTTTTTGATACAAAATTCTGACAAAATTAATGTATCAAAGAAGAATAATGAATTGGTGTACACATCATTGCTAAAGCAAGAGAGAAGAAAAAGGTTGTAGATTCAAATAGAAATGTTATAAGAAGACCTAGCAAATGAGAAAACAAAGAGGAAAGTAGAAAATAACAAGATCAATGAATTAGAAAAAAGAATTAAAAAATATGCTTCTACATCTACAAGAAAAGAGGATAAACAAATAGAGTTGGAATTAAATAAACTAAAGAAAAGGTTAGATGAGAGTAAAAAGAAATATGATGAGGAAAAATCCACTCCAAAAAAATTTATAAAAAAAACCTGGTGAGAGCAAAACAACAATGGGAACAAAAATTGGAGGAAGAGAGAAAAAAAGTGAAAGATTGATGGTAGAGCTGGGGGGAAGCAAAAAAAGAAATAAACTCTTTTCATAATAAGCTAATTGTGTTTTGTAGAGAAACAATGAGACATATGAAAGAAAAGATCTAGGAGGAAATAATGTAGAGGATTGATCATTTGTGTGAATTGTTTAAATTGATTGATGATCTAATAGTACATAATAGGAAGCTTAGGAAATATGTAGGGGACAACGAAAAACTGGTTTCAATAGAGAAAATTGCAAATCAAATTCAGCAAACTGTCTACAAAGCCAGTGACAATGAATTGAAATAAAAAAGAATTAATAATCAAATTGATTCCTCAATGAAGTTGTCACCTATCTTTCAAAAGTGTTTGAGAATACATGAAATAGAGGAATTTCTGGATCAGGCTACAAAAGAATGAAGAAGTTGGATAAAAAGGTAAGGAACTTGATAGAGCTTGGTTTGTCAAATGCTTTTGACACAAATAGTGATTCATTGGAAATGATCATTTCAAAAAGAAGATAGAGGATACAAGGAAGATTGACTTGGACCAGTTTCCTCAAAACCTAGATGAGGAAAACTATTTAGATTCCATCAAACCACTGATAACCTTGAATGCAACTTTGATTGAAACATTCAAGTCAAGTTCCAATTTCAATCATGAATTGTTAACAAATTTCCAAGTTTGACACTATCAGTTAGAACAAATGAAACTTTTATCAAGTGAATAGAGGAGCTTGCTACAAAAATTTATAAAAGTATTTGAGAATGAGTTTCCAACTCAACTCTATGTAGAGTTATCTTCGAGAAATATTTTGCATTGCCTCTATGTAATCCTTCATTTGAAAAATAAAAAATCAATAAAAAGGACTCAAGTTTAGTAATGTGTTCAATTATTTGTATTATTTATTTCCTCAATTGAAGAAAAAATCTAGTTTCTACTACTAGATACACATTAAACAATTGTTGATGTTCATTTTTATATATGTTATTATTGTTAATAGGTTATAAGCCATTGAGTTGAGTGATGAATCACTTAGTATATGTAAAACTTATTAGTATGACATAGTTAAAATATGAAATTATTAATAATATGTTATTTATTCAATCCGATTCATAATTTGAAGTTTTATGGAATACAATTTAAAATATCATCAACTACAATTTGGAATATGATACATGAAATGCAGTATAAATACATAAAATTTGATAAATCACTTTTGGTGGAGCTTGCAAAATTTCATATTTTTTGTGTTTTCTAGTGTATGGGAAATTTTAAAATTCCTCAATTGTATTGAATTTGTTGAAATTCACAAGACAACTGAGAGGGGGGGTGAATCAGTTCTATCAAATTCTTTACTTCTTAAATTAATAAATTCCACTTTATCTTCAATCTATTATGAAGTGTGAACATCAAAATGTAGATAGCAAAAACACAACACCAGAGACACCAGATTTACGTGCAAAACCCTAAAGAGGGAAAAACCACGGTGAGGATTAACTCACAGTATAGTAGTAATGCAATACCAGATACAAAAGGGCTTACTACCAGAGGGCTCACTACCCAAATCAAGGGCTCACTACCTTAGGACTCACTGTCCAAAAAGAGAGGCTCACTGCCTCCAAAGAAATAGATAAAGATCCACCACTAGGAGTACCAAACACTTCACAACTTGATCAAAAGATTATGAATACAATGAAGTATTGTTGCCACAATTCGCTCTTCCACACTCTGATTTTCACACTTGTTCACACACTCTTCTCTTGCTCGGATCGAATGATGGATGGATATTAAATTTGCTAAAACTTATCTTGTATTTATACCATCTTCAACCTCAAGAACATTCTCCAAGGTTGTCTATACAATTTTATTTACAAATTCAAACTAGGTCTGCTACTCAACATTCCCATGGTAGATAAGAATGTGAGGGGACCAAATACATATTTAATTTAGGACCCAAACAACATTATGAAGCTCGCACACACTTCCTCATGTCGATGAAAAAAACCAAATGTAACATGTAGACACTAGGTCAGCCAAATCTAATGAAAACACCAATGGTATTTGAAGTACGCGCATCTCCAACAAGATAAACACACACAAATTGCTCAACGTGCTTCACCAATCATTTTACCATCTTTGAGAAAAACTCAGATACATCTGCAACAACTTCAAAAACTTCATTTGCAGAGAACACTTCACCAGTTCAATTGGGATAACCAGCAAAAACATAGAGACTCCAAAGCAAGTCTTCTAGAGCACCAAACCACAAGAAAATTTTTCAAAACATATAAATCATCAGAAATAGTCATCTCCCATATCTGCAAGATCTGAAACAAATATTAGAAGACTGTGGAGCCAAAACATTTCTCCCAGTCCACAAACAAATAGTTTTGGCAAACCAGTTCACACACCGATGAACTTATCTTCTTCTCTTCATCAAACCAGAAGCTAAAACTCGGAATATACAATCCATTTAAGCTTATGAACACACCTACAGATCTGCATAGGCATAGGATTAATACAGACAAAATGTGGACCACAATACTGGAGCACGCTTAGAACACACTTCAACATAACTTTCATTATTTCTCAAATTTTCTCAAAAGAACTTGGAAAAACCCAACTTACTCAACCTATACAATGTTGACATCAATGAAAAAAATAATGAAAACACCACCAACCACATCCATACTTTCAACAATCTCCCCCTTTTTCATTGATGACAACACATGATGTGAAAAAACATCAAAGACAGTATAAATTTTCACATGATTCTCTCTCCCACATCCTACATGATTTTTAGAAGTGACAACCTGTCAAGCATAAAATTTTCACATGATTCTCTCTCCCCCTTTGAAATCAATGGAAAAGGACATTCTTTCCAGACAAATCTCTATTCACTCCCCCTAAGGAGTACACCCATATTACATACTGCATCAATGCACTTATCTACTCCCCCTGAGGAGTATACCTCAATCATTAGTATAGAACAAAAAATTATATGAATCCATTGGACTGATGCACCTCCATGTGCACTTACTTCAAAGGAGGGGCAGAAACCCCTAACTTCCCTTTGATATACTCAAAACTATCCTTTGGAAGGGCTTTAGTGAATATTTATGCAACTTGTTCTTTGGTAGGTACATATTCAAGTCTAACTTCATTCCTTAATACTTTCTCCCTCAAGAAGTGATACTTGATAGATATATGCTTTTTTCTAGAATGCATCATTGGATTCTTTGAAATGTTTATAGCACTTGTATTGTCACAATAGATAGAAGTAGGTTCATCACTCACCACACCTATTTCCATCAAGGTTTCCTTCATCCAAAGTACATGTGTACAACAAGATGTTGCTGAAATATATTTAGCTTATGTAGTGGATAAAGAAACTGAATCATGTTTCTTGCTCAACCATGAAACTAATCTTCCTCCAAGGAAGAATGCTCCTCCACTTGTACTCTTCCGGTCATCTACACATCCAGCCCAATTAGCATCAGTGTAGGCATTCAAAGTGAAATCATTGTCCTTCAGATACCATAGTCCATAGTCTGGATTTCCTTTAAGATATTTGAATATCCTCTTCACAGCTTTAACATGTGCTTCCTTTGGTTCTACTTGAAATATTGCAACTAAACATACTGCATGCATAATGTCTGGTCTAGTAGCCGTAAGATACAAAAGTCCACCAATCATGGATCTTTACATGCTCTGATCATTTTTAGAAGATTCATCATCCTTACTTAGCTTGCATCTAGTTACCATAGGGGTACACACCAGTTTAGAGTCATCAATTCAAAAATTCTTTAACAAATCCTTAACATACTTAGATTGTGAAATGAATATCCCTTTGTTAGTTTGATTAACTTGAAGTCCAAGGAAGAAATTCAGTTCACTAATCATAGACATTTCAAATTATTTTTGCATCTCTTCAGAAAACATCTTACACATACCTTCATTACCACCAAAAATAATTTCATCAACATAAAACACAACTATCAGAATCTTGTCTTTCTCAATCTTGAATTAAAGATTGTTGTCTGCAGAACCTTTGTTGAATCCTTGTTTTGTCAAGTATCTATCCAATCTTGCATACCAAGCTCTAGGAGCTTGCTTCAATCCATATAATTCTTTCTTTAACTTAAAAACCATGTCCGGTTTGTCTAACAGTGAAAAACCTTTTGGTTGCTCCATATATACTTCTTCCAATTCTCCATTTAGAAATGCAGATTTTACATCCATCTGATATACTTTGAAGTCTTTATGAGCTAAAAATTCCAAGAACATCCAAATGGATTCCATCCTTGCTACAGGTGCAAAAAAAAATTCAAAATCTATTCCTTCAACCTATGAATATCCTTTACATACAAGTATTTCTCCATTCCTTACTACTTCACCATCTTCATTTAATTTTTTTTTAAATATCCTTTTTGAACCAATTACATTCTTGTTTGCAGGTCTAGGGACTAGTTCCCATGTCTCATTCTTCTCTATCTATTGTCATTCCTCTTTCATTGCTCTAACCCAACTTGCATCATCACATGCTTCATTCATAGTCTTAGGTTCTATCTTAGAAAGTAAACACAAGTTTACCTCAACCACTTTGCTTCTTGTCTTCACTCCTTCACTTTTGTCTCCAATTATTTGTTCCTCCAGATGATTTTTCTGAACATATTTAGGAGTCTTAGGTGAAGGTTCCATAATTTCTTCTTCTTCACTTTGTCATTTCTCTTCTTTTTCTTCTTCTATTATTTGCACACAGATTGGTTCATCAAGTTCAACTTCAGTTATTTCCACCGATATACATAGCTTCATCAACCTTCAAATTAGTACTTTCAATTATTTTTCTCAGTATTTTATTAAAACATCTGTAAGCCTTACTATTATTTGAGTATCCAAGGAAAATTCCTTCATCACATCTAGCATCAAACTTTCCAAGATTTTCTTCATCTCTTCTAATATAACATCTACTACCAAATACCTTAAATTATTTCACTGTAGGAGTCTTACCAGTCCATAGTTCATAAGGGGTCTTAGTGTTGTTACCTCTTATTTGAACTCTGTTAAGAATGTAAACAGAAGTGTGAATAGCTTCTCTCCAATACACATCAAGAACATTTTCCTCTTGCACAGTTCGGTTCTTTCTCTCTACAACTCCATTCTGATAGGGGGTTCTAGGAGTAGAATAATGTCTTTTTATACCATGCTCTTCATAGAATGCATTGAACTCACTAGATGTAAATTATCCACCTCTATCAAATCTTAAACATTTAATTCTTAGGTTTTCCTCATTATCTACTCTCGCCTTAAACACCTTGAATCTATCAAGAGCTTGAGACTTTTCTCTAAGAAATGTAACCCATTTCATCCTAGAGTAATCATCAATTAAAAGCATAAAGTACCTTCCACCATTTAGGCTTCCTATTCTTGTAGGACCACAAAGGTCTGTATGGATTAATTATAGCATTCCAATAGATGATTGATCCTTCACTTTAAAACTATTCCTTGTCTATTTTACGATTTGACAACTTCTACAGATTGAATTTTAAATTTATATGATTCTAGGCAGATCTCTCACAACTTCTCTAAAACTGATCCTAACTAGATTATAAAAATTCATATGTCCCATCCTCTAGTGCTAGAGCCAACTCTCACTAATCTGGGAAAAAAAACACTAACCATCACCACCTTTGAGTTGATAGATGTTTCCATGAGTTCTTCCAATTGCAACCATAGTTCTAGATCCTTTGTTGATCTCACAAGTGTTATCCTGAAACACAAGCTTAAAAACTTTGTTGCACATTTGTCCAAAACTTAAGAGATTATGCCTTAAACCCTTTACATCAAAGCTAATTGTTCCTTTACCAACAATATTAGCACCAGAATCATCTCCAAACATGACTATGTCTCCATCATACTTCTCAAGTTTAGTAAACTTACTCTTATCTCCAGTCATATGATTTGAACATTCATTGTCAATTACCCAAAAGTCTTCATCTTGTCTGGCATGAAAAGCAATTACCAGAGTACTTTTTGATTTATCCTTCTTACACTTTGGACTAGGTTCTTTTGCATATTTCTTTTCCAGGGCTAGAAACAAACATTCATCTTTATCTTCCTCGAGATCAAATTCATCATCAGAAATTCCTGCATCTTCCTTAACATTATACAACTTCTTGAACTTCCTATCCTTCTTATCCTTATAATTATTGTTATTATCCTTATTCTTATTTTGATTAGGTCTATTAGGAAATCTTGATGCATAATGACCAATATTTCCACAATTGAAACACTTAAAAGGCAACTTACCTTTGTATTTACCAATACCTTTCCTCAATCTCCTTGTGAATTTTGCTTCCAAATCTTCTGCATCATCATCATCATCATCATCTTCTATCTTCATGGCTTTAAAGGTTGTTTCAATCTTCTCCTTATCTCTTGCAAATTTTCTCATCTCAAATGCAGTCAAGACACCAAATAGATGTTCCTTAGTGAATGTATTCGGATCATATTGTTCTTCAAGTGTAGATACTTTATCATTGTAATTTTTTGGTAATTTCATTAAGAATTATATCTCCATCCTTCATGGTACCACCTTGATTCTTTATTTCAGTTTCTATAGTTTCAACTCTCTAATAATAGCTTGCAATGTCTTCTCCATCTTCCATTCTCAGATTCTCAAATTTTCGCTTAGTAGTTAGTTTCCTTGACAACTTTACTTTCTCATTTCCTTCATAAATGTCTTTCAATTTTTTCCATACTTCATTTGTTGTAGCTAGAGAAAGAACTTTTTCTCTTTCATTTTTAGATAAAGCACTAAAGATAGAAAACCTTGATCTTTCATTTTCTTCAAAAGCTGCAACCTCAGTAGCAAAGGAAGGTCCGACTGCTAGAATCACATACTTTGTCTCCACAACTTTCCAGGTATTAAAACTAAGTGAAATCAGATAACTTCTCATCTGTTATTTCCAGTCATTGTAATCAACTCCATCAAACATAGGAAGTTGCAACTTGTGCACCATCTAATCTACCTCAAGAAGTTAAGATTTTCACTGAGGGACCAAAGCTCTGATAACAATTATTGAAATGCACAAGACAACTAAGAGGGGGGTGAATCAGTTGTATCAAATTCTTTACTTCTTAACTTAATCAATTCCACTTTATCTTCAATATGTTATTAAGTGTGAACATGAAAATGCAGATAACAGAAACACAACACTAGAGACACAAGATTTACATGGAAAACCCTAATGAGGGAAAAACCACAATGAGGATTAACTCATAGTATCGTAGTAATACAATACAAAATACAAAAGGGCTCATTGCCCAAGTACAAAGGATCACTACCAAAATCAAGGGCTCACTGTCTAAAAAGAGAGGCTCATTGCCTACAGAAAAATACAAAGAAATAGATAAAGATCCACCACTAGGAGTTCCACACACTTCGCAACTTGATCAAAATATTATGAATATAATGAAGTACTGTTGCCATAATTCAATCTTCCACACTCTTCTTTTCGCACTTGTTCGTACACTCCTCTCTTGCTCAGATCGAATGATGGATGGATATTAAATTTTCTACAACTTAACTTGTATTTATACCATCTTCAATCTCAAGAACATTCTCCATGGTTGGCTATACAATTTCATTTAAAAATTCAAACTAGGTCGGCTACTCAACATTCCCACGGTGGATAAGAATGTGAGGGGACCAAATACATATTTAATTTAGGAACCAAACAATATCTTGAAGCTCATACATGGTTCCTCATGTCGACGAAAAAAACCAAATGTAACATGTAGACACTAGTTCAGCCAAACCTAATGAAAACACCAATGATCTTTGAAGTACATGCATCTCCAGCAAGATAAACACACATAGATTGCTCAACACGCTTCACCAGTCATTTTACCATCTTTAAGAACAACTCAGATACATCTGCAACAACTTCAAAAAACTTCCTTCGTAGAGAAAGATTCACCAGTTCAACTGGGAAAACCAACAAAAATACAGAGACTCTGGAGCAGGTCTTCCAGAGTGCCAAACCACAAGAAATTTTGTCAGAACACAAAAATTATCAAAAATAGTCATCTCCCAAATCCGCAAGATCTGAAACCAAATATCAGAAGACTGTGGTGCCAAAACATTTCTCCTAGTCAACAAAGAAATAGTTCTAGCAAACCAGTTCACACATCGATAAACATATCTTCTTCTCTTCATCAAACCAGAAGCTAAAACTCAGAATATATAATTCATTTAAGCTTATGAACACACCTATAGATCTACATAGGCATAGTATTAACATAGATAAAATGCAGACCACAATACTAGAGCACGCTCATAACACACTTCAACACAACTTTTATTATTTGTCAAGTTTTCTCAAAAGCACTTGGCAAAACCCTACTTACTCAACCTGTACAGTGTTGACATCAATGACAACATTAATGACAACACTACCAAACACATCCATACTTGCAATAGAATTAGGGTTTTAGGGTCTACAATCCATGGCTTTCTAAAGCCCTCATATGCTAAACCCTATTATCTTGCTATTTTTTGTTGACATGCTACACTTTTTCACCTAGTCTTTAAGTTACAACTTGAGGGTATCAGTGTCATGTGCATCTATGTAACCCTCTTACTAGAAAGTTCCCCTTATAAATTTATCACATAATTATTTACCTTCCTAAAGTATTAGGTTTTATGGGTTCTATGGGCACATTTCAATGTATCACATTGTCTCTATGATTCACGGAGGCTTTGGTTTTATCATTTTCCAGCATCGCAAAACCTAGAAAACATGATGTGTGTCCAAATTTTTCAATGGGCTAATCTTTTTATCTAATTTTTTAATTACGCTCTATTGAGCCCTATTGTCTCATGCATGGTCGGTTCCCCTTTTTCCTAGTCACTTTAAGTTGTTCAATTAAGCATGTGCATTTTTTGTAGGCCCTTCTCTTCACAAAGATCTAACATTCTAACACATTCTTCCTCATGAAATAGCGAAATATTAACACATATTATAGCATGTGCTAATTCCTATCATGGATGCTTAGGCCTTCGCAAAGCCATGGTGGGACTAATCTTTTGTTGCTACAAAGTAACAAGATGATGACATGTGTCAGCATCACAACACTTCACAGAGATCCCTTCCTTTGTGGGGGGTATATTTTTGTCTCATTATACCTTCACGAGTTTGTTAAATGGTGACACATGTCTACATAACGATAAAAGGAGGTTGTCACTTCAAAAAGGTAAATTCAAATCTGTGTGATGATCGTCAATCTTGGGATCAATGGTCCACATTCAAACCTAGCCAATGTTTCCTACTAGTCATACAATCAGGAATGCGAAGGAGTAATGGTAGATGGGATTCATATCTGTCAAATTCAAGAGGGCTAAGGAAAATTACTTGTTCAATTTCACTTCATTCACAAAAGCTAAAGTAATCAAATGAAGTGATGAAATTTTTTGAATTGAACGAGGGTTTTTCTGCTATGAAATTATGGTTTTTCAACATCAAGCAGAACAAGTAATTCAAACATCAAGTTGTGAATTTGAAGGATTTTTCCAAGTAATGAGTGGTTAAAATCAATTTTAGGGAAAGAAAAACTAAGTTACAATGGGTATGCTGCTGAATTTTTCATAAAGTTCTAGTTTGTGAAGAATTTATTAAAACCCTAGTTTTTGTAAACCCTACACTTAAAATGGTTGGAACATCAATTGGCATGAGAATGCCTCTAGATTAGGAGATTATGATGCAAAGGAAGGACAAGTTTCAATAACACTTGACTAAGATAAGACATTTCTTCAAGGACTGCATAGGTAGTAGTAAAAATGGGCATCTTAGTACACCTTTTCACAATAATGACTTGGTTTCTAGAGCATTGAAAATAAGGAAAACACACTAATACAAAATGGGACAACCACAAAACCAGGGGACAACATTGTTTCAACATGCACCTTCAGCCTAACTCAAGGAAAAGTCTCAATCTTGCCACCACTTGTCTGAAATAGAATTTAACCAATTTGAGGCTTGAGCCCACTTTCTTGGGTGGAATAGAAGTTATAGAAAACTAGCTAAAGGACCCTATGACCATAAGCAACTACTATGTGATCGATCACAATACAAACCATCAAGACATTTACAACTTTGTAAGATAAACTAGAACAACAAAAAGTGCCCTCTAGGGTCAGTCAAGTCAATTTATCACCCAATGCCTAATAAACTCAAAGAGACTATTGGAATAGGTTTGAAAGACCTTTAGACATATTCCTCATTCCTTTTCCAATCACAAAACCCAACCATCTTGATTTTGAAGACTTGTAACTATCCTTCTCTACTACTATGGTCTGATACATACTAATATCAGACCTATTGTTCATCTTCAGCATGTGCAACCTTTAACTCCAGCCCCTACAACCTAGAAATATGATATATTATATTAAAAAAATCCTCTCCACCCATTTTGGTGATTTTTCACTGGTGGAGAGGATAGCTACATAATATTTTGTGCTCATTGTTAACCTAGGTAGGGTTTCTACCCACCTAGAGTGAAATTGCTATATCTTTTGATTCCCTTGATGAAAAATGATAAAAAAACAAAAAATGCAATTTACTAGACTCTCATGCACACAAGATCCAATAAGTTACATAAGAATTGGTGGTCCATATAGGCCATACTAAACAACAAAAATTACTTAAACAATGGAGAAACCCAGAAAAATCAACTTCTTTTTCTTACTAAATTGCAAAATCAATTCAACAACACCATATTTCTACTAGGAGCCTCTTTTTCTTACATTATAACTATTTTATAATCATTAGAGACTATTTTCTTGAATGCATGTAATAGTTACTTGATTTTGTGACACTTTCTAAAAGTTGCATGACATATTTTTGTGCAATTTGGCAACTTTTTGCAACTTTAACTCATTGACCTTCTAAACACACTCAAGTGGATTACATGATATCATATGATCACGAATGACCTTAAGAAAAACCAAACAACTCCTAACCACACCAAATAACTTAAAACCAAAATTACATAAAATAAGCAAAATAAGGTCCTAGTGACCCTCCACCATATTATTGCATTTCTCCTAGGGTTAGGAAAGAGACAAAAGTTTGGTTTAGGATTGGGGGGTTTGATAGAAAAACTCATCAATAATAATAGTTGGTGTAGAGACCCCATTATCACAAAATAGGGGTATGCATTGTTCAAAAATGCATACAAAAAATAAGATTAAAGTATATAATTTTTTTGTAGAGAGGCCATCGTGATACTTGATGCAAAGTATCATCAATATTTGCAGGATGTGGAAGTTCTCTTATCTCATGATTGTCCTTCTAAGAGTATTTTTAAGGCATGGAATGAAAAGTATAATTGTTTACCCAGCCTGTGAGTTGTTCCATGTATTTATTCCTATGCCTCCTATTTGAGATTTTGGTTGTCAAAAAGACCTTAACTAGACATGGTGCCAAGTAACTCTTGGAGATTTTTTAATTTTTCTATTTGATAGCACGGATAGGAAATGTTGTATTTTTTCTTTGTAATAATAACAAATGAATAGAATACTCAATTTATTTCTTTAATTTTGAATATTGACCTAGTTTTCTCTCCAATATTTTATTCATTATCTTTTGACTCAAAAAAATCAAGGGTTATTTATAAGTTCTCATATCACATCATGTGTTATAGATGTTGAAATGTTAGCTTCTATTGAAGGAATGGATTAATATTTCTTTCAGTTATTCATCAAAGATAATCAGTTTGAAATACCAACACTACTATTGTTAATGTGTTATTAAGCATTGATTTGAGTTATAAATACTAAGTACATGTAAGCATTATCAATATAACACAATTAAAACATGAAATTATTAATAATGTGTTAATTTATTCAATCTAATTCATAATTTGAAATTTCATGGAATACAATATAATATATCATCAACTACAGTTTGGAATATAATTCATGAAATGCAGTATAAATACCTAAAAACTACTAAATCACTTCCATTTACCAAATCATGTCCTAGTCCACACTTTGACGATGAGATTGAGATTCATCTTGACTCTGAATCTGGTCTTCATTTTCTTCACCTTGCGTATGTCCACTTAATTGCATCTCAAGATCAACATTCATTGTGTCATTGTCGTATGTGCCACTGCCACCAAAATTTGAATTATTGCATAACCTTCTTCTTTCACATATGGACTTCCATATTGTGAGTTCCATTTCAAAAGGAAAAATGCAGGCATTGTACCTAGTTGTAAACACCCTAAAGTAATTTTCCAAATTCTTATCTTTTTTTTTTCTTATCTTTTATTTCAAAAACACCAATACAATAAAAACTCTCTCATCCTCCATTGACCCCAATATCATTGTTTGACATAAATCAATAAGTTTAAAATATTTTGATAACGAATCATGCAATATTTTAGTCTAACCTAAGGTTGTCCAAACCCTTATTATTGATCCCTCTTCCATGGGATTCTTCATGGACTCAACATGGTGAATCATAATTACTGCAAAATTCTTAGCTTGTTCTCTAAGCTTAATTTCATTTATAATTCCTCCTATTTTATGTCCATTTTATTCTAAACTTTTTAAAAAGTGCTCAACCAAGGTAATTATTTTTTTATGAAAATAGCTTGGGTTCCCTTGGTTCCCTGGCATCCAAAATTGAGGATACACAATAGAAATGGCTTCAAGTATTTCTTCTCAAGGGAATCATTTATAAATCTTTGTGGGAAGATATTTTGCAATAAATTTTAAATTACTACTTACGGATTTAACAATAGCGTTAAAAGCTTCCTTTGTAACAATTACTTCTCTGGTAGAGAGCCTAACCATCATACAATAGTGCATTGGTATTTAAAATCCATTTACAAAGACACATAACTATCTACTTGTATTAAACTATAAATAATTTTTTAGGATTATTCAAATCTATAATTAATTGGTTGCTTACAGCATTTGGACTTTGAAATGGATAATCTAGTAGATTTAGATATAGATTATCAATGGTCATGCATGTCATTCTACATATTCTATTATATCCATAGATATACATAATTCTATCTTGTGATTTATTCACAAGATTGTTCATTTCATCCAGTATGGGGAGAAGACCAACTAAAGTTAAGAGTGTGTCTATATCACTTAACCTATGTAAGAGGTCAAGAGCTTTGTCTACTATGTTGTGATGTTCGTACATTAATCCAATCAAGGATTGATATTTTGAAAAAATTCGTTGCATTGGTCCATGCAAGGAGATCCATCTAGTATCAACATCCTTAAGAAGCTTGTTTCCTCCTGTTATTCCCTCGGCAAAATTTTGAAATTCTGCAAAACACTTGGGATTTCAGTAGAAGTATGTGCAAAGCTCACAGACTAGATTTTCAAATTTTGATACTGTAGTAAACTTGCTTACAATTCTAAATGCTAAATTCATTTTGTGAGTCATGTAGTGAATTCCAATCATGTATGGTGAACAAGTAGTTTGTAACTTTATGCAAATATTATCCTGTGAACTTACATTACTATAGCTCCATCATCTCCTACACATACCAACTTTTTGTCAATTTTCAAGTCATATATACCTCTAATTTCATTCAAATATTTCTTAACTAGTTCAAATAGATTTTGTGATGTTGAGTTTTCCTTAATTTCATGAACATGGAGAAGATGAGGTTGGTGGACATGTTAGTGTATAGTAGACACATGCATACATACCCAAGAAGTATTATCTACTACAATAACATCATCTAAAGATAATGCAATGAAGTTTGACTCTTTTATTTTCTCCTATAAATCTTTCTTTTCCACCACAAAAAGATAACTTTCTCAATTCCATCTAGTGTTTATTTACCAATGTGTGCTAGGAAAGTTAGGAACACCCAAAAAATATAATAAATTAAAATATTAAATGGGTAGTCTATCATAGGACACCCTCTAGAAAAAATATGAAAAACAACACTGATCTGAACATTTTTTTCTAGTTGTGCTCCTGCCATTACCTTTCCAAATTGAACTTCAATTGTACCTCCACATGTAGCAAACTTCCTCATTATTTTCATATTCACATCATATTCCAAGGCATACTTAACATGAATACATTCTTCCTTTGATTTCTATCTCGCTATTGATTTTTCCTTTCTATCTATGATTTTTTTTCAAACTTTATCGATATGCATTTATATATTGTCAAGCTTGCTGAAACTTCTTGTCTCTACATTTCCAAATAAAAATATTACACTTGCATTCTATTGGAGGTTCATCTTTTTTTGTATTCTCCACTTGTTCAATGAATGGGTACTTTGACACCCAATTAATCTAAAAATTCCTTGTCATATCCCACTCGCACCTTATTTTTTATTTGGATTTTCTTTATCTTCCTTGCATTAACATCATCTAAAACACAAACATTTCCATCTAGGTCAATTAACTCATTTTGGCTACCCTTGGTATCCCTTGGAACATTTTTTGTTGCATTGTCATGCTCATATGATTCAATTAAATCATTATAATATTCTTGTGAGGTATTGTGAATTCCTTATTCATTAATATTTGGTGCAATATTTGATGATGTAGCTCCATCTTGATTTGATGGATCAAAAACATTTCCAATTCCAAAGTAATACTTTATGGTAACTCTATGTTTTGGTTGTTTTGATGGACTCCCAGCACCTTCACCACCCTGAGGAGTCTTACCCTTGTTGCACTTGTTTCTTGACATCTTGATCTCTCACTTTGAATAAAAGATAGAAAAAAGTTTTTTTTTTTAAGGACGTAGAATATAGATCCCATTCCCTACCCAGTATCATCTTTAAGATTGAAGCAAGAATGGAAAAGAGATTAAAAAAAAAACTTATAGCACTATAAATAAATGATCACTTACCTTTAGGTTTTCACTGACTTGTTATTTGTTAATGTAAGAATTCCTGTAGTTGTAAGTTTGTAACTTTCATATGATCAAGGTTCCAAGTCCAACTTCTAAATCGAGAGCTCACAAGTTCAAAACAAAATAAAATGTGTAGGAATAAATTAGAGTTTCGATTGTATTTATATCAATCCATATTTGTTTAATTTTGTACGATATTAAATGGTATAGTAAAAATTTGGTGAATCCCACATGATTATACAATGATACATTTAAATGTTGGGAAAATCAAACCTCAACAGAACACATATGTTGTAATTTTTAAGGTGATTATGGCCCTACGATTAGCATGGAGGTGTCATAGTAATTGACAAAATGTGTCCTCAAACGTAATTATTTTTTAATGTTATTGGTGAAATGGGTCTTCATAAGCAATTATTTGTAAAATTTTATTCACGAACCTCACATCCAGTGATAATTTAATGATGTTAGTGAAACACGTCTGATACAAAATGTTGTTTTAATAGTATTGGTGAATATGTAGGTGATTTAATACATGCTTTTGAGATTCCAGGAGAAAATATTAATCAATCCATTTGAAATGTGTAGTTTTTTATGGTGAAATAATTATTTACATATGCCTCATCAAATAAATCAATGGTGAATGGAAATGCATTGGACCAATAATTCATGAAATTCAAGCGATTTGGCCACCCCGTTGGTTGCAATTTATTCACCAATTGGTGAATTTTCACCACTAAAAAATCCCTGATAAAAATGGTTTGATCTATAATGAAGAGTTCCAAAGAATCTTTCCACCACCTATAAAAAACTAAAAATCTAATAAGGCATAAAATTTAAAAGCATTTTCGCAAAATATGTGTGTCATGGAATTTAAAGGTAAGGGGGGTCCTTTAGCCCCCCAAGAACTAGCTCCTAATCACCCATGTGACCAAGGCCTAACAAAAGAGTGTTGTGCACTCTACATTTTGGCTCCTTATGGCCAACTATAGAGTAGGCCCATGACAAAGGGCATATGTTAAGCAATGCTCCTAGTTTTCCATATGACCAAGGGTCATGTCACTTCAAAAAATAAAAATCAAATTAAAAATTAAACTTAGAAATTTAATTTAATAAATTAAAAAATAGCAAATTAAATAAGACAAATTTAAAACAATTATTAATGGAACCCAGGTCTATAACATATATAGTTTGTAGGACTATATATATTGTAATGATATATATAGTGATTAAAATCGAAACACTCTACCTATTTAAAAATTATATTAATGAAACTTTAAGTTTATGATTTCTAAAATTTATGGATTATGTATATTATGTATGTGTATACCAACAACAAAGAAAATAAAAACCATACTATGTATATGTCGCAAGGTGTGCGCCCTTGGTCTCCTTATGCTGTGCAGTGTGGCACTTGGCTTCATGACATGGCTTAACCACCTCTCATGGATTCATTAACTTTGTAAGTTGTATCGGGCATTAACAGGTCGAAATTTTAGTGCAACGACAACTGTGGGGCCAACAATTGGTATTAGAGTCTGGGTCACAGATTCAAACCCCTCGCTTGCACAGGGGGGATTGTTGCAAAGTGTGCACCCTTGGTCTCCTTGTGTTGTGCAGTGTAGCTCTTGGGTACATGACGTGGCTTAACCACCTCTCATGGAATCATTAACTCTAGAAGTTGTATCAAGCATTAATAGGTTGATCTTTTGGTGCAATGACAACCGTTTGTGCAACAATATATGCGTAGTGTGTATATTGTAGATAATCCCACCTATAGATACTAAAAAAATTAGACATCCTAAAAAAAATCAAATTTCATAGTGAATAAAATATAAAAAATTCTATGTCAATTTTTTTCTCTCAGCCTCCTTAGATACAATTGCGAAATTTATTTTATAATATGAGGCTCCTAGAAAAGGTTGACCCTTAGGACCCTTGCACAAAACCATACACCTAAAAGATCAAACTCACAAAAAAATCACAAGTCCAAGTGTTAGATGTTGTAGCATCATAAATTGTTGACCTTGACAATTTCAAACTATTTTTATCTCCCCCTTATGTTCTTGGACCTAATTAAGCTAATAATTTTCTTATTTTATTATCATTTTAAAAAAAAGGGGATATAATTGGGAATTAATATTAATTATTCATTTAATGTAATAAAACCCCAAAATAGGTCTGGTCTAAGGTGCCATCTCCCTTGAACCTCCTATTTTGGCCCAATTTTGAATATATTATTGTTGAATTTTTATATCTGTAAATTCAAATTCATTTGTCAACTTTTTACAATTAATTTTGCAAGAAATAAAGAAATGCATATAAATATGTCATTTTCACCATTTGAAAGGTAGGAAATTTGAATTCCAATTAAGAATCCTAGAAAATTAGTCAAGGTAATTCAAGAGTAGAATAAGCAGCATTATTACATCACTTTTTCATTATTCAAGATTCATATTAGCAATGCATCAAGTTTATAAGTAAGATTTTTCATGTTTTATGTTCATTTATTTTGTGAGTACTAACACTTGCAAGAATTCCTATCAACAAGAAAGTATTCCTTGCATGAGATGTGTATCATAACTTTAGTCCATCAAGGAGATCAGATTCGAGCGGTAAGTTATAGAACTTGTCATTTATCGATTGTTTTATCCATTTGCCTATGTCTGACTGAGGGTAAGCATTTTTTACATCATCACCATAGCCATTGTGGAGGTAGAAACACTAAAACAAGGTTTGACTTAGGAAATTCCCTATATGGCACAACCCTTTCTCCCCTCTCTTGTTTACTAGTTGTACATCTGAAGTGGATTTTAGAGAAGATTGAAGGCCTAATTGTAAGATCAAACATTCAATACTCGTATTTAAAAAAATTAGGGCAAAAAGAATTATTCATTAACAAACATAGTTCAGAAGCTTAGTCCAAGAGGAAAGAAGCTACAAGTTGTGACCTACCTTTACCTATTCATAGATTTATAAAATATGTACAATCCATTCTAGTGTCTAATAAACTTGGTGATGATCATACAATTCATGGGAAAACTTGGCTAAACATTCCACTTGACATTGAAAAGACTTTCATTAATTTATCAATCAAGGCTACTAGGCTTGTGATGGTACTAGCACTGTATGTGATTTCAAAGACCTAAGGTTACCTAAATTATCCTAATGAAGGTAGTATACTTACTAGAAAATCATAAAAGTGTATAATAGTAAAAGAAGTAAAGCTGGTGTTTCGGCTACGAGTACCTACAACATAGGTTGTAACTGGACTGTTGTTAATAGATAAACACTAAAAATAACTAGAAACTAATAACTAAACCTATTCTACACTTTGGAGTACTTAAATTTAAATGAATTTAATCATGAACATGAACAACAATTAGTGATAACTTTGATATGAGAATCTATCTTAAATTATTATACAATAATGAAGTAACTACTAACAGAAATAAAAATGGTAAATGTAGTGAAGGACAGTACCTTGACTGGCCCTTGCTCATGTGTTTGTCTTCACTAAACTAAACGAAATCTAAATCCTCATATTCAACTCAATCATATCAACTCAATATCATTCATTACACATTTCAAAATATCACATGAAATCTTTCTCAAAGATTGTATTTAGAAAAACCATGTTTGAACAATCAACATGTTCGTGTATTAACAACTTGAAACTGAAAAGTGTTTAATAACCAAATCCACAACTAAAAGATTAATCAACTTACTATCCTAAAGACTCAACCACTTGTTATATACATGCATGTGGGATTTTATTCAGAACACAACTCTAAACTAAAATCATTAATTACAACTCCCTAGATATCAAAGTGTAATTAAGATTTAGTTATCCTAATTGCAATTGAAAACAAATAAGAATCCAAATAGGATTAGAACTCTACAATAATAGAATTGAAATGTGGAACATAGAATCAATTACACCAAAACTCTAATGATAAAAGGGTTTTCCTTCTTCAATGCCTTTATTATTTGTCATAATGATGAACGATTGTCTTCATTATGTATCTCCATGTTGTAGTTATTGTGCTCAGTGTATTCAGGAACATCCCTTGTTTCACTGTCCAGGAACTTCTTCAACTGCGGGTTGCATTTTTTAGTTGTTGTGGGCTATAGTGTCTTCTCAAGCTGTAAGGAATTAGTTCATAAAAATGCACACAATACTAACTACCATGATTAAACATAAATATTAATCATAATTCATACATATTCACATATAAATCAAGCAACACCATCATATCATAACTGTATTTCCATATACTTTAACCAAGTTCAAGGTCTACATAATAAAAATAAAAGATGGCATACTGTAGGAATGTCTTATAAGAAACATAAAGATAACAGAAAACTAGCTAATAAATGTGCTCATCAATCCCCCCAACTACCCTTTTGCTTGCCCTCAAGCAAATAAACTAGGGGGATAGATCATAGTGTAGTGTAATCTCTCTAAGGTCAATGATAATGTTTACTCCCTTGATCTGCTTCAGGTAGAATCCCCTATAAAATGAAATCCTCCCCATTCTGGTGACTTCAACCTGCTTAGTTTCCTCCATTGTATCCCTTGTTAGATGTGGCACTAGATAAATAATGATAGGTGGTTGGAATGTTAATGGTGGCCATTTAACTGGAAGGTTAGTAGAAATATCCATATACTTATTCACTCTTTCAAGCATAGTCATGAAGTTATACACTGAATGTGGCTCTTTCCTCTGTAGTTTTGAAGTTAGACTATCCTATCTCCATTGCACATACTTATAACCATGATGAACCAATCCAAATGCCAATGTTTGAATTATTTTATAATATTGCATCCTTAATCTCATGATCTTTCCTCCTGGTCCTTTATACTTTAAAATTTGTAACCATTCATTTATAATTGCATCGGAGTTCTTAGTGTAGACACCCAAAATTGTCCATGTCATAACGTTACCTAGTCGATACATGACCTTGTAAGATATTTTGTAATATTTTATCCTAGGTCATTACATTATCCCACTTATCTCATTTATTCCACTTAATCACCTTCCCAATTAATTAAATAAATCTCATTTATTTAATTAATTCCCCTTCACATGTCTCAAAATAATTCAAATTAAATATTTGAATTAATCCCACTTTTACCACATTGCAACATGTGTCACATGACTACAACTCTTCACATGCACAAATAATTTAAATAATTTTATTATTTATATTATGAGATTCCCACTCACATCCTATTTTTACCCGCATTCATTGTGCGTCATAAGCATCTTTTTTTCAAAATAAATAAAAGAATCCCACTTATTTCTTCACATCCTAATTTTGGTCTCATGTCATAATCCACTTAATGTGCATCATAGACACTAAAATAAACTTTTAATCCTAGCCATACATATCACAAATTTGACTTTTAATCTTGGCCATCGAATCGAATCAACCTTCTCCTATAAATCAAGCCTTTCACAGGCCATTTGAGAATCTTCTTCTAGCATCATCACTCTACCAAAATTTCTTCTTATCTATCTATCTATTT
Organism: Sequoiadendron giganteum; assembly: GCA_007115665.2. Classification (NCBI taxonomy): domain Eukaryota; kingdom Viridiplantae; phylum Streptophyta; class Pinopsida; order Cupressales; family Cupressaceae; genus Sequoiadendron; species Sequoiadendron giganteum. The sequence goes on along the minus strand of CM021109.1, from coordinate 334,821,333 downwards.
TTCTTCTATTATATTCATCTTATCGTTATGCTGTGAAAATGAGCAATCAACATATCAAATCATTCAAACCTTCAAAATCATGCATTCTCATGCAGGTGGAGAAGAGCAATGGAGATAAATCAATTCAAGCTCGGAGATCGGTTTGCCTTGCTTTTTTTGTTTTGATTTTCATGCTAGTGTGTGCTCTATTGTGCTTGTTAGGGTTTTTATATCTTGTTATTTTAGTTTTATATCTGATTTTCCCTAAATACATTTGGTGAACCTGACCTGAATCCTTTGATCTAGCTTGCTTTTTGTAGGTTTTATTGTTTCTTTTTGTTGTAGATTTACCAGTTTTTGGATGAAACCAATGTTTTACAAATTCTATCATATCTTTCAAGTGGCTACGTATTTCTCTACAATATTTTCACAAAAACTTAAAAATAATCTCAATGGGCTACAGTAAAAATATTGAGAGTTTATCACCAGTTTTGTAGGCGTTATCACTATTTTATGTTTTTCCATAAAATTTACTTTTTGAACGTAAATCGGCAAAATTTTCCAAAATGTTTACATTTCCAAAAAGCTCTTGTAATTTTAATATAGGTCTCTATTTTATAGATTTAATTTATAGCTCAAACACAATGCGAAATAATCCGATCTTTGTTTTCTATATGTTTTTCACAAATCCGCGTTTCTGAGTTTAAAACAGGGAATTTTTCTAACTTCTGAAAATTTCTCATAAAATTAGTAGGGGTTCCTTCTTTGAGTTTTTATTTTTCAGATAAATAATATCTTCAAATAATCGAATCTAATTCGGTTATGTTAAAAACGTGTATCTGAAATTGAAATTACCTGATGAACTTTTTGTTTTGGCTGCATTATAATATCATTTTTTTTATTTTGCAGATGATCATAAGGAGCTATAGTAGTAGCAATATCAGTCATACACATTAAATTGGAAAGAAAAAATTTTTGGGTTATCTTTATCTCTCATTTAATCAATCAATTTTGTTTGCAAAACACTTGAATTTGGAGCTTTAAAATGAACATCTTGTTTGCAATCACACTTTGAAATTGGGCTTAAAAAGAATCATTGTCTTTCAATCACACATATTTTCCTTGGGTTTAAAAATTAACAATTGCGAGTGTGAATCAAGTGCATGTGTGATCAAAAACACCTCACTTGATTCGCTTTTGTCATACCTTTCATAGGAGGCCTGCTAGGGGATTTCATCACCCCTAGGGACGACCTCAATCAAAGTGTGAATCGAAAGACATGCTTCTTTGAGAGTTAAAATCTTGTCACTCTTGGCTAAGCCCCAAAGAACTTTATACCTTTGGGAAGTGAAGGTGAAGGGTGGGTTACCCCTTTCTCCCAGTTGTGTGGCAGGATTTTTCTTTCAAATTATCCCTAGTCAACCTCGTGCATCCTAGCTTAAGACCTAATTGGCCATACCCACTTGACTAGTTCTAGGACTTGTTGATGTGTCTTCTTCAAGTGTGTGCTTAATCATCACATTCATAATTTCAAATTCAAACTTGATTATGTGTCTTGCGTGTGTGATTCATGTGTGTACATTTGTAATCATTTATTTGAAAATTGCCATATCAAGCTATAAACACCTACACATAAACATATCATTCTAATCATCCTAATCATCCTTTTTTCTAATCACATTCAAATCAATTTCATCCTAATCAATCCAAGTCATTCAATCTAATCATTTCATCATCATCATCACCCTAATCCTAGTCAAAAACTTGCTAAAATGGTCCTAATCCTTAACAATTCCAGTCACAAGCCCAAGGTCATACTTCGAGGAGCCCCTTCACCTAATCATGAAGATAATCCAAAACCATATATCCTCCAAGGTGGGTCAAACTTTTCTCCTAGTGATGATGAGAATTTTGTAGATCTTAGTGATGATGAAAACTTTGTAGAAATCTTAGGTCACCTTAATGATACTTTTGACAAGGGAAATACCACCATAAGTTTGGAATCATACACCATTCCATCTACTAGTCCTCCATCACCATTTAATAAAATGCCTATTTCAAATCACACTAGTCCTACACCAACACCACCATCCAACTTCTCAATCTCTAATCCATCAACCAAAGAATCCTTTAACGATTTTCTCCAAAGACTACTAGCACGGAATAGACCATCCCCATGTCAAGCACCCATTAATGAGCTTACCAACGAACCTTTGAATTCCATGCCTATTCTTCCAACTCCATCATGTGGTCCACAACCTATTGATCATAAAAATCATACCAAGCCTCTTCTAGAGCCTTCCACTTCCATTTCCACTCAAATCCAAGAGCTATGTCAAGAGCATTATCCTAAGCATGAGGAAACATTAACCTCTCATTCTAATCAAGATCTAGGCCCTTCTAATGATCCCACTCATAACAGACTTGTTCATATTCATGATGAAGCTTCCCTCTATGATATAGATCCTACCTATGATCAAGAAGGCCATGATGACCCCATTAGCCAACTCTATGCATTCCATGGTCAAGAGCCTATCACTTCACCTATCCATGAGCAAGAAACCTCCATTTCTCCTATAGACCCCCTACCTAGTCCTATCCATGATCCCACATTATCCACTTGTCATGATGAGACACATGCCTCCCAAGTAAATATAGAAAATCAAACCAATAGTGTGGATCTAAATGAACATAATCAAGATCCTAATGATCCTTCCACATCCACTATAAACCCCATTTCAAATCCACCAACATGTCCTATTGGTCTATCCATCTTTATTCATGAATGTTCCTCCTTAGAAAAACAAAAACCTTTATCCACTTCACCTTCTTCATCTAATAATGAACTCAAGTCTAGTGTCCAAAACACACCTAGTCCCATTGTTCATCGTATGCTTCAAAACATGAACTACCAAGGTAAAGGTTTAGGCCTTCATGAACAAGGTGTTTTGGAGCCCATCCATGTCAAGGTCCCTCCATGCTCTTATGGCCTTGGATATACACCCCAAGGACACCAATCTAAAGATGTTGGTACTTCCTCCACCCATCCTAAGTCCTCTTTCCACCATAAATTTTATCATATGCCTAAAACATATGTTTCCATCCCTCCTCCATCATCTTACAAATGTCAAAATCATGTAACTGTGCACCTTCTGCCATCAACTTTGCCCCCATTGCTTCCAACTCCTAATATCCCTCTATCTAATCTACCTCCACTACTCTCAACACCTAATATCCCCATTGTCCAATCCCCTTATCCACATATCCATAAATCCTCTAAAAATCCTAATCATGACCAATCAATGCACACATTGTATAAACATGAAGCTTCCACTCATTCCACCATACCCATGGGATTCAAAAGAATTTTTTTTTATGTCTCTTTCTATAAAGAAAAAAATATGAAGGGTCCTCATGCCTTAGGACACAAAAGTAAAGAAAATAAAAATCCATCCAAACGAGGCATCTACATCTCAAAAATCCCAACCACCCACTTCCACCTCACATTCCCACTCTATTCAAGAATCTCATATTCCATCCCACAAGCAAAATGAAAGTCATAAAAATACTAAGTCTATGCGGGTACCTAAAGCACTTCATCACCCCTCTCCTAAGAAAACATCTCCATTGCTTCCTAGACCCCCTCCACATCAAAATATTCAATATTTATCACAATGTGTGCAACCATTGGTCATGGTTCCCTTCCATTTCGCAACAATTTCACATACCTCCATCTCCTCACCATTCACTCATTATCCTACATATCTCCCCCATCACCTTCCTATGGTCCATGCTTTTGGCTAAGCCTCTCATTCATCTCCCCTACATAATCCACATAATAATCCACCAATCCCTCCATAATCCACATCAATAATCCATCATCTACCTACTCCATTTTCCTTTCATGTCATCCTTTACCAACATCTATGAGCATAATGACATTTAACATGGTCCATGCGATGACATCCATCTCTAGTGAGACTATCACCTTTCATGGAACTAGACACTTGAGTCCCTCCTATCCATATTCCCCTTCTCCTATACAAAAAATTTAAAAAGAAAAAAAAAGTCAAAAAAGTCTTTAAAAAAATGCAAAAAATTTGAAAAAGGTCCTGAAAAAAATCCAAAAAATCAAATATTCCAAAAATCTAAAAAATCAAAACATGTGAAAAATCCAAAAGAATCAAAATATTCCAAAAAATTAAAAAAAAAATCAAAACATTTCAAAAATCCAAAAATATCAAAACATTTCAAAAAGACAAAAAAATCAAATAGCCAACAAAAATCCAAGCAATAAAATCAGACCAAATTCACTTCTTCCAATCAATTCAATGCATCAATTCAACTTCTTCAAATCAAAATTTCAAATCAATTTCTTCATCAAACTATCTAATCACATCACTTCTTCTAATCAAATCCATTATTCTAATCAATCACATCACTTCTTCTAATCAATCCAATTATTATCATCAAATCAAATCATTTCTCCATCAATCCAATCAATCAAAATCATTCCAAGTAAATCATTCCTCAATTTAATTCATCAATCATCATCCAAATTTTCAAATCAAGCATCTTCAATCCTTCCAAGCAATAATCCAAATGCAAGTCAATCCTTAATCCATACCGACGAAGCTAATCAATCTTGCCAAATTATCCAATCACATCCTTTGGTCTTGATCCTAATCTTGTTGTAAACCCAATCATCAATCAATCATCCTTGTGTTGATCTAGGGATATATCGTTCCCCACGATGACAACACTATCATCATCAATCAATCATCCTTGTGTTGATCTAGGGATATATCATTCCCCACAATGACAACACTATCATCATCATCATCAGTCAATCACTTAATCATCGGTTTACAGCTTGATAGGGGCAATACCTTGTTTGTTTTTGTATCATTTGTGCATGCTTTCTTGCTTGCTTGTGTGTGTTATCATTTTAATTTGCATTTGCATCAAATCTGAATCACTCCCAGCTAATATTTATATCTTGTATCTAGACAAGGTTGTATTATGTTGGGGCACGAGACACATCATCACCTTGGTCCTTTATACCTTGGTGCATAACGTCTAGTGCTATATCAAACATATGATTGCTCACTTTATTGCAGCATAGCGTGTCATTTTTCTTTTTCATCTACTTCTTATCTTGTATCATTCATCTTATCCCTCCTTTATCACTTCATTCATTTTGAGAGAATATATGTGTTTATGTAACCCACCTATCCTCTCAAGGGGGCATCATCATCATTATCATATCCTATATCATCATCCCATTTCTTCATATCTTTTGCATCATCATATTCTTCTATCATCCCTTTCCTTCATTCATCATACTCCTTACTTCTTCAAGTGGTTGGGGCATCATCTTTTTTTCATCTATCCATACCTTAGCTTCTTTGAAATGATGTTACTCAACATAAATTTCATCATCTTGAACATCATCTCAAAGAGGGGAAAAATGTAGACACCCAAAATTGTCCATGTCATAACGTTACCTAGTCAATACATGACCTTGTAAGACATTTTGTAATATTTTATCCTAGGTCATTACATTATCCCACTTATCTCATTTATTCCACTTAATCACCTTCCCAATTAATTAAATAAATCTCATTTATTTAATTAATTCCCCTTCACATGTCTCAAAATAATTCAAATTAAATATTTGAATTAATCCCACTTTTACCACATTGCAACATGTGTCACATGACTACAACTCTTCACATGCACAAATAATTTAAATAATTTTATTAGTTAAATTATGAGATTCCCACTCACATCCTATTTTTACCCGCATTCATTGTGCATCATAAGCATCTTTTCTTCAAAATAAATAAAAGAATCCCACTTATTTCCTCACATCCTAATTTTGGTCTCATGTCATAATCCACTTAATGTGTGTCATAGACACTAAAATAAACTTTTAATCCTAGCCATACATATCACAAATTTGACTTTTAATCTTGGCCATCGAATCGAATCAACCTTCTCCTATAAATCAAGCCTTTCACAGGCCATTTGAGAATCTTCTTCTAGCATCATCACTCTGCCAAAATTTCTTCTTATCTATCTATCTATTTTTCTTCTATTATATTCATCTTATCGTTATGCTGTGAAAATGAGCAATCAACATATCAAATCATTCAAACCTTCAAAATCATGCATTCTCATGCAGGTGGAGAAGAGCAATGGAGATAAATCAATTCAAGCTTGGAGATCAGTTTGCCTTGTTTTTTTTGTTTTGATTTTCATGCTAGTGTGTGCTCTATTGTGCTTGTTAGGGTTTTCATATCTTTTTGTTTTAGTTTTATATCTGATTTTCCCTAAATACACTTAGATTCCTTTTTTACTCAGAGAGTAGTAGATTTCTCTCTCTCCTCATATTCCTCCATAAGTTCACCCCTAAATCCTTCATTCCTAAAGTAGGATACTAATTCTTTGGCCTATAAATCCCCTACAAACATCAAGGGGTTTCATTTTGTCTGAGCCTCAGGGACTACATAGTTATGCATATAGTACTCACAAAATTGGTCATGTTCATCTAGTGCAGAGTCAAAAAGAACATTAAGGAAATAAAATTTCCTTCTCATTGCAATTGATTGGTTACTTATTAGCCTGCTAAACTAAAAACTTAAAAAAAATTCTTGTAGAAAAAATGCATAAGTTATTGTTGGGGGTCTACATCTAACAATTTGGGCAACTTTATCTACTACCTCCACTCTGATTTATAACTAGTTCAACTCAATATCCTTCCTCTTCAACACTTTTGTATGCTCTATAGTTAGGGTTTCTTTTTCTTTTCTCCATTTTTCCTTTTCTTGTGAGAATTCATCAACAATTTTCCATAATTGATACCCAAGGGATAGAGTTGTATGATGAGTTGGAGTCTTTATAGGAGGGGTCTATTTTTTTCTAATACAAGTTGTGTATCCCCTATTTTAACTATGGCAAGCTGTGACAATAGTTCTAATTTTTCTTCGTGTCCATACATCTATAGTTTCTCCTTCATCTCTAAAATCTTCATCTCCCTCTCTTTATCCCTTTGTTCATAAGTTTTCACTTGTTTTTCCAACTACTTAATTATTTCTAATGGTTCCTCCAATTCCTTCCTAACATTCCTTTCTTCTAAAAATATTCCCTCATCCCTTACATTTTGATCATCACAACCCCCTATGTATTCAAAACCCTCATTGTTAGGGATGTTTGGGGTTTTCTTCTTTGTTTTATAAACAACAAAGATATCCCATAAATCTGAGTCAGAGGTAGATACATACCATTTTATTTTGGCGAGAACATGCACATTCTCACGAGCATTTTCCTTTATTTTTGAGTTTGTGCCAACAATCATGATATTTTCCTCTTCTATCCCTTTACCCCTCAATTCCTCTTCTCATTTATCTATGCTTCCCCTCATAACACCTTTTTTTCTTAACCGGGTTGAATTCCTATGTATAGTAATGTCTCTTTTTGTGTATCCTTTTTCTTCTACACCTTTGAGGGTGTAGAAGAGCTACCTCTCTTTTTCTTAGCTTTAGGTGTCTTAGAGGTCGGTGGGATCACCTTTTTTGTTGTTTTTCTAGATGTTGTAGCTGATGATTCTTGCACGTTTTTCTCCTCGAGTTCACCTTGGTTGCGGGTAAGTGAAGCAGTAGGTGAAACAAGAGGGATTCATCTTATAGGTGAACCTAATGGTTCTAGGGTTTCAATAACTAAAGGTTTCTCTAGTATACTATTAATGTCCTAATATTTCACAAATTCTTCCCAAGATACCTATGGGTATTGAATTCTAAGACTCCTTTTTGTTAACAAGGCTATTAAAAAAACATTGGAAAGAGATGAATCATTATGTTTCCTTTGGTATTCATACCTCATCCTCCTTAACAAGTTGTAGAGGTAATTTGGCACATTAACAAATCTATTATGATGAATATGGCTTAATAATTTGAAATGCATAGTGTAAAGAAGAGATAACCTACCATCACATATAAGATACTTGATGATATATGAGGCACGGGAAGCCCATACCCACGCAAGTGAAAGTATTTTAGTACCTTGGGATGATGAATCCAAGTTTTCTCCTTGCTCACTAAACTCTTCCCTTGCATCCACTACATTTGCTTGAACTAGAAATTCATCTCTAGTCCTTGGAAAACCATATATTTGATTGATTGCTCCTTCTGAAGCATCTACTAGCAATCCCTTTACAATAGCTTCATCATGTTGCAATGTGGCTGCAAATCTCATAGTTATATCATCATCAAATTCTATAAACTTCAAAAAGTAATCTAGCCATCCTATCCTTGTGAAAGTGAGTAACACTAATGCATAATCCAAAATCTGTTTATGTGCAACTCGCTCCCTTTGAATAATGTCACCTCCCATGGTGAAATTTTCTACCTCTGATAAAAAACTAAAATATTTAAATCAAATTTTAATCTTAATAGTCCACCAACCCAAGTTATATGTTACTCTTACATGCACCTTTCCTTTAGAAACTTCAATCACTTTTCCCTTTTCTCTTTTGTAAAACTTCTATAAGCTTGAAATTTTTTGAATCAGCTTAATTTTAGGCAATTTTTAACTAAAATCAACAAGAAAAAGGTTGTAGGTGCAAAAGAGAGTATGTAAAAAAGGTTTTTACGTTTGCTTCTTGGTTTTTTGTTTGGCTTTTTTGGCTTTTTGGTGGACAAAACTAAAATTTTGGCTTATATATTACCCTTCCCCCCAACTTGAATTATTGAAGTTTCCTCACTTCAATTTAGGGGAAATAGGAAAAGGTAATAATTGCAAAGTATGGAAATAGAAGTAATGAATAGAAAGTATGCAAGAGTTAATGCAAGTACATATTCAACATAATGAAAATCCATGTTAATTATGGTTGTGTAGTATGCATTCCTGGTGGATGTTATGAACTTAACTTTCATGCATTTGAAACTTATTTGAAGATTATCCATTGCATGATGTTGATTTGACATGAGTTTATTGCAATGAATGAATGTTTGAAAGGTGAAATTAATGATTAGTTGGCACATGGTTTGAAATGAGGTGAAATGTATAGATGAGGGAAGTTGAAGTGATAGTCTAAACTCTTGGGTTTTGAAATATGCATCATGAAATGAAATGAGTGGGTTACATGTACCGATATGACAGGTGTATTTACTACATGTTTGATGAAAAAGTGGAGTGAAAGGTGATGATTTGTAATTAATGTGGTGCCAAATTTTGAAATTTCTAACAAATAGCATTATGGGTCACTTCAACAATAGGTCATGAACTAAAGTTTGAAATTCATGTGTAATGTGCTACAAGTCCCTATTGCAACAAGTCCTTGACTAAAATGTGGTATATTTAATACATTAAGCTATAGGTCCCTACCACAATATGTAAAATTTTACAAAAAAAATGTGTATTATTGTAATTGTAATGTGTGTGCATGTGAGGTGGATGAGTAAATTAAACTTGTGTGACCTCAGGGGATGAGTTGTGTAGCTCAACCACTGAGTCACTTGAAGAACTTGGTACATCTGCACTGATTCATCATTTTTTGGATCTTTACTTGTATCTAAATCACTGATAATACCATATTGTTGAATGAGAGAAAGAATGTAATCATCTTTTTACACTGGATTTTTATAAAGTTTCAACCTGTGGCCATTGTTGGAAAAATAAGGATAGACAACTGAGAGGGGGGGGTGAATCAATTGTCATTGAATTTAAAAATTATTTAACCTTATTAACTCTTAATCTTAGATCTGATAAATAACAGTGAAAGCATGAATCAACAACACATCAGAGACATACATAACACCAAGATTTTATGTGTGGAAACCCTGATAGGGGAAAAACCACGGTGGAGATTAATCCACAAGTTATACCCTATTAAAATTATAAGAGAATTGAATAAGGAATGTACATGCATTTAGGCACACTACCTAGAGCTCATTTCTCAAAGAAGACACATTGTCTTACATAAAACTTTCATATTAAAACCATCTAAAGAGATTGAATTGAGAAATTAGATTTTTCTAAAGCCTAATGATAGTTCCAGTTAGGCACAGAAACACTTCTTCACACTTCTCTCAAACTTCTTCATCCTCTACTCTGAAATCAAATGATCTAATCTTTATTCACACATAGCACTACACACTTTGCATACCACTTCACACCCATACACCAAAATGAAGAAATAATCTCTCTTATATATCTGCTTCATGGAATTACATCAATAACTTTGTCGACCAAAATGAATAGATGAATACAAAATTTCGGCCCAATTAATGAACAAATTTCAATGGGCACCAACCTAAGTCAGTCACAACATAATGAAGACCTAAAACAACATCCTCGAATGTGCCAAAAATTCAAAAATTAATCCACGAGGATCCACAACACGCTACAACCACCATGTAGGCCAAGAACATGAAAAGCCCGAACACACAAAGGAAAAATATTTGATCATGAGCACACCGATCAATATGGATGTGCAACAAGGATACAGCACGATCTAGAAACATTAACGAACATAGTAGGATCATAAGCATCAACTCAAATTACCATAATTACATTCTCTTCTTCTAGAAACACCAACTATAGTAACAAAATAATTGTAGGAACACTGAAACTCACAACTTGCTCCAATCTTGATGTGCATCTCTGAAACTTCTAAAGGATAAACTAGATAGGCTCATAAACAAAACCTTTAATGCACAACTTCTGAATACCAACATACTAAACTTCATAGTTTCATAGATAGCCTCCAACATATTTATTATAATTTTCTCAATATCCTCAACATATACAGCCTTCAAGACATCAATCCTAATAGTGTTGACATCAATGACAACCACATATCAGCAACACAACCATAGCATCCAAAAATCTCCTCCTTTGGAATTGATGGCAACACATGATGTGAAAAATACCATCTCCATCAAAGAAACTCTCAATCAGTACTTACTCCCCCTTATATTTTGATGACTTCTTCCTATGGCTCCTTCTCCAGCTCTTCTCCCCCTTTCTTCTTCAAAAAAATTTCACATTACACCTCTCCCCCTTTCTTCTTCAAAAATTTTTCACATTACTCTTATCCCCCTTTGATATCAATGGAAAAGGTACACACAAGCTCTGAACCACATATTTGAATCATCTAACTACTCCCCTTGAGTAGTAGCCACGACAACATCAATCTGAAACAAGATATGACTGTAAGTGCATGGACTGATGCAAAGACTTTGCATCTTAGTTCTGATTAGGAGGGGAAATCACCCCTAACTTCCCTTTGAGATACTCAAAAGTATCCTTAGGCAGCGGCTTAGTAAAGATGTTTGCATTTTTTTCCTTAGTAGGAAATACTCTAGTTTGACTTCTTTATCACTCACCTTGTGTCTCAAAAAGTGATAATTGATAGTTATATGCTTGGTCTTTGAATGCAACACCGGATTCTTAGAAATGTTTATAGCACTTGAATTATCATAGAATATGGCAATAGGTTCATCATACACAACTTTGATATCTTTTAGCATATACTTCATCCATATTACTTGAGTACAATTGTTTACAGCAGTAATATATTCTACGTAAACAATAGATAAGGAAATGGAATTCTGCTTTTTACTTAACCAAGACACCAAATTCTTCCCCAAGAAGAAGGCACCACCACTAGTGCTTTTCTTGTCATCCATATCTCTTGCCCAATCTGCATCAGTAAAGGCACTCAGAGTAAGATCATCATCTTTAGGATACCATAGGCCAAAATTAGTTGTCCCTTTCAAGTATCTAAAAATTCTCTTTAGAGTAGTTGCATGAGACTCCTTCGGATCAGCTTGATATCTAGCAACCATACATAAACTATTCATGATATCTGGTCTCGTCTAAGTCAAATAAAAAAATCCACCGATCATTGACCTATATCTTATCTGATTTGCCTTAGGAGAATCATCATTTTATGTTACCTTGCATCTGGTTACCATGGGTGTACCAACAGGATTTGAGTCTTCCATGCCAAACTATTTTAGTAACTCTCTTACATATTTGGACTGAGATATAAATATTCCATTATCTAATTTAGTAATTTTCAATCGCAAAAATTATTTCAGCTCTCCAATCATTGACATCTCAAACTCACTTTTCATTTCATCACCTTCAAAAATGATGTCATCAACAAAGAATTCAATAATCAACTCTTTATCGTGATCCATCTTAAAATATAGATTATTGTCATTGGTACCTTTATTGAATCCAAGCTTCAACAAGTATTTATCTAGTCTAGCATACCAAGCTCTAGGGGCTTGCTTGAGTCCATAAAGTGCTTTCTTCAATTAGAAAACCATATCTCCCTTATTCAGTCAGTTGAAATCCATCTGGTTTCTCAACATATACTTCTTCTTCTAGTTCACCATTTAGAAATTCTGACTTTACATCCATTTTATAGACTTTGTAGTTCTTAAAAGCAACATAAGCAAGAAACAATCTTACAGCTTCAATTCTAGCAATAGAGGCAAAGGTTTCTTTAAAATCAATACCTTCCATCTGTGAGTACCCTTTACATACTAGTCTTGCTTTATTCCTGACCACTTCACCTTGTTCATTCAGCTTATTCCGAAAGACCCATTTGGTTCCAGTCACATTTTTATCTTGATTTCTAGGAACAAGAATCCATGTATCATTTTTCTCTATCTGCATCAGTTCTTCCTTCATTTCTTCCATCCAATATTCATCTTTACATGATTCATTGGCATTGTTGGGCTCAGTCTTGGAAATTAGACAATACTCTTCTGCAATTCTTCTTTTAGTCTGCACACCTTTGATCTTATCTCCTATAATATGATCTTCAGAATGATTTCTCTTTACATACCTAAGAACTTTGGGATTCTCTCAAACTTTTGGTTCTTTTGTTCTCTCTTTTTCACTTCCTCTAGCTTCTCCTTCTAGACTCTCTTGATTCACCAAAACAATTTGAACTTGATTTTGTGTCTGAGCATTCTTTCCTTTCTTCATACTATCATATTGGTCATCTAAATCATATCCATAGTATCTAGATGATCTAGCAATGCCGTCATCAACTCTGGCATTTGCACTTTCAACCATTTTCCTTAATCTTGTATTATAGCACCGGTAGGCCTTGCTTTTAGTAGAGTAACCCAGAAGGATTCCTTCATCACTCCTAGCATCAAACTTGCCTATATCTTCATCTCTCTTGATATAACATCTAATTCCAAAGATTTTGAAATATTTAACAATAGGCTTATAACCAAACCATAGCTCAAAAGGAGTCTTAAGAGAATTACCATTGACATTTACCCAGTTAATAGTATATACAACAATGCTTATAGCTTCTCTCCAATAGATATGAGGTAAATTACCTTCCAACATCATAGTTCTAGCAACATCTAGAATTTTTTTTTTCTTTCTCTCAACAACTCCATTTTGTTGAGGAGTCTGGGGAGCAGATAACTTTATTTTGATTCCATGCTCTTCACAAAAAGAATTGAACTCCCGGGAAGTGAACTCACCACTTTGTCTGACCTTAAACATTTAATCTTCAAACCTGTCTCATTCTCGGCCATAACTTTGAAACTTTTGAACTTTTCTAATGCTTCATGTTTTTCTCTCAAGAAAGGAACCCATATCATCCTAGAGTAATCATCAATAAGCAACATAAAGTACCTTTCTCCTTGCAAACTTTTCATTTTGGAGGGACCAAATAGATCAGTATGCACCAACTCCAGTACTCCATTAGAATGATGTTGTTTTCTCTTAAAAGAAAATCTAGTCTAATTTCCCATCTAACATTCCTTGCATATGGTGTTGGTAGGCTTCACTAGCTCAGGAAGATCTCTAACTGCTTGAGTGGAGCTTACTTTGACAATGTTATCAAAATTCACATGACACGGCCTCCTATGCCATAACTAGCTTACATCAACTTAAGCAATTAAATAATTTCACAAGCAACACTCAGGTGAAAAATGTTACCTCTTTTCTTTGTACTTGAAGAAATTACATTTCCAGAACTTCCCAGTTTCTTGCATCTTCCATCTTTGAGCTGAAGATTGTAACCCTTGTTGACCATTTGTCCAACACTCAACAGATTATGCTTCAATCCTTCTACATAAATGACATCATAAGTATTATATTTACCACCAAGAGAAATAGTGCCTCTACCACAAATCACACCGGTATTGTTGTCTCCAAATCTTACAAAACCACTGTCATATTTTTCCAAGATTACAAACTTGCTTTTATCACTAGTCATATGATGTGATCATTTGTTGTCAATCACCCACTCATCCTTTTCTTCATTTATGGCTGCAAGAGCTTTCTCAATATTCTTATTACTAGAAGATTCAATGGACCCAAGACCATTTTCCTTGAGAGCAATGAATACCCATCCATCTTCATTTCCATTTTCTTTATCAGATTCATCATTAGTAACACCTTCTTCAGCATAATAACATTTCTTTTGAAATCTATGCTTGTCAAGTTTGAGCCTAGGAACTCTTTCAGGACACCTTGATGCAAAATGACCTATCTTATTGCAAGAGAAACATTTAATAGGAAACTTTCCTTTATACTTACCTTGTCCTTTAGCTTCTCTTTTCACAACCAATGCTTCTAGCTCTTCTAATTCTCTTTCTTCATCTTCAATCTATTTAATCTCATCTTCATATTTGAATGTCTTTCTGGAACTTTCTCTTGGATCATATCTTTGATGGTTTCTTTCAAATATAGTAGCTTTAAATGCAGATTTTGTCTTAGGGGTAGACTCACCAAATTCACTCAATTCAAATGCAACAAGCTTTCCAATAGGCATATCTCTTTTCACATTTGTTACTATCCTGAGCTCTTCAATAGCATGAGCTTTCATTTTGTAAGAGGTAGGCAATGATCTGAGCAATTTAACTACAATCTCTTCTTCATCCAAAGTCCCACCGGCACATATAATACCCATCACTAGTTCATTTACTTTTTGCATGAAAGAAATAATGTTTTCATCTTCACTCATTTTCAAGTTTTCCCACTTGCCTTTCAGACTATGTAGCTTAGCAACTTTCACTTGTGCATCTCCTTCATACAATGTTTCCAACTTCTTCCAGATCTCATATTTTGTTCTCCAACCCATCACATTTGTCATCTTTGAATCTCTCGGAGAACTCAATAATGCTTCTATATCCCTGATATTAGTTTCAGCTTCTTTGATCTCATTAGGAGTAGACGAACCATTCTGAGGAATAACATATTTGTTCCTTGTAATCTTCCAGAAGGGTTCACCAATGAACTTTGAATGATACTCCATTCTATCCTTCCATAGAGAGTAGTTTATTCCATTGAATCTAGGACTATCTTTCTTGTATGATGCCATCTCGGATCACCTCAAGCTATTAAACATCTTCAGAGGAACCTGCTCTGATACCAATTGTTGGAAAAACAAGGATAGACAACTGAGAGAGGGGTGAATCAGTTGTCACATAATTTAAAACTTATTTAACCTTATTAACTCTTAATCTCATATCTGAAAAAATAACAGTGAAAGAATGAATCAACAACACATCAGAGACATACATAACACCAATATTTTTTGTGTGGAAACCCTGTTAGGGGAAAATCCATGGTGGAGGTTAATCCACAAGTTATACCCTATTAAAATTATAAGAAAAATGAATAAGGCATGCACATGCATTCAGGCACACTACCTAGACCTCACTACTAAAAGAAGACACATTGTCTTACATAAAACTTTCAGATTAAAACCATATGAAGAGATTGAACTGAGAAATTAGCTTCTTCAAAAGCCTAATGATAGTTCTAGTTAGGCACAGAAACACTTCTTCACACTTCGCTCAAACTTCTTCATCCTCTGCTCTATAATCAAATGATATGATCTTTATTTGCACATAGCACTACACACTTCGCATACCACTTCACACTCATACACCGAGATGAAGAAACAATCACTCTTATATATCCGCTTCATGGAATTACATCAACAAATTTGTCGGCCAAAAAGAATAGATGAATACAAATTGTTGGCCCAATTCATGAATAAATCTCAATGCACACTAACCTAAGTCATTCACAACAAAATGGAGACCTAAAACAACATCCTCGAACGTGCCAAACATTCAAAAACTAATCCATGAGGATCCACAACACGCTACAACCACCATATAGGCCAAGAACATGAACATCCCGAACACACAAAGGAAAAATCTTGGATCACGAACACACCGATGAATACAGATGTGTAACAAGGATAGAGAATGATTTAGAAACATAAAAAAAATCGCAGGAGCATACAGATCAACTCAAATTACTAGAATTGCATTCTCTTCTTCTAGAAACACCAGCTATAGTAACAGAATAACTGTAGGAACATAGAAACTCACAACTTGCTCTAATCTTGATGTGCACCTCTGAAACTTCTGGAGGATGTACTAGATAAGCTCAGAAACAAACCCTTTAATGCACAAATTCTAAAACCAACATTTTGAACTTTCCACCACACTAAACTTCACAGCTTCACAGACAGCCTCTAACATATATATTATAATTTTCTCAATATCCTTGACATATACAGCCTTCAAGACATCAATGATAATAGTGTTGACATCAATGACAACCACAACATCCAAAATCCATTAACCAACAATGAGAATCTTACTACATCTATGGTCTCCAACTTGACTACCCCATTAAGAAAAATTTGGCTTATCTCATAGGGTGCCAACCATCTAGATTGGATTTTTCCCTTAAAATATTTATATCTTAAATCATACAATAAGGCCTAGTCTCCTATATTGAATTCCTTTGTCTTTATATACTATTCATGCCATTTTTTCCTATGTTTCTATACTATCTTTGTTTGATGCATTGCTTCCATCTTGATTTCATCAAACACATTTAAGTTATGCAATATTTCCTTTTATGTTGTTATGAGATCCATATCTAATTCCACTATTTTTTTGAGTGTTATATTCAAACTCTATTGGGAGAACTGTTGTTTTACCATATACTAGTTCATAGAGGGTGAAACTAGTAGTTATTTTCCATGTTTTGTATACCCATACTACCTCTAGTAATCTAGCAGCCCAATATTTTTTGTGTAGATGCATTGTCTTGGTAAAAATACTCTCAATTTCCCTAATTATAACCTCCACCTAGCCATTTTCTTGAGAGTGATAAGGTGTTGACTTTTTTTGCCTTATTTTATATTCTTTAACAAATTTTATAATGAGATCTAAAGTAAATTGTGGACCCTGATCAATTATTATTCCCTAGGTACTCCATAGCTAGTAAAAATCTCTTCATACAAGAATTTAGCAACATTTCCATCTCTAGAAAATGATAATTCCTACACTTCCACCCACTTGGTTAGATAATCAATACAAACCAAAATGTACTCCTTGTTGTTAGATGTAGGTGAAATTAGGCCAATAAAATATAGACCCCATGTGTCAAAGGGTGCTAGTGTCAATTGTAGCTGTGAAGGAATTTCATCAGTCTTGGTTGGCTTACCCATTCTTTCACATGTTCCAATAGAAACCTGTTGTGAGGATTTTGAATGCTTTCTATTTGGTTGCAAAGTGACCCCCACAGGGCTCATCATGGAAATATTTCATTATATCAAACACTTCATCTTCTCTTATACACATTCTCATGATATTGTATGGGCTTGTGTAGAATAGATAACCAAATACCAAGGAATATGGGAAACACTTATGCACTAGTTGTCTCTTTTCCCTTGGAGAAAAGTGTGTTGGTATCTACCTTGTCACTAAATAATTTACAATGTCATCATATGAGGGTGTATGTATATTAAGAGCAAACAAATGCTCATCTAGAAATGAGTCATCTACTACCCCTTCTATCGATTGTGTTGGCAACCTTGATAGAAAATATGCTACTACATTAGCCTTCCCATGCATGTCCACTACTATGATCAAATTCTTGTAGGAGTAGCCATCTAACTAGCCTACCCCCTACCACGGGTTTATTCATCAAGTATCTTATAGTTGTATGATCTGTGTGGACAAAAATTGCATATTAGTGAACTAACGCATGAATTATTTGATGGCATATACTATTGCTAGCATTTCCTTCTCTATAACAATGTAATTTAGCTTGGATCCTTATAGGTTCTTGCTAATGTAGTAAATAAAATATTCTTTATTGCCTTCTTTTTGACCCAAAGCTGCTCCAATAGAAAAATCTGAGGCATTAGAGTGTATATGGAAGGGTAATGTCCAATTCGGTCCCCTCAAAATAGGTTCTTTGGTTAAGGCTGCTTTAAGTTCTTTAAAATAATTTTCGCACTCTGATGTCCAATCAAATTATATGTTTATAGTTAGTAGAACAAACAATGATGTTGCAATCTTACTAAAGTCCTTAAGGAACATTCTATAATAGCCTATAGGGCATAGGAAGCTTCTAACATATCTCTACCTCTATGGAATAGGAAATGTAGAAATGATCTCTATCTTATGTGGGTCAACTAAAATCCCTTCACTGGATATGAAATGCCCTAGAATAATTCCCTAAGTCATCATCATACAGAAATTTTCATTACTTAGGGACAAGTTGTGCTTTTTACATATTTTAAAAACCTTTTCCAGATTGGTAAGGGATTCATCATAAATTTTCCCATATGTGGTGAAGTTATCCATATATATCTCCATAGATTCATGAGCTTAATCAGAGAATATGCTAAGCATTATCCTCTAAAAATTAGTTGAGGCATTGCATAACCCAAAGGGTAGGAAAAAATAGGCATAAGTACCCCAAGGGCATGTGAATGTTGTTTTGTCTTGATCCTATGGAGCAATCTTTATCTAATTATAGCCACAAAAACCATCTAAGAATGAAAAATAATTCTTCCCTACTAAAGATTCAAGCACTTGATCAATGAAGGGTAATGGAAACTAATCTTTCCTAGTGGTTGTGTTCAGCTCCCTATAGCCTACACATACCCTCCATTTTCCACCTTTCTTAGGGGCAATAACCAAGGGTGATACCCATTCACTATAAGATATAGGATAAATGAAGCCTGCATCAAGTATTGTTTGGATTTCAACTTTAACTATTTCTCTCAAAGCAGGTTCCATTCACTATTGAGGTTGTCTAAAGGGTCTAAAACCATCATTTATATAGATCCTATGCATACACAAGTAAAGATATATGCCTTTCATGTCATGGTAGTTCCATGCAAAGGATATTGCGCGTGCCTCCAACACTGTATTCAGGGAATTCTATTGCTCTTCAGTTAGTGCATTATTTATGTTCAATATTTTTCCTAGCAGGATTTCTAATGTTTTGGATGATGCTTGCATAGATGAGAGGTCAAGTCTAGGAATGTTTGGTATGCACTACTGTGGCAGAAAGGAATGGAAAATATAAGATATTTCTTCTAATGAATTGGTAGGTATAATATTCTATAAAGGATCTTGCAGGCATGAAAGCTAGTCTTGTTCTTGCAGGTTCCTATCACAGTCATTATGTATTATGTGAGCAATTAGATCATCTTCATCCTAGTCATCCAACAAAGGGATATGTTCTATTGTCATTAAATCCTATAGGGAATAGTGGGCATCCTCATCCAAGGTGGTCCATATGGTTTTCTCAAGATCAACAAAAGGTTGGTGTACACATCATTGCTAAAGCAAGATAGAGAGAAAAAAAGGTTGCAGACTCAAATAGAAAAGTTACAAGAAGACCTAGAAAATGAGAAAGAAAAGAGGAAAGTAGCAGATAACAAGAGCAATGAATTAGAAAAAAAAAAATCTACGTCTACATCAACAAGCATATAGGATAAAAATATGAGCTGAAGCAAAGGTTAGATGACAAGAAAAAAAAAATATGATGAGGAAAAATCCACTTCAAAAAAATTAAGACAAAGTATTGAGAAAGGAAATGCAGAGTGGGAACAAAAATTGGACAAAGAGAGAAAAATAAATTAAAGATTGGAGGTAGAGTTGATGGAAGCAAAAAATGAAATTAACTCTTGTCAAAATCAGTTATCTGCATTTTGTAGAGAAACAATGAAGCATATGAAATAAAGGATATGGGATGAAATAATGCAGAGGATTAATCATTTGTGTGACATTTTTCAATTGATTGATGCTATCAGACTATATTATAAGAAGCTCAACAAATATAGTGGACAACAAAAATGTGTTGGCATTAGAGAAATCTACAAATCAAGTTCAACAAATAGTCTACAAAGCCAGTGGAAATGATTTGAAATCAAAAGGGATTAATAATCATCATGCTACCTCAATGATGTTGTCATCTATCATTCAAAAGTGTTTGAGAATGTGTGAAACAAAGGAATATGTGCATCTAGCTGCAAACAAGATGAAGAAGTTGGATGAAAAGGTAAGGAACTTCACAGAGCTTGGTTTTCCAGATGCTTTTGACACAAATGAGTGATTTATTGGAAAGGATTATTTCAGAAATAAGATGGAGGGTGCAAGGAAGATTGATTTGGACCAATTTCCTTAGAACCTAGATGTGGTGAACTATTTGGATTCCTTCAAACCACTGATAACCTTGAATACAAAATTGACTGAATAATTCAAGACAAATTCCAATTTCAATCATGAATTGTTAACAAATCTTAAAGTCAAACAACATTAGTTAGAACAAATGACAATTCCACCACCTAAACAATGGAAGTTTCTAGAAAAGGTGATACACTAATTTGATATTTGATCAAATGAGTTTCCAAGTTCCAACTCAGCTCTGTGCAGAGTTGTCTTTGAGCAAGATTTTGCATTTCCAATGCCTCTATATATTCCTTCATGTGAAAATCAATAAAAAAACTCAAATTCAGTAATGTATTGATGTTCAATTATTTGTATTATTTATTTTATCATTTGAAGAAAAAATTTGGTTTCAACCACTAGATATACATTAAATGATATTTGTTTTTATTGTTGTATATGCTACTATTGATAATATGTTATTAAGCATTGATTTTAGTGATGAATCATTGGTGGAACCATCAAAATTTATTGTTTCATTGATCTAATATACCTTACTTTAGTGGCTTCTGGTCTGAATTATAAAGATACGGTTTAGGGTTTTAGGTTAGGGGTGGGTTTTTACTTAGTATATTCCCCTTGTCCAAACCCTTGTCTTTTGGTCTAATCCTCCACTGACATGTTATAGCTGGTTCCAAGTCATCTCAGTTATATCTTATGCCTTTGGGTTCATTTTGTAACTGGCCCCTTGTGGTTAGAGTTCCTTGTTTACCCATCACACATATTTCCTTCATCACTTTGGTTTGGGGATTCAATTATTTTAGAGGGGTTGATAACTCAGCCTTGTTTGGCCTTTAAATCCTTTGTGTAAAATTTTCTTAAGTTTTTAAGCCCTCATCCTACATTCTTCTTAGGTGGTCCATCTTTTAAAACAAACTTTATGTACATGCATATTTTTGCCACTTAAGTTCTTGTATCGCTCATTGCCAAAATCCTTCAACCCATCAAGTTCATTACCGCGATGAGCGATGAGCCTTGATTTTCTCTTGTATCACCCATCACAGAAGGTGTTTGGTCTCCATTTCTCATTTTCACGATGAGTGATATGCTTGTTTCCTTTCATATCACTTCTTTCTAAAGATATTTTGTTCTTTGGTTCCACTTCAGTGAAGCGCGATGAAAACGAGTTTCTCCTTTATATCATGCCATCATAGAAAAATTTTATTGTTTATTTCAATTATTGTGATGAGTGATATGAAGGTAAGGAATGGTGGGTTGTGATCTTGCAATGTGTCCACATTTGACATCATCACTTATTTTTCCCATCATTGAAAGAATTCTCATTTCCAAATCAACTACGGTGATAAGCGAAGGACTAAGGCTATATCTTTGTATCGATAGGTTTTTCTCTTCACTAAAGTGAAAGTGCATCTTTGTAACACTTCAGCGACAAGTGATGGAGAATATAATGAGGAATATTCCTTCCATCAAAGGTGTTGTCGCTCATTGCCGAAGTATGGACTTAACTTCAAATCATTACTACGATGAGTGATGGGGTTATCAAGGGTGAATCAACATGTGGGTGGCTACATGGCAACTCCTAAGGTGTCGTCAATGTTTTAAAACACACTTGGGAAAGCATAAATTGATGGTTGACGAGAACTGTAAATCATGTTTTAAATCAAATAAGATCAACAGGTGGAGTTTAAACTTGAACGGTTACTTGTCAGTCCACTCGCACAAGCTATCTATCAGACATTAATGGAGAAGATGCTCTAATTTTGAGTCATAAAGAGGGTTGTTGATCACTTTTCTTCCATAATTGCAATCCTCGAGAGTTGAAGAATTGGTTAGGTGAAGAGAAGAAGAAGGAAAAGCTCCTAGCAGAGAAAATTTCAAAGAACAAGTTGGTAAATTTCCTGGGTAAGTTAAATTTTTCACCTCTATGAGTAATTTGTAGCACTGGGTAATTGAGAAAGTGAGTAGATAGCTAGGTTTTTTTATTTAGGGTTATTTCTCTCTTATTAGTAAGGGAATTACAATCGCTAAGTGTAGTGTTTGGGGGTAAATGAGTGAGGTTTGTTTGAAATTGAGTATGAACCCTATGAATTCAAAGAATAGAATTGTAATTCATAGATATCTTGGAACCCTAGTTTTATTGAGTTGTAATAATGAGTGAGCCTAGTGAATCCTTCGCCAAACCAAAGAGGAAACCTACCCAAAAAAGGGTTAAAAGGCTTAAGTCTCAAGATGATAAGCCTAAGCCTTACACACCTGAAAAAACCTACAAAGAAGAGAGTTGTTAAGAAAGATTACCCTCGTTTCATGGAAGAGGCCCCTAAGGACTTGGCTATAGAGGTTAAGCCAGTTAGAAATAGAAAGACTATTGAGGGTGCATTGACAACTCATTCTCAGCATTTGGTTGTTAGGATTAATGATGTGGTGCTACCATAGAGTGGTTGGGATCTATTTATATATGCTTTCAAGATGAGGTTTTCCAGTCATCCCACCTATCACTTATGGGCTTGTGACAGTGGAAAATTGGTGTGACCCAATGTGTTTGTGGTGGTGGACTTGATGCTTGAATTGGCTAGGTTCTATGATCCAACTGATTGTCCATCCAACTGATAGGACAATCAAAAGGTTTCCATATTTTCTTCCTATGTTGGAAATTTCAGGGATTCAAATAATGGAAGTTTTTAACTTGAATCCATCTACTTTTGAATCCATTAAGTTCCATGCACTATATAATGAATATGAGAAAAATAAGTTTGGATATAGAAAGAATGTTTTGCCAAGGCACGTGAGATGTGACTTGAAGAAGAATGGTGTACCTTTGAGTCCTCTAGAGTTAGAACAATTTGATTGTGATGATTTTGAGGACTATTTCAAAAATACAGAGTATGCATTATGTCATGTTTAGCACAATAATTTTGACATAAAAATGGATGTTGCTTTGATGGTTTTAGAAATTTATATTCATAATAAGTATCAAAATAGGGTTTGTGATTATGATTCCTATATTGTTGAACACTTGCATGAGGATTTGATTAAGTTGAAAGATACAACCCCTCCATTTTCATGTAGAAATTATTCTTTGTTGATGCATATGTTGTTGTGGAAAGGTGGAAAGGTGTTCAGAAATTTTATGAAATTGAGAGAAAGGGATAACATGTATAATGAGTTGCAGATGAAAATGTGGACCCATATCTAGGATGTGCACTATCCTAAATCTGATTATGCTATATTTTGCAATGTTTTCAAGTTTTTGGTGTTGGAGTAGTTGGGACTAAAGCCCATTTATAGAATCTCAAAAGGTGTGAAATAAATATTGAGTCCTCTGGAGTATGAGGAGGGCACTACACAAAAATTCATTTGGGGGGATTGGTACCTCAATTCTAACTATACTGCAATCAGAATTTATGGATCCATGGTGCCACCCCCACAAGCTACCAATATATATGTCACACCACCAAGCCTTCATGGAGATAATGTGGTAGCTTGATGCCATGGATAAGGTACATTTTAGAAAATCAAGGAAGGCATCCCTAGTAAACCCTAACCATGGTTTTTCCTATTTCACTTGCACTTCAAAGGAAGGCATTGAGAGGTTTGGCTCTCTATTAAACAAACTTAGAATGAAACAAGATATTATAAGGTTTTGTGACCCAGAAGGGCGTTATTACTATAGAGAGAAGAGTCAGAGAATTATCAGGGAGACATCATCAATTCCTCTATCAAGAGGATGTGATCAGAAACCTCTCTTTCGATGAGGAAGTTGAAAAAAGAAAAAGTACATGGAAGAAAATTTATGCAATTGAGCATAAGATGTCAAAAGAAAATCATTTCTATGTTAGTCCTTACTCGGAGGTACAGGACAATTTTTTGCAAGCAAAATTGATGCTTGGAGATTTTGAAGACAAAATTTTCTTTGAAAAGGTTATGAAAGCTAAAATAGTGGTTGGTATGAGTTTTCCATAGTCCATTGAAGTTAGAATGCTTGGATTTTGGATTCAATTGTGTGTATTTTTTTGTCAAAAGCTAAGAATTCTAAGTTGTCAAAAGAAAATCATTTCTATATATTTTTGACACAAAAATATACACAATAGATTCCAAAAGCTAAGCATTCTAAGCTAAAATAGGCTAGACAAAATCATGATGCAAAAATAAGGAGCCAGTCGGCTCAATCTTCTACTCAAGGTATTAAGTGCAAGCTAAGGAGATAGGCAAATAGTTTGTAGTCACCCCATTGGTGACTTATTTTGAAACAAAGCAAGGAGGTGAAGGATATGCACTTGATGGATCTACATAATACATCCCATTAGAGGATGAAGTGGATTAGTGATTCCCATCTCTTGTTAAAGAAGATGCTTTGAATATTGGTGCTCCTCCCAGCAGAATTGTAAAATGGGAGTATAATCAAGCTGAGGATGATGATGTTAGGATAAAGGCTTGTGATGATTTCATGTGTGATGATTTTTTTTTCAAACAAAATAATTAAGATATTTTTTTATCCATGTGAAATGATCTGATATAAAAAAGAGAATAGAAGATGCAAAAGGAAAGGTTGACCCTTCTTTGCAAGATGAACCTGAGAAGAAGGAGGAAGGAAAAATAATGCAGGAAATTGTTTCTATGTCACCATAGGATGCAAGATCCTTAGTCAAAGGAAGTGGGATTATAGTGTTTCCTGTATAAGAACTATCTTCATTCATTGCATTAGATGCAATCAGGAAATATTTAGATGCCTCCATCTCTGAGGAGATTTTTGATAACAAAGTTTTTGGCTCAAGATTTAGTCCTAAGTTACATACACTTTCTATTTGGTCTATAGCACCAAATACTAGGAAGCCTGAAGTGATAAAATCTATGGAGAAAGAGATTGGATATGTGGTTGTTAAAAG
The DNA here is from genome assembly GCA_007115665.2 of Sequoiadendron giganteum. Lineage (NCBI taxonomy): Eukaryota > Viridiplantae > Streptophyta > Pinopsida > Cupressales > Cupressaceae > Sequoiadendron > Sequoiadendron giganteum. The sequence continues at coordinate 334,795,964 of CM021109.1, read as the reverse complement.
GGCTACTAAAATGATAACTACTGCAACTACACAGTTGATAATGCATGTTGCCATGTTGAGTGTAGACAAAACCCAGATCACAAAAGCTAACTATAAAAATTGTTGGATAAGTACAATAAACTAATGGATGAGCACAACAAGGTACTTTCCACTATTTCTAGTACACCTAGGGGTTTTCCCTTTGCAACAATTTCTACTTTAGATTTGTCATCACAGGATAGAGAAACTTTGGCACTAAGAATTCAAAGTCTAAAATAGGAAGTGCAGATTGAGAAAGAAAACACAAAGAGAGCCAAAGAAGAGAAAGTCAAGGTAGCTAATGAAATTTTTGATGATGTGTTGAAGCATAGAGTGAAAAGGTTAGTGAATAAATCTGACATTGTGTGGGATGTTTACAAGAACATCCATGAGTCCAATATAAAATATTTTCAAGTTCATAAATAATTCCAAACTTAGTGGAATAAGTGGAGTTCTAGGGTGGGAAAATTGAAATAAATGATGCCTCATATGCAGGAAGACCCTGAAGCTCCCACCAACATTCTTAATCTATTGAAGGACATTGATTTAGTAAATAAAATCATAACATTTTATGGAAAGTTGTAACACCCCTCTGTTTTGCTCTTATGTTAGATTAAAATGTTTTATTATTTGATCATTTATTTTAGAGCGACATAATGTAACACCCCTTTGTTTTTCTCTTATGTTAGATTAAGATTTTTTATTATTTGATCATTTATTTTAGAGCGACATGGACTATGTGTGTTATGAGATGTAATTTCCTCGATGTTATACTTGACATGCTTTGATTAAAATAATGTTGATTTATTATGACATGATTATTGCTTATGAATTTTATTAATGATGGAAGTGTCAGTTTGGTGATACTGTATTGGTGAAGGGGACAGGATTGCATCACTCACTTGCGAGCGCCCTACGATTCTGTGATTTCCTCTTCACAGTGTATTTTATAATGATTTTATATGCATGTGCTATTGATGCCTTGGATACAGGTTTGCAGGTACATGACATTGACTCCACCTGGCTTCACAGGTTTGAGCATGTCGACCCAACGGTATGATGATTGGGAGATAGTAGCTTGATTACCTGTGTCAGGTCTACACCCTAGCCATAGTGTGTCGTCAATCAAGTTTGTTGTGTCTTTGGACGCTTGTTTTAATATTATTTAATTATGCAGGGCTCTTGAGTATGAAAATTAATACTTAGAATTATTGCTTTAAATAATGTTGATATTTATTTAAATTTAAATTATTCATTGTGGATAGAAGTTTTTATTTAAGTTGATTAATTAAATTTAATCCAATGGGTTGATTTTATTTATTAAATAATTAAAATTAATTAATTAAATATGTTGTTGAGAAAATTAAAAGCAAAGGGGAAATTAATTTGGTTTTAAATGGTAAATTTCAATTAGTGTTAATTAATTTCAATATGGAATTTAAATTGGAATTAGAAGTTACTAAATTTATGTTGAAATTAAATTATTATTTGGAATTAAATTGTAATTAGAAATTATTTTAACATGCAAAAGGCTTTGAAAATATCTTTGGTTGTTGAAAAGATATTTCTAATTTGACATGTGTGTGAGAAGAATTAATTTTTGTTTTTGGTTGAGAAATTTTTTGGAGGGAATTTAATTGTGAGAGGAAAGAAGTTTCTTCACGGGAGGGTTTTGGAGAAAAAAAGATAATATTTTTTGGGAGAGGTTTTGGTTGAAAATTTGGAAAAACAAAGGGGATTCTCAAGAATTTTGGGGGTTTTCTGTATTTTTACATCTTCCTGGAAGTGGTGATTTTGGGAAAGCTTTGGAATTGATCTCTGAATGGGAAGCTCTGCTTCAATCTTCATCTTCTTCAAGCTTCAGGAAAATAGGTTCCTTCAAGTTTTATTTTATTTATTTAATTTTTTGAGAAAGATTGTCTATACAAAAGTTAGTTTTGTAGAAGCTTTGCTTAAAATGGTTTAATGGAGATTGAAAGATTGCCTGTGCAAGAAATTTTTGTGTTTTGTTTGTAGAAGCTTTAAATTTGTTTTTCAAAATCTGTAAGGCTTCATTATTGTTGAATTGTTGTGAAAAAACTCAGAGGAAAAACAATCTGTGATTTAAGAATTTAGTTTTAGTTTTTTAAAACCTCTGTGTAAATTTATAATCTTCTGGGGTTTGTTTAAATTTGTCTGTAAGAGTTTTGTTAAATTTTAATTGTGAGGAAGTCTATGCAACTTTTCTTTAAAAAAAAAATTGAAATTGAAACCCTCTCATAAATTTGGAAAAACGGTTATGATAATTATGAAAATTCTCTGAAAGAAAATTGGTTGCCAGTTAAATTTATTGCCTATTGAATATGTATATATATATATATATATATATATATATATATATATATATATATAATATATATTTACTCATTTATGAAATATTTATTTAAAGAAAAAAAAAAATCTTTTTTATCGCCGTACGTGACCTGGAAATACAGAGGATTCATTTTTTTTGTTTCGTAGGGTTTTGGTTTATCAAAATCGAAATTGTTTTTTTTGGATATGTTGGGGGAGGCGAGTGAAATACCACCGCTGCACCCCCTAAGGGAGATGGACGGTGGTATTTCCACCACCGCCCCATACAAGGGGAGCGTTGGACTTACCACAGTCTGCCCCCATTACTGTGGGGTGCGGTTGTGGTAAGCCAGCCGAAACCCCTCTCCTTTATAACATTCACAATGTTTTTTTATTAAAACCTGCAATTCCATTTACAATGGAATTTAATTCATTTCTTTTTTTTAAATTCACTTTTTATTAATTCATTTTTTAATAAATTTGTTGATTCCGAATTTCAAATTTTGTTTTGATATTAAATGCGAAATATATGGTTTAAAATAATGTGTAAATATATATATATATATTGTATATATATTGAATATATGTATATATATATTTGTTAAAATATATATTAATTTTGTAAAGTATATTAGGATATATTTAATATATATATATATATATATACGGGGTTATATATAATTAAATATATGGATTTTTTTTATATGATGTATATATTACATGGGTATATACATTTAAATGTATATTCGATGTTTTATTTTATGAATTTAGTTGCATGCAATTGTATTCAATTGGAATTTTTTTTTAAAAATGATTTATATGTATAGTTTAATTTATAGAAGGAATAAGTATTCAATAGTTAAAATATAATCATGGAATCAAAAATTTGATAATTAGATTATTTACTTATGTTTAAGAAGTGCATGTCCATGTACAAGTTGAGTTAATTTTTAAAAATGAAATATTTTTCTTGAAATAAAGAAACTGTTTTCGTTTAAATAGTCATTGGATTAGATGCATGCAAATGCATGTGTTAGATGAAATTAAAATAATGTGTTTTTGAAAAAGAGAAAATTATAATTTATTTAAATGATGTAATCCGTTTGGGAAATAGATATTTTATCAGTTTAAAATTGAGGGAATTGAAATAATAAATGAAATGACAATCTTATAGTTGTTTAAAGTTGAATTGAGATATTTGAAGAATTGGTTAGTTAATTGGTTGAATTTTCTCCTTCATCTTTATAAGGATTTTTATTAAATTAGAGAAAATTGAGTAACTTATCTTATTGTTCCTTTCTATCACTAAATGTAAATGGATTTAGTAAATCCAAATCTAAGATTTAATTATCGTGTTGATTGCTTATGTGGTTCTTCTAGTTGCAATTAGAAGAAAGGAATATTTTATTAAGTGTGTTTGCGGGAATAGGTATTAAAAATATATATATACAATATGTTAGTAGGAACAAAGGTTTTATTATTTTAAATTGAGGAAATAAAGGAAATAGTTAGTATGATGTTTATCTCTGTTTGGAAGAGCTTTTTAATTAATTAGTTAAATTGGGATAATTGGGTGGTGTGAATTGTTATGAGTCATTTCATTGACTGTATGCAAGGTTGTGATAAATTAGAATGTTGTAAACATTAAACTTTTATGCCTCTATGATGTATTTGAGATATCTTTTGTGGTATTTAGGGGTTGTTGAAAAGAGGTATTAGATGAGTTATTGTAAGTCTTCCTAGTGAGGAATGTTAATTTGAGAGTTATTTCATGGTCTTGTCTTTTGTAGTTCTCTATGGTGGTAAGGTTTGTTGTTTTCAGTGAGTCACCCGGTTTCCACGAACGCGAAATGGTTTGGTCTTCTTTGAATGGATTGTTGGATATTTTGTACCTCCTTAGTTTGGAGTGGTGATGAATCACATGATAACCGTAGGAGGGTGAAGCTCAATGGGGGCCAAGATCCAGAAAGATCTGACGGGTAACTCCTTTACCTTGAGTGGCATTTCTCCTAGGTTAGTACTATGTTTAGGCTACTAGAGTTTCAAATTGTTGAACTCGGATAGCAATGTAATCTTTGAGTTAGTATTGTTTTTGTGGTGGTTATGTTTAGTGTTGAGTCAGCTTGTGACTAGAGGTTGTAGGGATTGTCCTTGTATCTGTGTTACTGTCTCCTAGCACGAGGGGTGGGCCTTCGGGTACCAATTGGTTGGGAGGAACATGCGCCCTACGCCGTTGGGTCCCCCTTTTGATTTGCAAATTGTGTTACGAGGTTTTCAGTGGAGAGCTCGCAGTGGTTTCATTATTCAGTTTAAGCTTTCTAGTTACTTTAGATTAGCTCTTGTAATTATTATTCCCCTCATTTGTTTAGGAGTATGAATCTTGTAATTATAATAGTTAGGTTTGATCTACCTCATTCGGGGAATGAGTATTGTAATCTACTTTTAAGTTAATGTAATCTGGAACTTATTATATGTTATTCTTGTGTTAGAATCTTTAATGCTTTGTAAGTATGTGCAATTAAATGTATGGTTATTATTTTAATAATTGCTTTGAGTGCAAGTGGTGTGTATGTTTTGGTTATAGATGTAATCTTGTCACATTTCCTTAGAGTTTGTTACGAAGTATTGTGCATCTTCTTTGATAATAATGCACTTTTAAGAAGAAAAAAATTGTACGCTTCCGTGTTGTGTTGCAACTTCCTTTAGGGTCTCGTGGTAGGGCATTACAAAAGCAGGGAATGCAACTCCATAATAAATTGAGAATGTTCAAAGAAATGGAAGGGCATGGTATGCCCAATATATTGAATGATAAGGGTGAATTAAAGGAGTTTTCCAAATGGAAGGAAGAGTTGGGAGATCTAATTCATCATTCTAAGATGATGTTGAGTGTTATTAATTATTCTATGTTGAATCATAACATAGATAATATGACAGGAATAGAGATGAGGATGCACACATTTGTCAAAGAGGCCAGGGTACTAATTAATGCAAGGTACAACCAACATAACACAAAAGTACAAAAGTTGTTGGACATGAAATGGCTAGCTTAGGAGGATTACAACACATGGCTTGAAAAAATTATAGATTAAGCCTATGTTGAAGTATTGTAAAATGTTGTATCCTCTTGATAATGAAAATTGATGATAAGTGTGGTAATGTGGATTGGGAAATACAATTTTGGGTCTTAAGTCTACAAATATGGTGAGTAAAGGATGGGAGAAATACAATGCATAGCCTAGAAACAATATAGATTAGGATTTTTCTAAAGTATGGATAAAATATTATTTTCTCCCCAGTTTAAATTTGGTGACAAGGATGTAGATGTGGAAGGTCTTTTATCTCTTCTACTTTTCTACACTTTATGTTTTTCTCTCTTTTATGTTTTTTGTACATGGATACAATTTTGGAGTATGTGGATATTGCTAAATCAGTCTGCAAATTCCTTTTGGATGGAAGAATATGATCTCCATCCACAAATGAAAATGGTTTTTTCCTCATGTAACATTTCCCTACATTTGGAAATGAAAATATAATTGAAAAGGGAATGTATTTTGTATCAATCCAATTGAGAAGGGACATGTGTACTTTCTAGATCGAAGCTTGTTTTTCTCCTTCATTTCTATAAGAAGGAATTCAAGGATAGAAGTACAGGTTCATTTTTTTTGTATTGATCACAAAGAAATTTGTAAAGGGAATAGAAAGAGAATTTTAGAGTTTTGTCTTAGGTTTTGAGTCAATCAGTTTGCATATGTAAGTTTGATAGCAATAATTTTTGTAAGAATAGAAGGAAGGATGAAATTGTTTTCATTGATGTCAATCGTTCAGATGGTTATCTACTAGTTGTTGTTGACTGTATATGTTGAGGATATTGAGAAAATTGTATAAAAAGAAGATTTCAGGTAGTGAGTTGCTGAGGATGTTGGACTGGTACTTGTGAACTATGTTTTATGTGTTCTAGCTGAGGTCAGAATTTTTCTTTTGGTCCAGATTTCTCTTATGGTTCTAGAGTAGTTTTTTGTTGGTTCTATTGAAGATGGTTTTGGCATTTGGAAGCATTGAGCTTAATCGATCTATGTGTTTTACACTGGTTTTTCCAACCATATTTCAAGCACTACATTCAAAGTTGATGAAGCGTGTTGGATCTATTATGGGTCCTGGTGAAGTGTGTGTTTGGGTCACCCTCATTCTAATTCCATGCTAGGATGTTTGGTACTAACCTAATTTAAATTTGAAGTTGGTTGGCCAACTTTGTATCTTTTCAAAGTTGGAGATGATATAAATATAGAATGTGCTAGTAATGAAAAGTGTACATAAGAAAATAAGGAAGATAAATGAAAGAGTAGATGCAACTTTGATGCTATTCTAAAAGTGTGAGTCATGTGTGTGATTGATCAGTGTGAAGCTTAACACTGAGTTTCTGCAAGCAATAAGCAGAAGATAAACTCTATCATTCATACAAGTGGATCAGTGATTGTGGTGGAATCCTTTGTTGCATTGGGATTATTGTCTCTCTGTAACAAGTATTTTGTCTTCTTTGTAACTCTGTGGTAGTGAGTCATCCAAGTTGTAGTCCTGTGGACCGATATGCATTTCTATAGTGTAAATCTTGCTGCAACTTCTTGTCTCTTTTACATTTCCAACTACAAATCTTACACTTGCATTATGTTGGAGGTTCATCTTTTTTTGTATTCTCCACTAGTTCAATGAATAGGTACTTTTACACCCAATCAATCTAAAAATTCCTTGTCATAGCCCACTCGCACGCTATTTTTTATTTGGATTTTATTTTAATCTCCCTTGTAGCAACATCATCTACAATTCCAACATTTCCATCTAGGTCAATTAACTCATTTTGGCTACCCTTGGTATCCCTTGGAACATTTTTTCTTGCATTATCATGCTCATATGATTCAATTAAATCATTTTGATATTCTTGTGAGGTATTGTGCATGCCTTATTCATTAATATTTGGTTGAATATTTGATGATGTAGCTCCATCTTGATTTTATGGATCAAAAACATTTCCAATTCCAAAGTAATACTTTATGGTAACTCTATTTTTTGGTTGTTTTGATGGCCTCCCAGCCCCTTCACCACCTTCAGGATTCTTACCCTTGTTGCACTTGTTTCTCGACATCTTGATCTCTCACTTTGAATAAAAGATAGAAAAAATTATTCTTTTTTTCGGACATAGAATATAGATCCCATTCCCTACCCAATATCATCTTTAAGATTGAAGCAAGAATGGAAAAGAGATAAAAAAATCTTATAGCGCTCTAAATAAATGATCACTTACCTTTAGGTTTTCACTGACTTGTTATTTGTTAATGTAAGAATTCCTATAGTTGTAAGTTTGTAACTTGCATATGATCAAGGTTCCAAGTCCAACTTCTAAATCGAGAGCTCACAAGTACAAAACTAAATAAAATGTGTAAGAATAAATTAGAGTTTCGATTGTATTTATATCAATCCATATTTGGTGAGTTTTGTAGGATTTTAAATCGTATAGTAAAAATTTCATGAATCCCGCATGATTATACAATGATACATTTAAATTTATGGAAAATCAAACCTCGAAAGAACACATATGTTGTAATTTTTAAGGTGATTATGGCCCTACAATTAGCATGGAGGTGTCATAGTAATTGACAAAATGTGTCCTCAAATGTAATTATTTTTTAATGTTATTGGTGAAATGGGTCCTCATAAGAAATTATTTGTAAATTATATTCATGAATGGATCCTCACATGCAATGAAAATTTAATGATGTTAGTGAAATGTGTCCTCATACACAATGTTGTTTTAATAGTATTGGTGAATATGTAGGTGATTTAATACATGCTTTTGAGATTCCAAGAGAAAATATTAATCAATCCATTTGAAATGTGTAGTTTTTTATGGTGAAAATATTAATTAAATATGCCTCATCAAATAAATCAATGGTGAATGGAAATGCATTGGACCGATAATTCATGAAATTCAAGTGATTTGGCCACCCCGTTGGTTGCAATTTATTCACCAATTGGTGAAGTTTCACCACTAAAAAAATCCCTGATAAAAATGGTTTGATCTATAATGAAGAGTTCCAAAGAATATTTCCACCACCTTTAAAAAATTAAAAATCTAATAAGGCATAAAATTTATAAGAATTTTCGCAAAATATGTGTATTATGGAATTTAAAGGTAATGAGGGTCCTTTAGCCCCCCAAGAACTAGCTCCTAATCACCCATGTGACCAAGGCCTAACAAAAGAGTGTTGTGCACTCTAGATTTTGGCTCCTTATGACCAACTATAGAGTAGGCCCATGACAAAGGGCATAGGTTAAGAAATGCTCCTAGTTTTCCATATGACCAAGGGTCACGTCACTTCAAAAAATAAAAATCAAATTAAAAACTAAACTAAATTTAATTTAATAAATTAAAAAAAATAGCAAAGTAAATAAAACTAATTTAAAACAATTATTAATGGAACACAAGTATATAACATATATAGTTTGTAGGACTGTATATATTGTAATGATATATATAGTGATTAAAATCAAAACACTCTACATATTTTAAATATATATTAATGGAACTTTAAGTTTATGATTTCTAAAATTTATGGATTACATATATTATGTATGTGTATACCAACAACAAACAAAAATAAAAACCCTACTATGTATATGTTGTGAGGTGTGCGCCCTTGGTGTCCTTATGTTGTGTAGTGTGGCATTTAGGTTCATGACATGGCTTAACCACCGCTCATGGAGTCATTAACTCTGTAAGTTCTATCGGGCATTAATAGGTCAAAATTTTAGTGCAATGACAACTATGGGGCCAACAATTGGTATCAAAGCCTGGGTCACAGGTTTGAACCCCTCGCTTACACTGGGGGGATTGTTGCAAGGTGTGCACCCTTGGTCTCCTTGTGTTGTGCAACATATCTCTTGGGTACATGATGTGTCTTAACCACCTCTCATGGAATCATTAACTCTGGAAGTTGTATCAAAAATTAATAGGTTGATCTTTTGGTGCAATGACAACCATTTGTGCAACAATATGTGTGTAGTGTGTATATTGTAGATAATCCCACCTGTAGAAAGAAAACATATTGATAGGGTATATAAATAGAGCATATGTTGTGGTATACTTTTGGTCATGCTCTATATATGTTGAATTACCCATTATCTATGTATTTATATTTGACTTATCTATACACCTATAAAATGAAACTGTGCATATGTCAAAACCCTAAACTAGGAAGTACTAAAAAAATTAGACACCCTAAAAAAACTCAAATTTCATAGTGAATAAACTATAAAAAATTCTATGTCAAAATTTGTCTTTTAGCCTCCTTAGATACAATTGTAACATTCATTTTATAATATGAGGCTCCTAGAAAAAGTTGACCCCTAGGACCCTCTCACAAAAACATACACCTAAAAGATCAAACTTGCAAAAAAATCACAAGTCCAAGTGTTAGATGTTGTAGCATCATAAATTGTCGACCTTGACAATTTAACACTATGTTTATCTCCCCCTTATGTGCTTGGACCTAATTATACTAATAATTTTCTTATTTTATTATCATTTTAAAAAAATTGGGATATAATTGGGAATTAATATTAATTATTCATTTAAGGTAATAAAAGCCCAAAATAGGTCTCGTCTAAGGTGCCATTTCCCTTGACCCTCCTATTTTGGCCCAATTTTGAATATATTATTGTTAAATTTTTATATCTGTAAATTCAAATTCATTTGTCAATCTTTTACAATTAATTTTGCGAGAAATGAAGCAATGCATATAAATACGTGGTTTTCACCATTTGAAAGGTAGTAAATTTGAATTCCGATTAAGAATCCTAGAAAATCAGTCAAGGTAATTCAAGAGTAGAATAAGCAGCATTATTACATCACTTTTTCATTATTCAAGATTCATATTAGCAATGCATCAAGTTTATAAGTAAGATTTTTCATGTTTTATGTTCATTTATTTTTTGAGTACTAACACTTGCAAAAATTCCTATCAACAAGAAAATATTCCTTGCATGAGATGTGTATCATGACTTTATTCCATCAAGGAGATTAGATTTGAGTGGTAAGTTATAGCACTTGTCATTTATCGCTTGTTTTATCCATTTTCCTATGTTTGACCAAGGGTAAGCATTTTTTACATCATCGCCATAGCCATTGTGGAGGTAGAAACACTAAAACAAGGTTTGACTTAGGATATTCCCTATATGGCACAACCCTTTCTTCCCTCTCTTGTTTACAAGTGGTAGATCTGAAGTGGATTTTGGAGAAGATTGAAGGCCTAATTGTAAGATCAAACTTTTAAGACTCGTATTTAAAAAAATTAGGGCAACAGAGATTATTCATTAACAAACATAGTTCAAAAGCTTAGTCCAAGAGGAAAGAAGCTACAGGTTGTGACCTACCTTTACCTATTCATAGATTTATAAAATATGTAGAGTCCATTCTAATGTCTAATAAACTTGGTGATGATCATACAACTCATGGGAAAACTTGGCTAAACATTCCACTTGACATTGAAAATACTTTCATTAAATTATTGATCAAGGCTACTAGGCTTGTGATGGTACTAGCACTGTATGTTCTTTCAAAGACCTAAGGTTACCTAAATTATCCTAATGAAGGTATTATACTTACTAAAAAATCATAAAAGTGTATAATAGTAAAAGAAGTAAAGTTGGTGTTTTGGCTACAGGTACCTACAACATTTTGTAATTGGACTGTTGTTAATAGATAAACACTAAAACTAACTAGAAACTAATAACTAAACCTATTCTACACTTTGGAGTACTAAAATTTAAATGAATTCAATCATGAACATGAACAACAATTAGTGATAACTTTGATATGAGAATCTATCTTAAATTATTATACAATAATGAAGTAACTACTAACAGAAATAAAAATTGTAAATGTAGTGAAGGACAGTACCTTGAGTGGCCCTTGTTCATGTGTTTGTCTTCACTAAACTAAACTAAATCTAAATCCTCATATTCAACTCATTCATATCAACTCAATATCATTCATTACACATTTCAAAATATCACATGAAATCTTTCTCAAAGATTATATTTAGAAAAACCATGTTTGAACAATCAACATGTTCGTGTATTAACAACTTGAAACTGAAAAGTGTTTAATAACCAAATCCACAACTAAAAGATTAATCAACTTACTATCCTAAAGACTCAATCACTGGTTATATACATGCATGGGGGAGTTTATTCAGAACACAACTCTAAACTAAAATCATTAATTACAACTCCCTAGATATCAAAGTGTAATTAAGATTTAGTTATCCTAACTGCAATTGAAAAGAAATAAGAATCCAAATAGGATTATAACTCTACAATAATAGAATTGAAATGTGGAACATAGAATCAATTACACCAAAACTCTAATGATAACAAGGTTTTCCTTCTTCAATGCCTTTATTATTTGTCATAATGATGAATAATTGTCTTCATCATGTATCTCCATGTTGTAGTTATTGTGCTCAGTGTATTCAGGAACATCCCTTGTTTCACTGTCCAGGAACTTCTTCAACTACGGGTTGCATTTTGTAGTTGTTGTGGGCTATAGTGTCTTCTCAGGCTGTAAGGGGTTAGCTCATAGAACATGCACACAATACTAACTACCAGATTAAACATAAATATTAATCATAATTCATACATATTCACATATAAATCAAGCAACACCATCATATCATCACTATATTTCCATATACTTTAACCAAGTTCAAGGTCTACATAATAAAAATAAAATATGGCATATTGTAGGAATAATTTTCTTAAGAATGTCTTATAAGCAGCATAAAGATAACAAAGAACTAGCTAATAAATGGGCTCATCACTCCCCCCAACTACCCTTTTTCTTTCCCTCAAGCAAATGAACTAGGGGGAAAGATCATAGTGTAGTGTAATCTCTCTAAGTTCAATGATAATGTTTACTCCCTTGATTTGTTTCAGGTAGAATCCCCTATAAGCTAAAAGCCTCCCCATTCTAGTGACTTCAACCTACTCAGTTTCCTCCATTGTATCCCCTGTTAGATGTGGCACTGGATAAAGAATGATAGGTGGTTTGAATGTTAATGGTGGCCATTTAAGTGCAAGGTTAGTAGCAATATCCATATACTTATGCACTCTTTCAAGCATAGTCATGAAGTTATACACTGAATGTGGCTCTTTCCTCTATAGTTTTGAAGTAAGACTATCCCATCTCCACTGCACATACTTATAACCATGATGAACCAATCCAAATGCCAATGTTTGCATTATGTTATAATATTGCATCCTTAATCTCATGATCTTTCCTCTTGTTCCTTTATACTTTAAAAAGTTGTAACCATTCATTTATAATTGCATCAGGGTTCTTAGATTCCTTTCTTAGTTGGAGAGTAATAGATTCCTCTCTCTCCTCATATTCCTTCATAATTTCTCCTCAAAATCCTTCATTCCTAAAGCAGGATACTAGTGCTCTGGCCTAAAAATCCCCTACAAACATCAAGGGGTTTCATTTTTTCTGAGCCTCAGGCACTACATAGTTTTGTAGATAGTACTCACAAATTTGGTCTTGTTCATCTGGTGTAGAGTCAGAAAAAACATTAAGGAAATCAAATTTCCTGCTCATTGCAACTGACTGGTTACTAATTAGCGTGCTAAACTAAAAGCTCAAAACCTTTTCTTGTAGAAACAATGCATAATTTAATGTTGGGGGTATACATCTAAAAATTTGGGTAGATTTATCTACTACCTCCACTCTGATTTCTAACTAGTTCAGCTCAATGTCCTTCCTCTTCAGCACTTTGGTATGCGTTGTAGTTAGGGTTTCTTTCTCTTTTCTCCATTTTTCCTTTTCTTGTGAGAATTCATCAACAATTTTCCTTTTCTAATGATTCCTCCAATTCCCTCCTAACATTCCTTTCTTCTAAAAATATTCCCTCATCCTTTACATTTTGATCATCAAAACCCCCTATGTATTCAAAACCCTCATTGTCAAGGATGTTTGGGTTTCTCTTCTTGTTTTTATAAGCAACAAAGATATCCCATAAATCTAAGTCAGAGGTGGATACATAACATTTTCTTTTGGCGAGCACATGCACATTCTCATGAGCATTTTCCTTTATTTTTGAGTCTATGCCAACAATCATGATATTTTCCTCTTCTATCCCTTTACCCCTCAATTCCTCTTCTCATTTATCTATGCTTCCCCTCATAACACCGTTTTGCCTTAACCAGGCTGAATTCCTAGGTATAGTAATGTCTCTTTTTGTGTATCCTTTTTCTTCTACACCTTTGAGTGTGTAGAAGAGCTAGCTCTCTTTTTCTTAGCTTTAGGTGTCTCAGAGGTGGATTGGGTCTCCTTTTTTGTTGGTTGTCTATATGTTGTAGGTGATGATTCTTGCACGTTTTTCTCCTCAAGTTCACCTTGGTTGCGGGTAAGTGAAGTAGTAGGTGAAACAAGAGGGATTCCTTTTATAGGTGAACCTAATGGTTCTAGGGTTTCAAGAACTATTGGTTGCTCTAGTATACTATTAATGTCCTAATATTTCACAAATTATTCCCAAGATACCTATGGGTATTGAATTCTATGACTCCTTTCATTTAACAAGGCTAATAAATAATGATGGGAAAGAGATGAATCATTGTGTTTCCTTTGGTATTCATACCTTATCCTCTTTAACAATTTGTAGAGGTAATTTGGCACATTAACAAATCTATTATGATGAAGATGGCTTAATAATTTGAAATGCATAGTGTAAAGAAGAGATAACCTACCATCACATGTAAGATACTTGATGATATATGAGGCATGGGAATCCCATACCCATGTAAGTGAAAGTATTTTAGTACCTTGGGATGATGAATCCAAGTTTTCTTCTTGCTCACTATACACTTCCCTTGCAGCCACTGCATTTGCTTAAACTAGAAATTGAGCTCCAGTCCTTGGAAAAATAGATACTTGTACAATTGCCCTTCTAAAGCATCTACTAATAATCCCTTTACAATAACTTCATCATGTTGCAATGTGGTTGAAAATATCATAGTTATATCATCATCAAATTCTATAAACTTAAAAAAGTAATCCAACCATCCTACCCTTGTGAAAGTGAGTAACACTAATGCATATTCCAAAATTTGTTTATGTACAGCTCCCTCCCTTTGGATAATTTCACCTCCCATGGTGAAATTTTCTACCTTTGATCAAAAACTAAAAAATTTTAATCAAATTTTAATCTTAATAGTCCACCAACCCAAGTTATATGTTACTCTTGCATGCACCTTTCCTTAAGAAACTTCAATCACTTTTCCCTTTTCTCCTTTTTGCAACTTATATAAGATTGAAAGGCTTTGAATCAGCTTAATTTTAGGCAATTTTCAACTAAAATCAACAAGAAAAAGGTTGTAGGTGCAAAATAGAGTATGGAATAAAGGTTTGAATGTTTGCTTCTTGGTTTTGTGTTTGGATTTTTTGGATTTTTGGTGGAGAAAACTAAAATTTTGGCTTATATATTACCCTTCCCCCCAACTTGAATTAATGCAAATACATATTCAACATAATGAAAATCCATGTTAATTATGGTTTTGTAGTATGCATGCCTAGTGGATGTTATGAACTTAACTTTCATGTGTTTGAAACTTATTTGAAGATTATACATTGCATGATGTTTATTTGAAATGAGTTCATTGCAATGAATGAATGTTTGAAGGGTGAAATTAATGATAAGTTAGCACATGGTTTGAAAAGGCAAAATGTATACATGAGGGAAGTTGAAGTGATAGTCTAAAGTCTTGGGTTTAGAAATATGCATCATGAAATGAAATGAGTGTGTTGCATGTACTGATATGACAGATGTATTTACTACATGTGTGATGAGAAAGTGGAGTGAAAGGTGATGATCTACAATTAATGTGGTGCAAAATTTTGAAATTTCTAAAAAATAGTACTTTGGATTACTTTGACAATAGGTCATGAACTAAAGTTTGAAAATTCATGTGTAATGTGGTAGAGGTCCCTATTGCAAAAATTCCTTAATTGAAATGTGGTATATTTAATACATTAAGCTACAGGTCCCTACCACAATATGGAAAATGTTGCAAACCAACTGTGTATTATTGTAACTGTAATGTGCGTGCATGTGAGGTGGATGGGTAAATTAAACTTGTGTGCATGTGAGGTGCATGAGTAAATTAAACATGTATGACCTCAGGGGATGAGTTGTGTAGCTCAACCACTAAGGCACTTAAAGAAATTGGTACATCTTCTATTGATTCATCATTGTTTGGATCTTTACTTGTATCTAAATCACTAATAATACCATATTGTTGAATGAGAGAAAGAATGTAATCATCTTTTTACACTGGATTTTTATAAAGTTTCAACCTGTGGCCATTTTTGGAAAAACAAGGATACACAACTGAGAGGGGGGTGAATCAGTTGTCATAGAATTTAAAAATTATTTAACCTTATTAACTCTTAATCTTAGATCTAATAAATAACAGTGTAAACATGAATCAACAACACATCAGAGACATACATAACACTAATATTTTTTGTGTGGAAACCTTGTTAGGGTAAAAACCATGGTGGAGGTTAATCCATAAGTTATACCATGTTAAAAGTATAAGAAAAATGAATAAGGAAAGCACATGCATTTAGGCACACTACCTAGAGCTCAATTCTCAAAGAAGACACATTGTCTTACATAAAACTTTATGATTAAAACCATCTGAAGATATTGAACTGAGAAATTAGCTTCTTCAAAAGCCTGATGATAGTTTTGGTTAGGCACATAAACACTTCTTCACACTTCACTCAAACTTCTTCATCCTTTGCTCTGTAATCGAATGATCTGATCTGTATTCACACATAACACTACAAACTTCACATACCACTTCACACTCATACACTGAAATGATGAAACAATTGCTCTTATATATCTACTTCATGGAAATACATCAATAACTTTGTCAGCCAAAAAAAATAGATGAATACAAACTGTCAGCCCAATTCATGAAAAAATCTCAATGCACACCAACCTAAGTCGGTCACAACATAATGAATACCTAAAACAACATCCTCGAATATCCCAAACATTCAAAAAATAATCCATGAGGATCCACAACATGCTACAACCATTATGTTGGCCAAGAACATGAAAAGTCTAAACACACAAAAGTAAAATATTTGATCACGAGCACATCGATCAATGCGGATATGCAACAAGGATAGAGCATGATCTAGAAACATCAATGAACATAACAGGAGCATACACATCAACTCAAATTACCAGAATTACATTCTCTTCTTCCAAAAACACCAGCTACAGTAACAGAATAACTGTAGGAACACTAAAACTCACAACTTGCTCCAATCTTGATGCACACCTCTAAAACTTTTGGAGCTTAAACTAGATAGGCTCATAAACAAACCCTTTAATGTGCAACTTCTGAATACCAACATACTAAACTTTCCACCACACTAAACTTCATAGCTTCGTAGACAGCCTCCAACATATTTATTATAATTTTCTCAATATCCTCGACATATACAGCCTTCAAGACATCAATGCTAATAGTGTTGGCATCAATGAAAACCACATATCAACAACACAACCACAACATCCAAAAATCTCACCCTTTTGCATTGATGGAAACACATGATGTGAAAAATACCATATCCATTAAAGCAACTCTCAATCAATACTTACTCCCCCTTAGAATCTGATGACTTCTTATTATGGCTCCTTCTCTAGCTCTTCTCCCTTTTCCACATGACTCTTCTCCCCCTTTCTTCTTCAAAAGTTTTTCACATTAATATTTTATACATGACTCGTCTCCCCCTTTATTCTTCAAAAAAAATTCACATTACTCTTCTCCCCCTTTGACATCAATGGTAAAGGTAAACACAAGCTCTAAACCACATATTTGAATCATCTTACTACTCCCCCTGAGTAGTAGCCACCACAACATCAAACTGAAACAAGATATGACTATAAGTGCATGTACTAATGCAAATACTTTGCATCTTAGTTCTTCAGAATGATTTAGCTTTAAATACCTCAGAACTTTGGGATTCTCTCTAACTTCTGGTTCATTTGTTCTCTATTTTGCACTTCCACTAGCTTCTCCTTCTAGACTCTCTTGATTCACCGGAACAAATTTGAACTTGATTCTATGTATGAGCATTCTTTCCTTTCTTAGTACTATAATATTAGTCATCTAAATCATATCCATATTATCTGGATGATCGAGTAGTTCCCTCATCAACTCTGACATTTACACTTTCAACCATTTTCCTTAATCTTCTATTATAGCACCGGTAGGCCTTGCTTTTAGTAGAGTAACCCAGAAAGATTCCTTCATCACTCCTAGCATCAAACTTGCCTATATCTTCATCTCTCTTGATATAACATCTACTTCCAAAGCTTTTGAAATATTTAATAGTAGGCTTATAACCAAACCATATCTCAAAACGAGTCTTACCAAAATTACCATTGACATTTACCCAGTTAATAGTATATACAGCAGTGCTTACCGCTTCTCTCCAATAGATATGAGGTACATTACCTTCCAACATCATAGTTCTAGCAGCATCTAAAATTGTTTTATTCTTTCTCTAAACAACTTCGTTATGTTGAGGAGTCTAGGGATCAAATAACTATCTTTTGATTCCATGCTCTTCACAAAAAGAATTGAACTCCTCGGAAGTGAACTCACCACCTCTGTCTAACCTTAAGCATTTAATCTTCAAAACTATATCATTCTCAACCATAACTTTGAAACTTTTGAACTTTTCTAATGCTTCATATTTCTCTCTCAAGAAAGCAATCCATTTCATCCTAGAGTAATCATCAATAAGCAACATAAAGTACCTTTCTCCTTGTAGACTTCTTATTTTGAAGGGACCACATAGATCAGTATGCACCAACTCCAATAATCCATTAGAATGATGTTGTTTGCTTTGAAAAGAAACTCTAGTCTCCTTTCCCATCTGACATTCCTTGCATATGGTGTTGGTAGGCTTCACCAGCTTAGGAAGATCTCTAATTGCTTGAGAGGAGCTTATTAGGACAATGTTATCCAAATTCACATGACACAACCTCCTATACCATAACTAGCTTACATCAACTTACGCAATTAAACAAATTTCACTAGCAACACTCAAGTCAAAAATGTTACCTCTTGTCTTTGTACCTAAAGCAATTACATTTCCAGAACTTCCCAGTATCCTACATTTTCCATCTTTGAACTGAAGATTGTATCCCATGTCGACCATCTATCCAACACTCAACATATTATGCTTCAATCCTTCTACTTAAAGGACATCATCACTATTATATTTACCACCAAGAGAAATAGTATCTCTACCACAAATCACACTGGCATTGTTGTCTCCAAATCTTACAACACCACTGTCATATTTTTCCAAGCTTACAAACTTGTTTTTGTCACCAGTCATATGATGTGAGCATCTGTTATCAATCACCCACTAATCCTTTTCTTTAATTCCTGTTGCAAGAGCTTTCTCAATTTTCTTATTACTAGAAGATTCAATAGACACTAAACCATTTTCCTTGATAGCAATGAATACCCATCCATCTTCATTTCCATTTTCTTTATCAGATTCATCATCAGTAACACCTTCTTTAGCATAATAACATTTCTTTTGAAATCTAGGCTTGTCAAGTTTGAGCCTAGGAACTCTTGCAGGACAACTTGATGCAAAATGACCTATCTTATTGCAAGAGAAACATTTAATAGGAAAATTTCCTTTATACTTACACTATCCTTTGGCTTCTCTTTTCACAATCAATGCTTCCAACTCTTCTAATTCTCTTTCTTCATCTTCAATCTGTTTCATCTCATCTCAATATCTGAATGTCTTTCTAGAACTTTCTCCCGGATCATATCTCTAATGGTTTCTTCCTAATACAGTAGCTTTAAATGCAGATTTTGTCTTAGGTGTAAATTCACCAAATTCACTCAATTCAAAGTCAGCAAGCTTACCAATAAGCATATCTCTTATCACATTTTTTATTGTCTCGAGCTCTTCAATAGCATGATCTTTCATTTTGTAAGAGGTAGGCAATGATCTAATCACTTTAGCTACAATCTCTTCTTCATCCAAGGTTCCATCGGCACATCTAATACCCATCACTAGTTCATTTACTTTTTGCATGAAAGAAATAATGTTTTCATCTTCACTCATTTTCAATTTTTTCCACTTGCCTTTCAGACTATGTAGCTTAGCAACTTTCACTTGTGCATCTCCTTCATACAATGTTTCTAGCTTCTTCCAGATCTCATATGATGTTCTCAAACCCATCACATTTTTCATCTTTGAATATATCATAGCACTCAATAATGCTTCTATAGCCCTGATATTAGTTTCAGCTACTTTGATGTCATCAGGAGTAGAGGGACCATTCTAAGGAATAACATATTTGTTCCTTGTAATCTTCTAGAAGGGTTCACCAATGCACTTCAAATGACACTCCATTCTAGCCTTCCATCGAGAGTAGTTTGTTCCATCAAATCTAGGACTATCCTTCTTGTATGATGTCGTCTCGGATCACCTCAATCTATTAAACTTCTTCAAAGGAACCTGCTCTGATACCAATTATTGGAAAAACAAGGATAGACAACTGAGAGGGGGGTGAATTAGTTATCATAGAATTTAAAACTTATTTAACCTTATTAACTCTTAATCTTAGATCTGATAAATAACAATGAAAGCATGAATCAACAACACATCAGAGACATACATAACACCAAGTTTTTTTCTGTGGAAACCCTGTTAGGGGGAAAGAAACGATGGAGGTTAATCCACAAGTTATTGTTGGACTCAAGCGAACACTGAGAGGGGGGGTGAATCAGTGTTCAACAAATCTTAACTTCATTAATCTAATATTAAAACCATTTCACCATTCAACCAAAAGAAAGATGCAAACACATAAATAAATTATCCACAACACCATAACACAAGGATTTTTGTGTGGAAACCCTGTTAGGGGAAAAACCATGGTGGAGGTTAATCCATAATTTGAGTAGTCAAATAAAAGTTTTACAAAAGAGAATGCACTTGCATTCAGGCACACTACCTAGATCTCACTGCTCAAAGGAGAAGGACCACTTCCTTACAAAAGTTCAAATTAAAACCATCTAAAGTTTGAACTGAGATAGTAGCATCTATTCATGCCAGGTTACAGTATCAGTGAAGCTCATAGATTAGATTCTGGATCCTCTTTCTGATTCTACAATTTGTTCTGCTCTGCTTTGCCCTTATCTACTCTTCGCATCAATTCACACTATTACTAAGCTGAATTTCGCATTCCACACATTCACTATTCACCACTATATCAAAATGATAAAACCGATCTCATATATATATCCGCTATCAAGGATTTGAACATTCATATGTCGGCTTCATAAAACATTAAGTTCTTTTCATTTTCCAACTAGATCCATCACTAAGTCTTTATGTGCATACTCCAAATTCAATTAGGACATAGAGAGGACCCAAATAAACATGTTTCGAACATAAAACAATTTAATTAATTACCCCTTATACATCCGCAATTACTATATTCATCGAGTCAGCCTTCCAGCATAGATAACCAACAAATTAATGTACCAGATCTCCTAGATCGTATACTAGTGAATGTGCATCGAGATACTTCATGAATAAAGTATTAAAAACATCAATAAAGCTACTTTTGAGATCCACAACCCAAAATAATAGTCTGGTGAGGTATTCAAATCGACATTTATGCCTTTAACCAGATGCCCTGTTCTTCACTTTGTTCTGTCGGTTTGTAAACCAAAACTACACTATAGATCGGATGCATGACTTAGGTTTCCATCAATGAAAACACTTACAAGCCATATGCCAACAATATCCCCCTTTGGCATTGATGGAAAGTGAAAAATGACTAAGTGTCGGAATCATTATAAGTACGCTACCAAACTTTACTTCACTCACTCCCCTTAAGATTTATAAGGCATTTTTCACTGCATTCTCTCCCCCTTTGACATCAATGACAAATCATAGAAACCATATGCAAAAAATACAAAACATGTGTTCAAAATCTCCAAAACTTCAAAATATATATGTCGATAGTTCTCCCTCTTTGAGAAAAACTTCAAAATTTCAATCAGTTTTTAAAACAAGCAATTGCTACTTTAGAAAATTATCTTATGATTTTTCTTCATTTCTGGAAGGAACTTCTTCCAATAATTTATTGTAATCCCAATGATTATGATCAAGTTTTTGTTTTTGGATGTCCTATTGTCAATTTCAATGAGAGATTCTGAAATTGTAATTGCTTCCTCTAGATTCTCACCTTTCCTTAGTATTTCAACCATTTGTTCCAATCTACATTTGATTAGATCTTTCACCTTCCAAAAAGTATCCACAAGTGTATTCTTGGTGAACTGAACTTTGGTGTGTTCAAATTGTATCTCTTGAATCCTTTTCCTGATTGAACCATCCTGATCCTAAAACATATCAAAGATTTTTCCAATCCCATTCAATTTTGTTTCAATATGCTCCAATTTGTCTTTGTATTTTCCAACTGCATAAGGCCAACAAATGCAATAGTTCTAGATTTTATTGGTTGCATTGATGCATTATCTCAACTCATTCATCTTCTTATTCAATTTGTTGAGTGATAGCCTAAACTATTCTTTCAAATGAGAGATAATTTCACCTTCTTCTTTGTCTTGAACCTCAGAGTTCATTGTTTCTTTGTTGCATTCAATCATTTTTTCAAGTAGAATGTTCTGCAAACTTTCCAATTTGATCTTGCAGTGCTCAACATGAGAATTTAGTACACTCAGAATCATATCCTGATCATATGATGGTTTGATAGACCATAACTTAGCAATTTTCTGTATTCCACCTTCTTCCTGAATAAGTTGTTGTAGCTTCTCTTTAGTTAGATCATCTTCTTCTTCACTTTATTTTGACAACTCCTTTTCTGATTCTTGTTCATTTCCCTGTGGATCCTCAATTTTTTCATCAAATTCTTTATCTGAAATATCCATAATTTCCTTTTCTTTTCCTTTTCCTTCAACTCTGGGAATCTTGCATTCGAGAGGGTTGTGTTCAACAATTTCTTTTTCTCTTTTCTTCTTTTTCTCCATGCTACTGGAAGAGGAACCAACTTCAATTGCTCTTACCGGAAGAGAAATATTGACTGTGTCACACTTTCCAAGCACATCCTTAAAGATATTTTCAAATTCGTGATCCCAGTTAGCTAAGCTCTTAGAATAAGAGTATATTTTTTGCATACCGGTTCATTTTCTTTCCACACCACATGGTTGATTTTTGGAAAATAATTCAATAAATACATTACTAAACATATAATTAGAATACCGAACTTGAAAGGGTAGTCTGTCTCTTTTATAAGTTGCACATTTTCCATCAATTTATCCTTCAATAGCCCACATAGGTCAAAGTCTTGACCTTCGATTATCATCTTGTGAGAAATGTAAACTGTACCAGCCGATGTTGCTCCTTCTTTGTTTTTGAAAAATACTTTGTATGAGATTTTGTGTGCAATGTACTTTGTAATAGGATTCTTGATCATCACAAATATCAGTGCCCTCTGATCTCCAATTATTCCAATTAGGGTTTCAACTTCTCTATTCCAGATGGATTTCTTCCTCGGTATATCTCCGACTTTGCATAATCCAGTCAATTTTTTTATTGCCTCCTTTGAAATGATGTAGGGTTTGTCCAGAGTCAAAGTATCATTATGCATTCTGTTCAAAATGAATTTGACAAATCTAGCATTCTTGAAATGGGGAAACTCATTCCAAATATCCAAATTCCTATGTTTGGCTTCATTCAATCTCTTCAATTCATTAGGCAACAATAGATTTCTCATGGACCTAATCTTTCCTCTATTATATTCATCCAAATTGATCAACCTTTTGATTTGTTCCATTTTTCTTTCGCACTTAGGTTTAACAACCGCACACCGAATTATGAAAATTCCAAAAATAATTGAAATACCTGATAGATTTTGAGTTTTTCCATTGAATCAACTTCTCTACTTCAAAATTCTGCTCTGAGTTCTCTCCTTCTTTCCTTATTCGATGCAAATTGAAAAATGATAGTTCTAACTTGACTTTTATAGCTCGCACACTTGTAATAAATGTGTTTGCCCTAAGTTTTTCGGATGCTCTATTTTCTTAGGTAGTGAGAGAAAGTTTCTCATGTGGACCTATGAATTCTCTGAATTTTCTTTTGAATGTTTTCCAAAACCTCTGCATATCATTGATACACCTTTTTTATCATCCTTCACATTCCGGTACCATCTATGGATAGGGGAAGAAATATTTTCTTGAAAAACTCCCCCTAGGCCAGTGGCGTGAATTCAATTACCAGAGGAATTACCGGAAGCAAGTTCCAGTGTAGAACCATTTCTAGCATCAGACTCATTCTTCCTTACCCATGTCTTCTTCATCTAATCTTTTTTCTCATCTATAGTCACCTTTCCTTTCCCTTTATCATCTTTTATCATCTTTTTGTATATTTTTGCCTCTGTATACCAGACCTCTCTTATCCACATTTTTGTTTCTACAAAATCTTGCAATGTGACCATATTTTTGCAATTGTAGCACACGGTAATTCCTTGTCCAGACCAATCATTCCATTGATTTATTCTTGATATGCATTGATTATCAACATGCCCAAATCTTCCACATGTGTAACATTCAACATTGTTTCTACTGACAGAGTAGTTTGACATATTTTTGCATTCAATTGATTTATGACCAAACTTCTTGCAAATGAAACACTAACCAGAAAATTATGAATCTCTTGATTTCATGCTACTTCTACACTGAGTAGCCATATGTCCAAATTTATTGCAAAAAAAATAGTATCCATTAAATTTTTGAGCATTAGGTTGTCTTACCGGATACCTTCCACCTTTATTTATCTGGTTCCCTTGTCTGAAATTATTTTGTCCTGATTTGGAACTTTCTCTTTTTTCATATCCAAGACCTCTCTTGTCATTTCCACTCTTTTGTCCTTGAGTCAGCTCATCAAGCTTAGTTGAACTGATCTTAAACTTCTCCTTGTATTGATTTGCAGTAGTAAGCTCATTCCTTAGAATAAAAATCTGTTTACCAAGATCTTCTTCATTGTTTGTGGATTGTTGCATTTCAATTTCCAACTGAGTAAATTCTTCATTTACTCTTTTGCGTTCATCATATTTCTCTTTTAATGACTGAGCAAGATTCTCCTCATTCTTCTTCCTTTCTTCAATCTCTTTAGTCATCTTCATCGCCATAGATTCCATTTCATGTTTCAGGGTAGCATTATCTCTTGCAATCTTTTCACATTCTTGAGTTATTTCCTTCAAGGTTTGATTCAGGTGAGCATCATCCATATTTTCTTTTTCTTTTTGTTGTATCTTCTCACAGAGATACTTTCTCTTCTCCCTAGATTTAATAATCTGATCCTTCAATGTCTGAATGAATTTATGAGCATATTTAAGATTCGCTCTTAATTCCCTAACTTCTACTTTAGACTGATCAAGATCATCAAGTGCCACATGAATTTGTTGAATACCATTAGATTCCATTATAGTCCAAGATCCATCTCAAGCTACTAAACTTCTTCAGAGGAACTAGGCTCTGATACCAATTATTGGACTCAAGGGAACACTGAGATGGGGGGTGAATCAATGTTCAACAAATCTTAACTTCATTAATCTAATATTAAAACCATTTCACCATTCAACCAAAATAAATGTGCAAACACATAAATAAATTAACCACAATACCATAACCATGATGGAGGTTAATCCATAATTTGATTACTCAAATAAAAAATTTACAAAAGAGAATGCACTTGCATTCAAGCACACTACCTAGAGCTCACTACTCAAAGGAGAAGGCTCACTACCTTACAAAATTTTAGATTAAAACCATCTAAAGGTTGAACTGAGATAGTAGCATCTATTCATGCCAGGTTACAGTTGGGGTGGAGCTCATAGATTAGATTTTGGATTCTCTTTCTAATTCTAAACTTCGCTTTTCTCTGCTCTACTCTTCCCTTATCTACTCTTTGTATCAATTCATACTATTACTCTATTGAATTTCACACCACACTGATATAATTTGCATTCCACACATTTTCTATTCACCACTATATCAAAATGATAAAATCAATCTCATATATATATCCGTTATCAAGGATTTGAACATTCATATGTTGGCTTCATAAAACATTAAATTCTTTTCAATTGTCAGCTAGATCCATCACTAAGTCTTTATGTGCATCCTCCAAAGTTAGTTAGGACATAAAGAGGACCCAAATAAACATGTTTTGAGCACAAAACCATTTAATTAATTAGCCCTTATATATCCATGATTACTATAGTTTCTGATTCAGCCTTTTAGCACAGATAACCAACAAATTAATGCACCGGATCTCCTAGATCATATACTAGTGAATGTGCATCTAGATACTTCATGAATAAAGTATTACAAACATCAAAAAACCTACTTCTGAGATCCACAACCCAAAATAACAGTTTGGTGAGGTATTCAGATCAACATTTATGCCTTTAACCGGATGCCCTGTTCTTCACTTTGTTCTGCCGGTGTAAACCAAAACTAGATTTTAGATTGGATGCATGACTTAGGTTGCCATCAATGACAACACTTACAAGCCATATGCCAATAGTTATACCCTATTAAAATTATAAGAAAAATGAATAAGGAATGCACATGCATTCAAGCACACTACCTAGAGCTCACTACTCAAAGAAGACACACTGTCTTACATAAAAATTTCATATTAAAACCATCTAAAGAGATTGAACTGAGAAATCAGCTTCTTCAAAATCCTGATGATAGTTTCAGTTAGGCACAAAAATACTTCTTCACACTTCCCTCAAACTTCTTCATCCCTTGCTCTGCAATTGAATGATCTGATCTTTATTTGCACATAGCACTACACACTTTGCATACCACTTCACACTCATACACTAAAATGAAGAAACAATTCCTCTTACATATCCAATTCATGGAATTACATCAACAACTTTGTCAACCAAAAAGAATAGATGAATACAAACTATCGGCCCAATTCATGAACAAATCTCAATGCGCACCAACCTAAGTCATTCACAACATAACGAAGACCTAAAACAATATCCTCGAATGTGTCAAACATTCAAAAACCAATCCACAAGGATCCACAACACGCTACAACCACCATTTCGGCCAAGAACGTGAAAAGATCGAACACACAAAGGAAAAATCTTTGATCACGAGCACACCAATCAATGTGGATGTGCAAAAAGGATAGATCATGATCTAGAAACATCAACGAACGTCGTAGGAACATATGCATCAACTCAAATTACCAAAATTAAATTCTCTTCTTCCAAAAACACCAGCTACAGTAATAGAATAACTGTAGGAACACAAAAACTCACAACTTGCTCCAACCTTGATGCGTACCTCTAAAACTTCCAGAGGATAAACTAGATAGGATCAAAAATAAACCCTTTAATATGAAACTTCTGAAAACCAACATACTGAACTTTCCACCACACTGAACTTCATAGCTTCACAGACAGCTTCCAACATATTTATTATAATTTTCTCAATATCCTCGGCACATACAGCCTTCAAGATATCAATGCTAATAGTGTTGACATCAATGACAACCACATATCAGCAACACAACCACAACATCCAAAATCCATTAACCAACAATGAGAATCTTACTACATCTATGGTCTCCAAATTGACTACCCCATTAGGAAAAAATTGGCTTATCTCATAGGGTCCCAACCATCTAGATTGGATTTTTCCCTTAAAATATTTATATCTTGAATCATACAATAAGGCCCAATCTCCTATATTGAATTCCTTTTTCTTTATATACTAGTCATTCCATTGTATCATATGTTTCTATACTATCTATGTATGATGCATTGCTTCCGTCCTGATTTCATCCAACCCATTTAAGTTATGAAATTTTTCCTTTTGTGTTGTTGTGAGGTCCATATCTAATTCCACTATTGTTATGATTGTTTTATATTCAAACACTATTGCGAGAACTATTGTTTTATCATATACTAGTTCATAGAGGGTAAAACCAGTAGTTATTTTCCATGTTCTATATGCCCATACTACCTCTAGTAATCTAGCAGCCCAATCTTTTTTGTGTAGATGCACTATCTTAGTCAAAATACTCTCAATTTCCCTATTTATAACCTCCACCTAGCCATTGGCTTGAGAGTGATAAGGTGTTGAATTTTTGTGCCTTATTTTATATTCTTTAACAAATTTTGTAATGAGATCTAAAGTAAATTGTGAAACCTAATCAATTATTACTCCCTAGGTACTCCATAGCTAGTAAAAATCTCTTCATACAAGAATTTAACAACATTTCCATCTCTAGAAAATGATAATTCCTACACTTCCACCCACTTGGTTAGATAATCAATACAAACCGAAATGTACTCCTTGTTGTTAGATGTAGGTGAATTTAGGCCAATAAAATCTAAACCCCATGTGTCAAAGGGTGCTAGTGTCAATTGTAGCTATCAAGGAATTTCATCAGTCTTGGTTGGCTTAGCCATTCTTTGACATCTGCCAATAGAAACCTGTTGTGAGGATTTTGAATGCTTTCTATTTTTTTGCAAAGTGACCACCACAAGGCTCATCATGGAAATATTTCATTATATCAAACACTTCATCTTCTCTTATACACCTTCTCATGATATTGTATGGGCCTGTGTAGAATAGATAACTAGATACCCAAGAATATGGGAAACACTTATGCACTAGTTGTCTCTTTTCCCTTGGAGAAAAGTGTGTTGGTATCTGCCTTGTCACTAAATAATTTACAATGTCAGCATACGAGGGTGTACGTATATTAAGAGAAAACAAACACTCATCTAGAAATGAGTCATCTACTACCCATTTTGTTGATTGTGTTGGCAACCTTGACAGAAAATATGCTACTACATTAGCCTTCCTAGGCATGTCCACTATTGTGATGAAATTCTTATAGACGAAGTAGCCATCTAACTAGCCTGCCCCCTACCATAGGTTTATTCATCAAGTATCTTATAGCTGTATGATCTGTGTGGACAAAAATTTCATATCTAGTGAACTAATGCATGAATTTGTTGATGGCATATACTACTGCTAGCATTTCCTTCTCTATAACAATGTAATTTATCTTGGTTCCTTATAGGTTCTTACTAATGTAGTAAATAACATATTCTTGATTACCTTCTTTTTGACCCAAAATTGCTCCAATAGAAAAATTTGAGGCATCAGTGTGTATATGGAAGGGTAATGTCCAATTCAGTCCCCTCAAAATAGGTGCTCTAGTTAAGGCTACTTTAAGTTCTTTAAAATAATTTTGGCACTCTTATGTCCAATCAAATTATATATTTTTTAGTTAGTAGAACAAACAATGATGTTGCAATCTTACTGAAGTCCTTAAATAACCTACATGGCATAGGAAGCTTCTAACATCTCTCTACCTCTATGGAATAGGAAAAGTAGAAATGATTTCTATCTTATGTCAGTCAACTAGAATCCCTCCACTGGATATGAAATTCCCTAGAACAATTCCCTAAGTCATCATCATAAAGAAATTTTCATTACTTAGGAACAAGTTGTGTTCTTTACATCATTTTAAAACCTTTTCCAAATTAGTAAGGGATTCTTCATAAGTTTTCCCATATGTGGTGAAGTTATCCATATATATCTCCATAGATTCATGAGCATAATCAGAGAATATGCTAAGCACTATCCTCTGAAAATTAGTTGAGGCATTGCATAACCCAAAGGGTAGGAAAAAATAGGCATAAGTACCCCAAGGGCATGTGAATGTTGTTTTGTCCTAATCCTATGGAGTAATCTTTATCTAATTATAGCCACAAAAACCATCTAGGAATGAAAAATAATTCTTCCCTACTAAAGATTCAAGCACTTGATCAATTAAGGGTAATGGGAACTAATCTTTCCTAGTGGTTGTTTTCAACTCCCTATAACCTACACATACCCTCCATTTTCCACCTTTCTTAGAAACAATAACCAAGGTTTATACCCATTCACTGTAAGATATAGGATAAATGAAGCCTACATCAAGTAGTTTTTGGAGTTCAACTTTAACTATGTCTCTCAAAGAAGGTTTCATTCACTGTTGAGGTTGTCTAAAGGGTCTAAAACCATCATTTATATAGATCCTATGCATCCACAAGTCAATATCAATGCCTTTCATTTCATGGTAGTCCCATGCAAAGGCTATTGCATGTGCCTCCAACACTGTATTCAGGGAATTCTATTGCTCTTCAGTTAGTGCATTATTTATGTTCAACATTTTTCCTAGCAGGATTTCTAATGTTTTGGATGATGCTTGCATAAATGAGAGGTCAAGTCTAGGAATGTTTGGTGTGCACTATTGTGGTAGTAAGGAATGGAAAATATAGGATATTTCCTCTGATGAATTTTTAGGTGTAATATTTTATAAAGGATCTTGCATGCATGAAAGATAGTCTTGTTGTTGTCGGTTCATACCACAGTCATTTTGTATTATGTGAGCAATTAGATCATCTTCATCCTAGTCATCCAGCAAAGGGATATGTTCTATTATCATTAAAGCCTATAGGGAATAGTGGTCATCCTCATTTTTGTGTAGTTTTGCACACATGCCCCACTGAAAGTAGGGACCCCCTCTTTTGCCTGGTCTTTTGGCTCTTTTATGTGGCCTTCCTTGTGCTTGTCTTTGAAAATCTTGAGGTTTTCATCCTTGGTCCTTTTTAATCGGTGGCCTTGCATTTGTGCCTCTTTTCCATGTTCTTTGAAGCTTATCTTATTTGGAAAATTCCCCCATTGTGCTAACACTTTGAAAATTCTAAGTCCACAGGGTCAATTCTAGGCTTTTAACTGATTTCAGGATTTTCTGTCCCTACCAAATTTCCTCGGTTGCTTGTTTTTCCCAGCCTTTTACTACCTTTGGGGATTTCACTGCCTTCAAGAATTTCCTTCATCTTCAGATTCTTTCGTTTATCCTTCGCTTTGTTATTTTGCCGACTGAGCTCATCCTTCAAAAATTTCATCGCCTTCAAGAATTTCCCTTCCCCACGGACTGTTCTTCCTTCCTGGATTCTTCTGAATTTTCCTTGCCTTCGTTGTTTTCCCAGTTCATCGCCATGCCACGGGGAGTCTTTTCCTTAGATGTGGTGGCAAGGTGGTGGTCTAGCTCCATGCTCCCACAGTTTATCGCGTTACTGTTTCGGTCTACTGGGTAGCCTATGGTGGCGCGATGGCGGTCTGGCTCCATGGTCCTGCAGTTTACTCTGGTACCATGTCGGTCTGCTAGGTAACCCACAGTGGCACGCTGGCAATCTGGATCCATGGTCCTATGTTTTACCATGGTATCGTGGCGGTCGGATAGGTAGCCTGCATGGTTAACCGCATTACCACGGGGTCATCTCAGTGAGCTTGCGGTAGTGTGTGGGTCATGTTGGGGAGCTCGATGGGGGTTGCCTTAGCTCGGATGCCTTGGACTGACTTGGACTGGGATTGTCTCCATAGGAATCCGCCACCCTGGGATTATGGGAATACTGTGCAAGGTCAACCTGTACCTGATACTTATGTGCTTAGTTCAACTATAGGCATTTATTCAATTCCATTGAATGAATGCCCATAGTCGGAAAATCTCTAACACCTTAGAAGATTACACTGTTCTCTTTGAGATTGTAGGTATAGCCTGTGTTGAATAGGAATTAGTTTAAAGGGATTCATCCATTCCAAATATCTCATCATTTGCATGGTTAATCTTAGGACTAGTGTTAAGCTTAGGACTTCTGAAACCCTCATATTTTGTTGTTTCTTTTATTATTTGGTTAGAACTAGAAATTTAAGCATCACCATATCTTAAAATATGATGAGTTTAAAGCTTCTAGTGTTTGTTCGTAAGGTCCCTTTGTGATTACCAAAAATTTCACATTTATCACTGAGTTTGTTTCACTGCATTGTCAAGACCTGACACCCGAAAGACCTTGGGGTTATCTCTTTGTTCATAGAGACCAACCTTTCAAGAGAGATAGGATAACATTTATTTTGTCTTAGTTGTTGTGTAGAAAACACCAAACAACAGAATTTGTGCTAGAAGGAGGGCTTGAAGAAGCAAGCTGGAGCATTTTCTAAATGCAATTTCTCCTTAGAGGCTCAAAAGGAGAACCAGATCTACACCAGGAGAAGAAGAAGAGTTTCAAGAACTGCCACCTCCAACTAGGTCAAGAAGGACCATAATAAGGGAGGAATCATCATCCAATCCATCATTTCCACCATCCTCACCTTCATCCACTTCATCTTCATCTGATTCTGAGACTAGTTCCATTCCACAACCCCAACCAGTCACCCATCAACCATTACCACCTCCACCGATGGATTTCCTAGCAAATAATCCATCTCCTCTAACCTTCAACAACTACAATGTTATGCCCAAGAACCCTGAGCATTTTTGCTCTAAGTTTTGCACAAGTGATCCAAATAGGACAACAGAAGAGCACATTAAGATCTTTCAGACTTGTCTGAGAGATAGGGGATTAATCATGAGGATGTTGCATGCAGAATTTTCCCCTATTATCTAGGAGAGGAGGCCTTTTATTGGTACAATCATTTACCTACTGCATCCATCCATAATTGGGCTGAACTTGAGGCTGCATTTCTACTAAAGTTTAAGATTCCTATTAGTGCTAATGAGCTTTATATGTAGTTTACTAGGATAAAGAGAGAGGTCAATGAACCTATAGGATCATTCAACAATAGGTTCCACTGTGCATACACTAGATTGCAAGCACTTTATGTTGGGGATGATGCCTCTGCCTTAGAAATGTACTTTGAAGCCCTAGATAGTCTTGCATCCACCTTCCTTAAGTGGAGAACTAGCCCTCCAACTACCTTTCTCACTGCCTATACAGAGGTTGTTAAGTTTAGCACATACCTGAGACAACACTTGTCAAGACCCATGCCATCTCTGGGACCTACTACTCACCCAGGCCAAGTCCAATCTCTCAACCAGGCTCTAATTAATCATACTCCCCTTATGAATCCAATTCCATAGTTGTCTCTGGTCCCTCACCTAGGTCATCCAATAAACCAATTCCAACCAATGCCTGGTTATCCCCAGAAAAATGCTAACCATCCCCTCCATTCATAGCAACAGGTTGGTTTCCCTACATATTTGCATAGCTCAAAAGTTTTGAATCAATCTAATGGTTTTGGAGGAGTGCCAAGATACCCTCCAAACACTGTGAATCTGGTCCCTTACAACAATCCTGATAAAGAAAGGTTAGATGAGCTAACTAAGCAAGTGAAGAAGCTAAACACGAAGGTAACCTACTTGAGGAACCAGAATAGCCAACTCCAAGCTAATCAGAAGAGCATGCAATCAGGTTATAATAGAGGGCAACACTATGACAAAAATTAGAACTTTGAAAGGGGACAAGGTTCTGGTTAGAACTTTGATAGAAGTCAGAAAGGTGGACAAGGATTTGAAAGAAGGCAGCCACCTAGGTAGAATAGGCCATGGAACACTGGGCCTAACAATGGGGGAGTCCCCACTCCAGTGGATCAACCTTCCAATCAAGAGAAACCTCCAGGTGGTGTGTACCTAGCAGAAGTTGCTTAGTCAAGATGGTGTAGACTTTACAAGACAAGTCAACACTCTGAGCTTGATTTTCCTGAATTTCAAATTGTTTCTTCCATCTTTCAATATGAAGTTGAGAAAAAATCGACTGGCCAAGAATTGGTACCCTCAAATCCTTATGATTCCCCAGTATTGGTGTTAAATCACACCCCTTTCTCAAGGGATGAGGAGGATGAACTAGAAGAGGATTCAAGTAGCCAGAATGGGGAAATAGAACAAGTGCTCAATGAATATGAAATCTCTCAGCTATTTACTAAAGAAACTAAGAACGAAAAATGGACCATTGAATGAAGAAGAGGCTGATGTTGAAGAAGTATAAATATTTAAACAACCTATCAGAAAGTATGATCTAAGGAGCAAGTCCCACAGGGAATCCACAAGCTAGAGGTCCATTCACTACATCTACCCCTCCACACAATTTTACTACTCCATCGGATCCACATGCCAATAACAATCCATCCTAACCTCAGGTACCAACACAATACCTTACAAAAGAAGGACAACCAGATGTTTCCAAAGGAAGCAATGTTGATGCAGCAAGAGATAGGAAGACTAGTCATTCTAAGGAGGTCCACACTGACATGAATGTGGAATAGTTGGGAGAATATGTCACTGAGGAACTTAGGAAAGTGAAGGTGAGTCTTTCTGCTTTCGAGTTACTAAGAGTTCCTAAAATTAGAAATGTAGTCCTAGGGTACTTTAATTCAAGTATAGCAACACTAGGAGTAGCAATCAATGAGGAAATTGGAAGGCCTCCTAGTCCACAAGAACCCAAAGGCCTTATTCAATCACAATCTAGAGATAGGGGAAAAGAAAAAGATATGGGTCGGGTTGCACAAGCTGACTCATAGTTGAGTTTATTCCCAAGGCAAAATGGAAACCCCTCCTTTTTTTATTTCTATTCGTATATTTGGTAAAAATCTGCACAATTGCCTATTGGATTCAGGGGCATCCATGAATGTTATGCCATTTTCTATGTATAGGGATCTTGGTATTACCCCTGCAGCTTCTCAAAAGAAGGTCACCCAATTGGACAAAACAGAGGTGAATATAGTAGGAGAACTGAACATGATTCCCATGCAAGTTGCTTCACACCCCAGAGTGCAACAAGTACTTAATATTCAGGTAGCGGACATTCCTGACACTTATGGTCTGATCTTGGGTAGAGAATTTACTAGAGTACTGAATGGATATACATCCACAAACCATTCTTACATGTGGCTCCCCTGGAAAGGAGTCCCAAATCAAATCAGAATTGAGAGAGAACCTAGAATGAAGTATGTCATTACTGAATATCAAAATACTTCAAATGAGATACTAGTATTAGAAGTCAGTATGGGGAACTATTTCCTAGCCTCCCCTGCCTCAGACATAGAGGAAATCTTGGTGCTGCAAAGCTCTTCTGGTGAATCCACATCAGAAGCCATCAATTCCAAAGAGCTATTTAAACAAACAAAGGAACTTGATGATCAGGCGCATAGACAACTCAATTTTCTGGATAAATTCCAAGAGTTTATCCAGAAATGTGTAGAAGATCATATTCAACTAGGTAAAAATATGAACTTCAAAGAGTTGCTTCTTCCTAGTTGGTGTAGAGTTCATAATGCTCCTCATTCTGAACTGGAATGTTTCTTATGTCAAACTATAGTGGGGAGGATACAAGGATACATTAACACAGCCCCAGCTGTTAAGATAAACATACAAAGCATTCAAAATAATCTAAAGGGAAAGAACCCGATGCCTCCTGAAGAACCTTCGGGTATCAGCAAGGACAAAGGTGTCTCAAGAAAATCGGGAGCTAATGACTACTGGACATTAGGGTTTGATGGATCCAAATCCAAGTAGGGTGTTGGAGCAGGGCTTGAGCTGATCAGTCCTAAAGGTAAAACCTACTTTTTTGCTCATAGACTCCAATTCTAGTATACTAACAATGTAGCTAAGTATGAAGCTCTAGTTCATGGGCTATTAATGGCATTAAGAAAGAAAGTTAAAATTCTGCAAGTGTTCGGAGATTTTGAGCTAGTGGTCAGGAAATTAAGGAAATAATACTCATGTCATGACAGAAGGATTTCCAATTATAGGCATAGAATATGGGATCTTATTGAAGGATTTGATGTCTTCAACATTCAGTTGATACCTCGAAGTAAGAATCAAATTGTCGATTCTCTGGCACAAGAAGCAAGTACATTGCAGACCTTATCACTTTCAGGCTTAAAGAATTTCACTGTGGAACTTGTTCTAGTACCCTCAGTGCCCGACAATGGCACCAATTTTTAGGTATTTGAGGATGATAAGCATATTCTTGATTTTATCACTAGCTGTGATGTGTTTGCTTCTCAAGTGATTGATGAGGTTGAGCCTCAAAAGGCTGAAATGGACCTAGAAGGAGTCCTCAATCTGAAGACTAACACTATCCCACGAGGCATGGTGCAATTGGAAAGGATCTTTGATCTGGATAAGATAAGAGATCGGGAGCAGAAAATGAAAAGGGAGTCCCTCAACTATCAGTGTGAAACATACAACATGGGGACCCAAAGTGATGTCAAAAATATGTTTATTGGTAAGGTGTGCACCCCAGAGGAGAGCCAAGGTGAAATCCTTTAGAATCTCTGACTTGGTTCTCTACTGGGATAAAGCCCATGACAAAAAAAGGGAGCATGGAAAATTTGACAAACTTTGGCTTGACCCTTATCAAATTGCAAAGATTTTGGGAGATAATGCCTTTCATTTGAAAACCCTCACTGGAGAGGATATCCCACTACCTGTCAATGGGCACTATTTGAAGCATTATTTCCAGTCTTGAGATATTTTCAGCTCTATCCTTGTACATAAGTAGATTAGGTTTCCTTTCTATTGTTTTGCTTTTGCCTTGGTTAGAGTAGGGTTTCTTTTGGTTTTTCTTTTCTTGTCTGCTACTTTTGGTTTGGGTTGGTTTATCCTGCTACTCTCCTTTTTCTTTGGGGTTTTCTTACTTTCCTCTGGGCTTATTGCATCTGTATAACTAGCTGCTTGTCTAGGGTTGTTTTGGGATTTCTTGTAGAAACTTCAATCATCTTTTCAGAGTCATCCAGCCTGGTGGAATTCCTTCATCTGATGTTGCATGGGTTGGGGATTAGAGTCACTTCACTAAATCAAATTTTAGAATGTATTTGGGTCTCATATCTTCACACAAATCTTAAGAATTCCAAGGTTGCATGTGGTCTTTAGGACGTCTGAGTGGGTGAAAAATCTTAAATTTTACTCCAATGTCGTTGTGGTTCTCATCCTTGAGTGTGGGCTTCATTGCCTACAAGGTGAAAAGTAAAGCTTTAAAAGCAAATCTCAAAGACAATATAAAAAAAAATAATAAAAATAATAATATTGAAAATCAAAATAAATGTTCACCTTATCAGGGGTATCCTAGCACCTCTACTAGGGCTATGGATGCCTGGCTAGCAGTAGAGCTATGTTAGGGAGGGTCACAGTGTTAACCTCACTGGGGCTATGGACGCCTGACTGGCAGTGAGGCTCTATCCAGATTACTTTTGGAGTTAGAATTCTTATGTAGTCCTATCAGACTGAGTTTGGTCCCTATTGCAACTTAGGAAAGCGAAATGAATGCATGCTCACACACTTTGACCCTAGTACAGGAAAGGTTTGCTTGCTTGTGATTTATGAAATCTTGTCTAGAATGTAACCTGATGTTTGGACTGAAACCAGAGATTTTAGGTTCTTCATTCTAATTTTTCATTGAAATGATCTGGAGCATTTCCCCAACGGACTCACCATTTTTTGTGTAGTTTTTCACACACACCCCATTGAAAGTAGGGACCCCCTCTTTTGCCCGGTCTTCTGGCTCTTTTTTGTGGCCTTCCTTCTACTTGTCTTTGAAAATCTTGAGGTGTTCATCCTTGGCCTTGCATTTGTGCCTCTTTTCCATGTTCTTTGAAGCTTATCTTATTGGAAAAATTCCCCCATTGTGCTAACACTTTGAAAATTCTAAGTCAAGGGTGTCAATTCCGAGTTTTTAACTGATTTCGGGATTTTTTCATCCCTACTTGATTTCCCCAGTTGCTTGTTTTTCCTAGCCTTTTACTGCCTTCGGGGATTTTGTTGCCTTCAGGAATTTCCTTCGTCTTCGTATTCTTCTATTTATCCTTTGCTTTGTTATTTTCCCAATCGAGCTCATCCTTCAAAAATTTCATCGCCTTTGGGAATTTCCCTTCCCCATGGATTGTTCTTCCTTCCTGGATTCTTCTGAATTTTCCTTGCCTTCATTGTTTTCTCAATTCATCACCATGCCATGAGGAGTCTTTTCCTTTTCCATGGTGGCGGTCTGGCTCCATGGTCCTATGGTTTACTACGTTACCGTGTCGGTCTGCTAGGTAGCCCGCGGAGGCACGGTGGTGGTTTGGCTTCATGGTTCCGTGGTTTACTGTGGTACCATTTCGGTCTATTGGGTAACCCACGGTGGTGCGGTGGCGGTCTGGCTCCATGGTCCCATGGTTTACCATGGTACCGTGGTGGTCATATAGGTAGCCTGCAGTGGCGTGGTTAACCGTGTTACCACGCGGTCATCTCGGTGAGTTTGCGGTAGTGCGAGGGTCGCCTTAGCTCAGATGCCTTGGATCAACTTGGACCGGCATTGACTCTATAGGAATCTGCCACCCTGGGAATTTCCCAATAGTCTGTCTCTGCTATGTTTCACTAAGTTTGGGGATTTCCTACCTGGTCGGATTTTTTTGAAGGTTTGTTGTTTGCCAGGATTCGAAGGAATTCATCACTTGAGTGATATTAACTCTGCATTTTATGATGAATATCAATGATTTAACGGTGAATTCAGACATTTTATGGCTATTTAATCTATGAATAATTAGGTTTTGAGCCATTTTTGTGCTTGTCTTGGTGCAGTCCACCTAGCCCAGAATTTTCCAAAATTCTTTCCTGAGCTAAAATCCGCGAAGGGGTGAAATTCCCAAACTTTTCAAGATGATGTTTTAACGATGTCCCAATGAATTCTAACTGCTCAGATGGACTTCCTTGATGATTTGACATGTTTTTCATGACATAATGACTTAATTTCTTGTGCTATACTGGTTGCTAATTATGGCTCTTTGTCTACAATTTGAATCGAGCAAGTTGTTGCAGTCATGAATGAGGAAGGATGGAGTGTGCGTGCTTCAAGGATGTTGCGTGATTTGTGGGATTCACCTGAGTACACTTTGTGACTGAATACAAGTTAAGCTTGCTCGAGCAGTTTCATTCTTGTGCTTTGGGTAGATAGAGAATCAATGGTGGGAATGGCTCGAGGGACTGTACCATGACTTTCGGGATCCCAATTCGATTTGAAGGGGAACTTCATGCATTCAATGTTGGGTGGAAAATTATTGTAGGTTGCTTGAGCTGATTTGATTGATGACCAAATCTCTTTGTAACCCTAGCTTGGGGTTTGCATTGAACATGAATTCTATAAGAATGGCATTCTACCTCATTTGAAAAGGTTTAGTTAGGTTCAGAAAGGGTTCTTCCATTGGCTGATTAAGTCAGAAGGCTTGTAAATAATAGATTTAGTAGCAGAATGGAAGGCATGTTAGAAGATTAGAAGTTAGTTTTACATTTCAAGCAAGTGCTATAACAGACCAGAATTGTTGCTAATGTGGTGATATAATACAAAGAGAAGACATTGTGCTATGATTTGTGCCTTCTTTTGGGTTGAATAATCTTGCATGATTCTTGTTTTATCTCTTAAATTGTTTGGAAACGTTTGAATGTATCTTAGGTTTAGTTAATAATGCTTGTGATTTAATTCTTGGAGTGTTGTAGCAATCTTTGGTTCATACTTTGGACAGTTTCTTGATTATGGGAATTTTGTGCAAGGTCAACCTGTACCTGATACTTATGTGCTTAGTTCAACTATAGGCATTTATTCAATTCCATTGAATGAATGCCCATAGTCTAAAAATCTCTAACACCTTAGAAGATTGAACTATTCTCTGTGAGATTGCAGGTATAGCCTGGGTTGAATTGGAATTAGATAAAAGGGATTGGTCCATTCCAAATATCTCATCATTTGCATGGTTAATCTTAGGAGTAGTTTTAATCTTAGGACTTTTGAAACCCTCATCTTTTTTTGTTTCTTTTATTATTTTGTTAGAACTAGAAATTTAAGAATCACCATATCTTAAAATATGATGAGTTTAAAGCTTCTAGTGTTTTTTTGTAAGGTCCCTTTGTGATTACCAGCATTTTCACATTTATCACTGAGTTTGTTCGACTGCATTGTCAAGACCTAACACCCGAGAGACCTTGGGGTTATCTTTTTGTTCATAGAGATCAACCTTTCAAGAGAGATAGGATAACACTTATTATGTCTGAGTTGTTGTTGTGCAGAAAACACCAAACAACACTCATCCAAGGTGGTCCATATGGTTTGATCAAGATCAACACAAGTTTGGTGTACACATCATTGCTAGACCAAGATAGAGAGAAAAAA
Organism: Sequoiadendron giganteum; assembly: GCA_007115665.2. NCBI lineage: Eukaryota > Viridiplantae > Streptophyta > Pinopsida > Cupressales > Cupressaceae > Sequoiadendron > Sequoiadendron giganteum. Next base: position 334,756,413 of record CM021109.1, on the reverse strand, counting down.
TGGTTGCACACTCAAATAGAAAAGTTACAAGCATACCTATTAAATGAGAAAGCAAAGAGGAAAGTAGCAGATAACAAGAGCAATGAATTAGAAAAAAGAATAAAAAATTTGCCTCTACATCAACAAGAAAATAGGATTAAAAAAATGAGAGAGAAGTGAATGAGCTGAAGCAAAGGTTAGATGAGAGAAAAAAAATATGATGAGGAAAAATCCACTTCAAAAAAATTAAGACAAAGCATTGGGAAAGGAAATGCACAGTGGGAACAAAAATTAGACAAAGAGAGAAAAATAAATGAAAGATTGGAGGTAGAGTTGACGGAAGCAAAAAATGAAATTAACTCTTGTCAAAATAAGTTATCTACATTTTGTAGAGAAACAATGAAGCATATGAAATAATGCATAGGATTAATCATTTGTGTGACATGTTTCAATTGATTGATGCTATCAGACTACATTATAAGAAGCTCAACAAATATTTAGTGGACAACAAAAATGTGTTGGCATTAGAGAAATCTGCAAATCAAGTTCAACAAACAGTCTACAAAGCCAGTGGCAATGATTTGTGTAAGTGTGAATAAGTAGAAAAGAATAAAATACTTCTTAATACGACATTATATAAAAGATCAAGCAAATTAAACTAATTTAAAACAATAATCTACTGAAAGCATCATATTTCTCTCTATCTCCAAAGATTTATTAAATCACTGTGGCTCTCAAATCGTGTGAGCACTATAATTGTTGAAATGACAATTCAGAGAACGAGAAGGATGCTGATAATATGTATATGATCAAAAGAAACTAATGCAATATGAATTGACTTGAAATTTGATAAATGCAGCTACAAGAGGCAGCCATTATTGTGAAAGCTTGAATGTTGGATGTTGGATGCTTGGATGCTGGATGCTTGGATGCTTGATGAATTCCTGCAGAGTAAGAGTGCATAAGTTAGATAATCTGGATCCTTTTCTTGGTTCAATGAGGCTTTATTTATAGATTTTCTGGCTTTAGAAATGCACAGGGATGGCAAAGAGAGGTTTGGATTCAATCTGTAGGATTGAATGGTGAAAGATGGAGGAGATTGAGAGAATTTTTGATATTGTCTCTACCCATGAAAACACCAGGCAAGAGAAGAGGAAAGATTGATGGAGGAGGATTGAGAGATAAATTTGCAATTTGTCTCCAATTCTTCCTGTGAAGTTTCAATCAATTAATTTTGACATAATTTTGAGATAAATTAGACATAGGATATCTAATTTGATTTTGAGGAAATATAGATGGAATATTCCTTATGCCTTTATTTAAATATTTTTGATTTATTTAAATTAGCAAAAGAGTGATAAATAATTTAATAAAACAAACTATAGAAGTTGTTTATTAAATTAAACAGAAGAATAATGGAAATTAATCAATAAAGTGTTTGATCTTTATTTAATTGATTTTAAGATTAATGTGATAGAATAAAATAGGGATTTGATAATTAAATCAAACAAAGTATTTAATTTTGTTTATTTAATTTAGATGAGATAATAGAAGAATTAGAAGAAAATTAAATGTGAATGTGAACGTGAACTATATAAATAAATATTTCTATTTATTCAAACAGTAGAGGAAATTAGGATAATTAATCAAATAATTCGTATTTAATTAATCGGAATTCTCCAGACCATTTTTAGGTGTATACATTTTGCCCCTCTTCGAAGTGATGTGTTTACGCGTTGCTTTGAAGAAAACTTTTGCTACTATTGTCAGGATCGATGATAAAAATTCAGTATGCCCCAGACATGCCCCAGATATTGATTTTCAGATGATTGCCGATAATATGCCCCCTCGGGAGATAAATTAATGATTTGATGATTTTTTAGAATTTTTGAAAATTTTATGATTTTTTGATGATTTGATGAAGATTTGATGAAGAAATAATTTATCTCCCGATAATGATGAAGAAAAATACAGCCTGCAAATGTCTTTCAATTAATTTCATGGATAAAATTAATTAAAAACCCACAAAAATCCCTTTTCAAAAGTTATATATACTCCAAAATGTCATTTTCAAAGTCATTTGTACTTTTTGAGTTTCAAATTCTTGTGAGAGAGACTTTTCAGCTAGCTGGAGGAAGATGCCAATCCCTTACCATACTCACCATTTTGAGCGCGTTCGATGTCACCAGTGGCCGGCTGCGTATGGACCTCTAGTATGTACCCATAATCCTCCTCGTTTTTCATGTATTTTTGTTTTTTATGCTTTTTTATGTTTTTAGCATCGTTTCCTTAGTTTAGCGCATCCAAGTCGCGTTGTAGTGCTTTGCACTCCGATGTAATACTTCCATTAGCTGTAGTAGCGCTTTGAGATTTAGCACTTGCATTATTTTCTCTAGCGCTTTCGTAGGATAGTGTAGCGCTTTCATGATCTTAGCGCTTAGGTGGTTAGAATAAGTGCATCGATGCTCGATTTCAGCACCTAGAATATTCTAGCGCTTTGATTTGGTAAATTAGTGCTTCTATGGTCTGTTATAGCAGTTTTGATAAAGTAGCACTTTGATGGACTATTTTAGCACATCGATGCGGTAAAACAATGCTTAGGGTGAAGTAGCACTTCAGATGCCTATTATAGCTCATCGGAGTGCTGAAATAGCGCTTTGGGTAAAATAGCACTTTGGGTGCCTATTTTAGCACATCTATTTGATAAAGTAGTGCTTTTGAGATTTAGTGCTTTGGATGCCTGTTGTAACACATCCATGTTAGAATTATAGATTTTGACTTAGTTAACTTTGATTTCGTCAATTCTGATCATGTCCATTCTTCGAATTGGTATGATTGATAATCCAAATTCCTAATGTTGGGTTCCATTTGATTTAAATAAGACTTACTCTCATGATAGGTGAGAAGAAATCCTATTTGTGATGATCCTCATGATAGGTGAGGAAATGATTCAGTATCTGATAAACCTCATGATAGGTGAGATTAGATAATGTTTGATGAACCTCATGATAGGTAAGGTTTGTTGATGTTTTTTCCTAAATTTTGATCAAAAATTCATACCAAAGTTTGAGTGGACTTGATAGTAGAATGACCTTTGATTTCTTGACATAGTGTACTGATTATATATTTTTCATTGTGATATGATGATAGGAGCATATGGGTAATCTCCAGATGCGAGAGTGGTTTCCTTGGACTATCGAGTTGATACCGCATCTGACTCCAAATGAGATTCAGGTCATAGATCGATGTGGCCTTACGATTTTACTAGACATGCCCTAGATTAGGATTAATCGGGGTTTCCTTACCACTTTGGCTGAGAGGTGGCACAGTGACCATAACACCTTTCACTTACCCACTGGTGAGATGACAGTCACACTCGAGGATGTGTGGAAAATTTTACAGATTCCATTCATGGGGGAGATTGCAGTATATGATTCTCATGAGGCTGGTGGGAGAGATGCTCTTCTTAGAGTGTTTCAGGATCAGCACATTGCAGGTCCGAGAGTCTGATGGAGGATGATTGTTGATGCATATGCTTGCTAGATTCATTGGAGGTTTCCTTTGCCTTGATCATAGGTCAAAGGGATTCTCTGTGGGTTGGGGCCGGATTTAGAGAGCATGGTCGTACATGGTATGAGATATGCATGGGGGATGTGTATGTTGGCACATCTCTACCATGACCTTCATTCAGTGGTTTACTTGGGGGCACATATTTTATCAGCAGGGATGATCCTATTACAGGTGTGGGCATGGGAGCATTTTTCCATTGACCATTTCAAGTTTTGGGTAGACCAGCAGGTAGACCGTATGTGTTTCGGTATAGAGGCAGACTTACCCAGGCTCAGATGGGTAAGTTGGAGCATTGGAGATGAGTTTTTGATGATATGGAGAGTGTTGTCTAGCGGCCATACTTAGATTATGAGCAGTGGGAGGAGGACGATACAATTCTTAGATATCTTTTTGATTCAATGTACCTGATTGGTAGGACACCTTTTGTCTTGGAGAGATTTTTGTTATAGCAGGTGTACATAAAGTATGGCATTGTTTAGTGTATGCCACAGGGAGTAGCCCACTATGCCTGGCGACAGAGTGATGTACCTGATTGGGGGCCATGCCTATCATACGAGACCATTGTAGAGGCATATAGGGCACTGCAGCCGTCACCCTGGAACATGCGTAGGGATATTGTCGAGGCACCTATTATAGAGGAGTACGTTGCATTTTTGGCATTGACTTTGCATTCGTGCATCACTATTCCAGATGAGCCAGCACCGTTACCCGTTGAGGAGGATGCTACCGAGGGTTTAGAGGATAGTGGGGTGAGACTACATCAGGTAGCAGTACTGAGAGCAGCAGTTGTGACAGTAGCAGTGGGGATGATAGTGATGGTGGCAGTGGAGGTGGCAGAGGGGCTGGACCAGTCAGTGTTGGTCCTTCATCTAGTAGGCCTCACAAGATGCGAGCAATGGCAGTACCGTAAGTTGACCACCAGAGACAGATTTTAGGTCTCTAGAAACAGGTACAAATGCTATAGGGACAGTTGGTACAGGCCCAGGGTTTGCTTGTTTAGATGTGGACTTAGATGCAATCTCAGGCTCAGGCCCATGCTCAGGTATTAACGCAGGTATAGGGACAGTTGGCCATTGTTCAGACTCAGGTTGCCACCTTGATAGCTGAGTGAGACAGTGCCGGAAAGATTGTCAAGAGGGCATAGGAGACAATCGAGACACTCTAGAGAGTAGCCAATGGTACTTCTATGGAAAAGTATATGAGATAGGTTCTTCGAGCTGGCCGAGAGGCAGAGTTCTACAGGGGTAGATACCATTATGCAGTGCTTGCTGATCACAGAGTCAGTTATGCCTCGTCGAGATCCGGTTGGACTCATACTCGGATAGTGAGTGAGGGTGTGACACAGCCTTCATGGAGAGATCCTAGAGATCCTAGTCCTTCTGGGGGTGGTGGTAGTACTGGTCCTGTTGGGCCCGCACATTCTGGTAGTAGTAGATCATAGATGCTATTATGATTTTGAGATATTCTTTTCGAGACATGATGTATATTTTGAGTTAGCTCATTTTTGGGATGATGTATCTTTATTTCAGACTTCATTGTATACTTGACATTGATGATATATATACGAGATGTAGTTGATTTGATCTCATGATGATTTATGATTTTTATGTGATGGATGCATTTGTTATGTGATGATGTCTCTCTATGATGTTTTATATCAATGCTTTTATTTCAATGTAATGATGCTATGATAAATGCATTTTATTTTAAATGTGATGATGATAAAAATGATGGAAATAAATATGCAGATTATATGATATTTAGATTTATGATGTGATGTATGAATCTCTAAGTGATGATCTATATGAATGCTTTTATTTTAAATGTGATAAAAATGTATGGATGGATGGATAAATTCTTTTTATTTTAAATGTGATAATGATAAAAATGATGATCTTATGATGAATGATAATGGATGGATGATGTAATGATAACAATGACATGACTTGCATTTATTTTAAATGTGATAAAATGTATGGATGACACATGATGTATGGGTTTAAAAAGTGATCAAATGCATATGATGTTGATGGATGATAATGTAATGAATGTTTTATGGTAAAATGAACATGATGTATTTATGGTACAATTTAATGCATAATTTATTTGATGTAAAATGCATGAATTATGAAATGAGGAAAACTTAATGATGAGATGATGACTTTTATATGTTTTTGATGATTTTGATTGATGTCAAGTATACGCAACCACATTTGTAGAAAAGATAATCATTAATTAGAACCCCTCATGCAACAAAATACTCTACAGATAATGAATTTATGATGAATGCAATCTAATTTTAACATGAAACTATATGCAAACCATTGTCATTTTAATAGTACTTTGTGTTTGGTATCATCACCGAGCTTTTATTGGATGTTGAAAGTGAGTACAAGCGTTAATGGTATGTGTTAGACCAATGACGACCTGAGTACTACTTTCATGATTTTTGATATTGCAAGTGAACACAAGCATCTAGGTATAATTGAACCGAAATGACCTAAGAATTTATTGCGTAAATAGGCAGTGATTAATCATTTCAATGTGTGAATTTTGAATGTCATCGATGATACATTTGTATAGCACATCCCCCGATAATTCATACATTCGTATGATTAACTTACACATAGTAGAGAAATAAAAATATCATTCTTCTTCCTTGTTTCTCTAGTGCAATACATCATTGAGATACTCCAAAGAAATGATAATATCAATCAAAAATACAACTTATCCACCTTTTACTTATTGTGTTTCAAAATCATTATTCAGATTAGATCATCCATCCTGACTTTTTGATGTTTTTGATTTTCGATATTTTTGACCAAAGACCTAACCTACTAACCTATCTGTAGGGCTCTCGAGGGATGATCAAAGATTAGCCTTGCCTGCATTACACACCCAAAGACCACATAGTTCAACTGACACAAACCTATGTTTTTGGATTTTTGCCTTCCAGACTGACTTTTTGACATTTTTTTGGATTTTCGATATGATACAGATGTTTGATGCCCTTCTGATGATGATTGATGTTGCACTTTGATCATTGTTTTCATTTTCTTATCATACTATTATTTTCCCTTTGGTGAAACCGATGTTTTTGTTGCCCCTAGTGATATCCAGATGTTGCCCCCAAGCTTTGGAGTGAGACTTGACAATGTGAAATGATTTGATGATGGATGCAATGATGGCAAGACTAATGATATGATATGAAATGGTATTGACTGCCAAATTAAATGATCCCGATATGTATCAAAACAGATGAGAAAGCTGATCTTTAGAATCACATACGACGCTTGTTTCCAGGTTTTCACCATATGTTTTGATTACACTCTTTGTTTTGTTTATTTTTCTCATTTTTCTCTTTTTCTTTCTTTTTGTATTTTCTATATTTTTTATTTTTTTTGTATTTTCTATTGCCAAGATGCCTATTTGTCAGGTTTTCATCAAGGAAACCATTTTTAGAAGTTTGACCCGTGCACTAGGAGATTCAAGTATAGAACTTTCTAAGATTGATATTGTTGATAGGTTCATCAAACAAGTCTTCTTCTGACGTTGATAGTTGATATGCTCCTGATCCATTTACTGGTATGATGATAAAAGGACCAAGCCAGTTAGGCTCAAATTTTCCTTTCTTCTCCCCGTCCTACTAATTCCTAGGGTTTTCCTTTAGTACCAAATCACCAACCTGAAAGACCCTCAGTTTTACCCTGTGGTTGTAAGTCCTTGACATTATCTGTTGATAAGTTGTTAGATGATTAACAGCTTGTTGACAATGCTCATCCAACAATTCCATTTTTTGTAGTTTAGATACCCTATATTCTTCCTCTGAGTGATACACAAAGTGATGGAATCTCTACTTCAATGGGCAATATGGCTTCTAATCCATATACCAAGGCATATGGTGTAGCTCCTGTTGGTGTTCTGATACTTGTTTTGTAGGCCCATAGTGCAGGATTGAGTTGAACATGCCAATCACATCCAACATCGTTAACTGTCTTTTTGAGAATTTTTAGAATTGTTTTATTCAAGGCCTCTGCTTGGCCTTTCCCTTGAGGATAGTATGGTTTTGAAAAATGATGTTGGATATGGAGCTTCTCACATAGTTCTTGGACATCTTGATTCTTGAAAGGTTGTCTGTTATCAATGATAATGGATTGAGGAATGCCATACTGACTTATTATGTAATTTAAGATGAAAGAGGAGATCTGCTTCCCAGTGATGGTTGTAAGAGGCACTGCTTCTATCCATTTGTGAAATATTTTGTAGCTGTGATAATGAACTTGTGTCCATTGGATGAAGAGGGATGTATCTTTCCTACCAGATCCAGTCCTCATTGACAAAAGGGCCATGTTGATGTAAAGGGATGCAGTTCTTGAGCTGGTGCATGAATCATATTGTTGTGAATCTAACACTGTTGACATTTCTTAACAAACTGATAGGATTCTTTCTCCATGCATGGCCAATAATATCCCAAAAGGAGGAGTTTCTTGGCTAGAGTTATCCCACTCGAATGAGTGCAACAAATACCCTCGTGAACCTCTCATAGAGCTGATTCAGATTCGTCATGTTCTAGACATCGGAGTAAGGTACCATCAAGACCTCGATGATAAATTATGTCAGGTGGATTGGCGGATGAAGTTTCATTTTTGGTTCCTGGAAAGATCAGGAGGAAGGACATCGTCTTTCAGGTAAGCATAGGTCTTTTCATAGATGGAAGTTTCAATGGTTTCTAGATGGCAGATGGTAGCAGATTATGAATTATTATGGGAAGGACATGATACTTGTTCTACCATAAACTCATAACAACCATGTTTCTCTAGCAATTGTAATAATGAAGCAATTGTGGCCATAGCATTTGTATCTTTGTTCTCCGCCCTTGGAATTTGATCAAACTTGATACTGACAAAGAACTGTTTCAGATCATCTATTTGTTGCCTGTAGGGCATCAACTTTTCATCTTTTTTTTTTATATTCATTATTCACTTGATAAATGACTAGTTGAGAGTCCCCATATACCTGTAAGTCTATGATCTTCCATTGAATTTCTATTTTGACCCCAATTATCAATGCTTCATATTCAGCCACATTATTTGTACATTGAAACATCATCCTATATAATTTTGGAATGGTGTGTCCTTGGGGAGAGATGAAAAAAATCCCTGCTCCAGATCCGCGCTGTGTGTATGATCCATAAAAATATATTACCCATTGTTGTGGCATCACTGTCAGAATGTCTACATCCAAAAACTCCATTGTCATTGGTCGATCATCTAGTAGAGGAGCCTCAGCTAATTGTTCAGTGATTGCCTGACCCTTGATGGCTTTTCTCTCCACATATTGAATGTCAAATTCCCTTAATAGCATGACCCACTTTTCCAGTCTACCTGTTAAGGTAGCTTTACTGAGTAGATATTTTAAGGGGTTGATCTTTGCTATTAGCTTGATTGTATGAGTCAGCATATAGTGTCTCAGCTGTTGAGTAGCAAACACCACCATCAAGCAAGATTTCTCTATGAAAGTGTAATTTATTTAATAGCCACTTAATGTTCTATTGATATAATAGATGGCATGTTCTTTTCCTTCATAATCCTCTTGTGCTAATAGTGCCCCCAAATAGATATATGTTGTGGCAATGTACAATATCAAAGGTCTTCCTTTTGTTGGTGGCATGAGAATGGGTGGTGACATTAGATATTGTTTTATTTGATTGAACGTTGTTTCACACTCATTATCCCATTTGAAAATTACATTTTTATGCAAAAGGTGATTAAAAGGATGACTTTTGTCCGCCAACTAGGAGATAAATCTCCTAATCGATTGGAGCCTTCCCTGTAGTGATCTGAGTTGACTGATATTTCTAGGAGGTGGAATTTCTATTATTTCCTTGACTTTTGCTGGATCCACTTCAATTCCTTTTTTCTAAGACAATGTACCCCAACAATTTTGTTGATGTGACCCCAAAGACACACTTCTTAGGGTTTAACCTAACATTGAATTTCTCTAGCCATGTGAAGATTTTTCTCAGAATATGTAGATGTCCTTCCCTTGTACAATATTTTTCCAGAATATCATCCACGTAATCCTCCATGAAGGTGTGCATCATATCATGAAAGATTGTCGGCATTGCTCTTTGATAGGTGGCTCCTACATTTTTCAGACCAAATGGCATGACGTTCCAACAAAAGGTTCCCCATGGCCATGTAAAAGCCATCTTTTCTTGATCTTCTAGAGCTATTTTAATTTGATTATATCCTGAAAAACCATCCATGATTGACAACATGGCATGCCCTGTCGTCAAGTCCACAATGATGTCTATATTTGGTAACGGAAAATCATCCTTTGGGCATGCTTTATTTAGGTCCCTAAAATCCGTACATATCCTGATGCTATTGTCTGGCTTTGAAACACGTACAATGTTTGATATTCACTCAGTGTAGTCTATAGACCTTATGAATCCAGCATCTAACAATTTCTTTAGCTCTGTCTTTACCATCAATGCGATGTGGGGATGCATTTTTCTCAATTTTTGCTTGACAAGCTTGATTCCTACGGGCAAAGTCAAATGATGCATGAGAAGATTTGGATCTAAGCCTGGCATATCAAAATATGACCAAGCGAAGTTGATGCTTCTTTCCTTAAATAAATTTATGAATTATGGTCTCTCTTGATCTGTCATGGATTCTACCAGATGTAGGATTTTTGCCTTTTCTTCAATGCCGATGTTCACAGACTATGTTGGTTCTACCAGAACTAATGACTACTCATGATAATGTTTCAGAAGAGTGTCAAATCTTCCATCCTTCAGTGCCTCGGAAAGGTTTTCACCATTAGATTCATTCTTTATTTTTTCTTTTTCCAGATCTAATGCTGCCATAGAATGGTTTTCACCATTAGATCTATTTTCCCTATTTTCACTTTTGCAACTAGAAGATTTGACACCCTCCTTCAGAGTCGTGTTGTTATGAGTATTATAGATAGAAATTGTACCAGGTTTGCTATGACATATTAAATTTATGATGGCATCATTGTTTGCAAATATTGGTACAGTCAGAGGTTCGACAGGTTCCCAGTCAATAAGTTCTGGATGTAAGGATTTGGATAGCCATTTCATCATAGTTGTTTATTGGAAAATTGAGGTCAATGATGGTACCCTCTTCAAGATGGCATGAGGTCATCTGATTCATTTAGATTGATGGATGTAAGGGTTTGGACAGCCATTTTGTCATAGTTGTTTATTGGAATTACGAGGTCAATGATGGTACCTTCTTCAAGATCGTCTAGTTCACTCAAGGTTTGTTCATCCCCATTTGAGTCATCGATATTTAGTCATCCTACTACGAATGGTCTAGACCCAAAGCCTTGTCCCTCTTCATGTGTAGGTGCATATTGTTGGATTACATCAACTTGAATATCGGTGAAAGATGCATCGGAACAGAGATCCCACTCATATTCATTTGAATCCATTTCAGAGCTTTCTCTAATCTAAAGGATCCTTTCTATAGCTTTCTTAGTCATCTCTTGTTTTTGTTCCTCAAAGTATCCTAGTCCTGGCTTCTCTTTTGAATGGAGAGTGAGGGGTTGAATAGGCTCTATGATTCCATCCTTCCTTAATCCAATAGGTCCTTGTCTGCCATAACCCATTTTTTCTAGAATAGCTTTCCCTTTGCCATATTTGTCAGTGTTGATATTGACATTTTTGATACTGATATTTGATGTCGAGGGTTCCTCATCTTTGTATAGCCAATCTAGGATTGCTTTGTTGTCTGATTCATCCTCTATGGTACCGGTTTTGACAAACCTTTCTTCAAGAACTGTGACTGGTAATGATGTTTGATGTTTGATCATATACAATTGACCATATGTCTTAGGAGATTGTATTAACTGTGAAAGGTTAAGCGATTTCTCCATAGAATATTGCCCCATTCCCTTGTCTGTTAGTTGGAATTTCTCTTCAAATTTTTGTGATAAAGAAGTTTGTGGATCTGGATTATCTATTGATTGAGTTTCAACAAGACTTGTTTCTTTTTCTTTATCCTTCTTCTCTACCCACTTGGTGGTGATACTTGGACGTTTTTCTTCATTGGATGATTTTGAACTGGATGCTTCTCTATTGTGAGGCACAAAGGTATCTTGAGAGATTCTAAGTGTGTCACAATGTTGAGGATGATTATAATCAGCAGATATAGTCACCTCCTATCCATTTATTGGGAACTTTAAACATTGATGATATGTTGAATGTACGGCCTGCATTTCATGGATCCATGGTCTTCCTAAGAGTATGTTGTATGTTAACTCTTTTTCCAATACTTGACATGCTATGTCTTTCATCATCGGCCCCACTTGAATGGGTAACACAATTAATCCCTTAGATGATCATTCTTCCTCATCATATGCTTTTATAGTCATTTTCCTTCGAGCATCAATAGCATCATCAGAATACCCTAATGCACGGATTAACTTGAGAGTGCAAATGTTCAGACCAACTCCCCCATCTATTAAGGCTCTCTTGACACGATGATTGTGGATTAAGACTTTGATATGGAGTGCAGTATTATGGGGATGGTTTAGTGAGACATCATCTTGTTCAGAGAATGATAGAAAATGTGGGGTAGTCAAATGCCCCACCATAGCTTGGAATTGGAAAACATCTAGATTCTTTGGTACCGTAGTGGCTACTAGTGCTTGTTCTAGAACCTCCTTATGCGACGGGGATAATTTAAGGAGTTCTAGTATCGATATCTGTGTAGGAATGTTTTGTAGTTGATCGATAATGTTATAATGAGATGGAGGTGGAACTGCATGTGTAGACCCAACTCCCTTTAACACTACCTTGGATTTCCCCCTAGCCATTACATTTGTTGGTTGATGTTCTTGACGGTCTCTAATTTTTAAGACATTGATTTGATTTTCAGAGTTTTGTATGCTTGGGAGCAAATCCAAAGGGGTAGTGTTGTTGGTTTTGTTTTCGTCAATGTCATGACCAACTACATGATCACTCTCTACTTCAGATAGACAAAGGATTTTTTTGTCATAGACATGATTGATGTTCTTACCTTTGTTGTTCGAAGATGATGACGCTCCATTGTTGTAGTTCAGAAAAGGGTCTTTGAAGGCTGAATGATCATTATTGTTTTGGGGTCCCTCCACATATATTTTGTTTTTGTCGATCAGATCTTGTACCACGTGTTTTAACTCCATACAATTGTTGGTTTTGTGACCTTTGTTTTTATGGAAGTTGCAGTAATTTGCATCATTCCACCATGGTGGTTTGACCTTTGGATCCCAAAACCTTGCTTCCCGCGCAGTGATAAGGCCACTGGTGACTAATTCTTTCATTTTTGATTCTATCATTTGGCCTAAAGGTGTGAACCTACACCGATTTGATGGTTTTTGATATGACTGTGTTTTTACGATCTCGTTACTTTGTATGACATTCGACTTGACAATTTGATCATTGTTTTGATTCTTTGATGTAGATGTTGTCAAGTTAAAAACTAGTTTGACATTTTGGGAGTCATTTGTTGTTTCATTGGTAGTTGTGTTTTGATTCTTTTGCCAAAATTTTGACTTATCACTGCTTGAGTATTGATTGGAGGAGTTATTTGTGTTATTTTTTTTATTGTTGAAATGCTTGATAACTCCTCTTTTGACTAGCGCTTCTTCAATTTTAAGACCATTTTCTATTACTTTTTCGAATGTGGGAGGACATTGCAATTCAAGTCTATAACTCATTTTTCCATCAAGTTGTCAATGAAAAACTCCATCTTTTCTTCCTCAGGAATGGATCGAGGATATCTAGTGAATAGTCATCGCCATCTTTGTAGAAAAGACAAGAACGTCTCCCCTTTGTTTTGTTTTAGGTTATAAAGATCCCTTATTGTAACATCGTGTTGGATGTTAAAAGAATACTAGGAGATGGATTTGTTGACAAGTTCCTCAAAAGTCTTGATACTGGGTTGTAATTTTGAAAACCATTCCATACATACACCTCCCAAACTTCTTGGGAATAACCTCATTAAGTAAGTTTCCTCTTGGGTAAACTCAAGGCTCATTGTTTTGAATTCCCGAATATGATCAATTGGATCCGTTCTTCCATTGTACTTGTCGTACTTTAGGAATTCACAATGTCTAGGAAAAGTTATCAGGCCGACTGTTGCATTGAAAGGATAGGGAAAAATTTCATGTATCGCATATCTTTTGGTACTCCCTTTCATCATATCTTGTATCTGTTGTTGTAACATTTGCATTTGGGAAGTTAAAGTGACAACTGGATCTATTGCTTATGTGGGTTGCGGTATTTCAGTCTCACTTGTTCTAGGTGCTTCCTTTAGACTATTTACGTCGAAGTTCTTGGGAAGTTTAGCCCCTGATTCAGCCAACATCAAGAGATATTTCTCCATGTCTTGTTCTAAGATCTTTTCCATAAATTTATTGAATTTGGGATCTTGTTGAGCTGTTTGAATATCCTCTGGAGTTATTTCATTTTTATCATTTTGGTGTAGACTGTTCCAAGGATTTTCTTCTACCATTTCTTGGGATGTTTCAAGTTCTTGCTCTAAGAGTCTCTATTTTTGGGACCTAGTGAAGATTGGCATACAAATTTTTACTCTTTCTTTCGAAATGTTGATCTTCTATAAAAAAAAATGTCAATTGAATTTTTAACAAAGTCGAATAAGATGACTGATCTTATTGATAAGACTAAGTTAAAAATATGATTACTATACTTGGTTTCATGATAAAGGATGAAGATATCCTGATGATGAAACTTCAGTGTAGTAATTGATTGTGTATTTGATTTGACACTTCCGATTTGCAAGATCTTGTTTCAGTTTAATAAGATTGGAAATTTGTATAAACCTATCTGATTTTGGTTTTGAGACAGTGATTCTGATAAAAAGAAACTTGTGTTCTGGTAAAAACTGTGGATAAATGATAGACTGACTGACTGGTATGATTTTTGAACTCTCTATTTTGAAAGCGCTAAAATAGAGTACAGAAGCGCTATTTCATAGAAGCACTAGAACAAAGTCCCGAAGCACTAAAACAGGCGATGGAAGTGCTATCTTTATAGATGCATTGAAACAGTGCTCGAAAGCGCTGGAAAAAGTGATGAAATCGTTGTTTTATGTAAGCGCTAAAATAGTGCCCGAAAGCGCTATTTCATAGAAGCGCTAAAACAATGACCCGAAGCGCTGAAACAAGTTTCCAGAGCGCTAAAAATCGGACTTTTAAGACTCTCTATTGTAAAACTTGATCTGGCCTTGTGGCATACTCTTTCATGGGTTGTGGAAAATAAGACTGACGTATGCGTTGACTATGGTTGTGATACTGTGTGAGAGCTCTCCTTTGGAAGAAGGCTCGTGAATAGAGTGGATCTACAGCATAATCAAGAGTGTGACCTCTAGCAACATCATGATATTTGTGGATGAAGGTTCTATGTTGTAAAAAGATTTTTCGATTCTGATATAGAAAACGCCTTCTTAAATTATCCTGATAACTAAGATGTTTCTTGGGTTTGATGATTTTGATCATTCTCTTGATAAACGTGGTGGACTTCCACTTTCGAATCATGAATTTCTTGAACTTTTTTGACTTGTCATTTTTTGGATGATCTTTAATCTGATTTTAATGAATTTTTTTGTGAAAACACAGTAAGCAATTGTGGGATAATTGTTTTAAATTGAATAGATCATCTATGTTCAAGAACCACAAATGGTCCTTATTGATTTTCACGGGTCACTTTGAGAAAAGTACACAAATCAGACAGACTCACACTTAAGGACAGGTCATCGTTATACTCACCGCCCACATCTTGAAATTGCATTGATGCACACAGTCGTGTCACCCCCTAGAGGGTGCCCGTGTTTTTGTCATTTCCAGGCGCATACTCAAAGTTGGATTTCTCATCCTCTAAGCAAATGATGCTTGGAAATTATATGGTGAGTGTCTTGGGGGTAGATTCTTCCCTCCCCTTGTACCGTGAGTATGACAATCTTTGGATACTGAGTCGGCGGGATACTACTCTATGGTTCGTAGATAGGGTTTCTGTGTGGTGTGGCAATTGATAAAGTCCCTCAGGAGACCTCCCAATATTTAGAACAAATATTTTGGGGATGGTTATCTTGCTCACTACCATCAAGTTGGACTTTCATCAACAACTTGCATTTTGATTATAGTGGGTTGGAATTCTTGGCTTTAGGCGTTCCCACTTAGGTTGTTCCCATAGGGTAAGTATTTTTTCCCACTACGGCAGGCCTTCTAAAGGATTTAAATAAAGCGTGAATAGCATGAAGTAAAGATGAATCTAGTGCTTTGATCACCCAGTTAAGGGGAGAGCATAAGCCTAATCACCACACAAGCACAACATATAAGTTGTTTTGTTTTAAGCCCAAAAAGACAATTTTCTAATCTATGTGAAGATTTTGCTTCACAAAAATCATGTTTGTTCTTTTTAACTGATACTGTAAAAAGTGTGGTGACTATCCTAGGATTGATAAATTTTCTTTAAGAAAAACATACAGTGGCTACCCTAGGATTGATACATTTTAGAAACCAGAAGTGACTACCCTAGGATTGATAAATTTTAGAAACCAGAAGTGACTATCCTAGGATTGATAAATTTTAGTCTAACTATGAAAAAAATAAAATTTGGTCGCGGTCGCGTCGGATCCAGACTGAATTTACAAAAGGGCCAAATTAGTCCACCAAAGCGCTATAACTTTTACCTGATGCGCTAAAATCGAAAGTGTCGAAACAAAGCACCAAAGCGTCGAAGTTTTTCACGAAAGCGCTAAATCAACTTTTTTGGAAATGGATCACCGATGCGCAGAAATAGGTCATGGAAGCGCTAGAGTTGAAAGTGCTGAAAGTTTTGATGAATGCACTATAGTATCATAGAAGCGTTGAATCAGAGCATGGAAGCATCATAGTTTTCCATGGATGTGCTATAGTATTTGATGAAAGCACTGAAATAGAACATGCCAGAAACCTGCGCGACACTTTTCAAAAAATTTGATAAAATTGGGGTTAAGGCCCCACGGTGGGCACCAAATTGTGTAAGTATGAATAAGTAGAAAAGAATAAACACTTCTTAATACAACATTATATCAAATATCAAGCAAATTAAACTAATTTAAAACAATAATCTACTGAAAGCGTCATATTTCTCTCTATCTCCAAAGATTTATTAAATCATTGTGGCTCTCAGATCGTGTGAGCACTATGATTGTTGAAATGACAATTCAGAGAACGAGAAGGATGCTGATAATATGTATATGATCAAAATAAAATAATGCAATATGGATTGACTTGAAATTTAATAAATGCAGCTACAGGAGGCATCCATGATTGTGAAAGCTAGAATGTTTGATGTTGGATGCTTGATGAATTCCTGCAGAGTAAGAGTGCATAAGTTAGATAATCTGGATCCTTTTCTTGGTTTAATGAGGCTTTATTTATAGATTTCCTGGCTTTAGAAATGCACAGGGATGGCAAAGAGAGGTTTGGATTCAATTTGGAAGATTGAATGGTGAAAGATGGAGGATATTGAGAGAATTTTTGAGATTGTCTCTACCCATGAAAACACCAGGCAAGAGAAGAGGAAAGATTGATGGAGGAGGATTGACAAATAAATTTGAAATTTGTCTCCAATTCTTCCCGTGAAGTTTCAATCAATTAATTTTGACATGATTTTGACATAAATTAGACATAGGATATCTAATTTGATTTTGAGGAAATATAGATGGAATATTCCTTATGCCTTTATTTAAATATTTTTGATTTATTTAAATTAGCAAAAGAGGGATAAATAATTTAATAAAACAAACTATAGAAGTTGTTTATTAAATTAAACAGAAGAATAATGGCAATTAATCAATAAAGTGTTTGATCTTTATTTAATTAATTTTAAGATTAATGTGATAGAATAAAATACAGATTTCATAATTAAATCAAACAAAGTATTTAATTTTGTTTATTTAATTAAGATGAGATAATAGAAGAATTAGAAGAATTCTAATGTGAATGTGAACGTGAACTATATAAATAAATATTTCTATTTATTCAAACAGTAGAGGAAATTAGGATAATTAATCAAATAATTCGTATTTAATTAATCAAAATTCTCTAAACCATTTTTAGGTGTATACATTTTGAAATCAAAAGGGATTAATAATCATTGTGCTACCTCAATGATATTGCCATTTATCATTCAAAAGTGTTTGAGAATGTGTGAAACAAAGGAATATGTGCATCTGGCTGCAAACAAGATGAAGAAGTTGGATGAAAAGGTAAGGAACTTCACAGAGCTTGGTTTTCTAGAGGATTTTGACACAAATGAGAAATTTATTGAAAAGGATGGTTTCATAAAGAAGATGGAGGGTGCAAGGAAGATTGATTCGGACTAGTTTCCTCAAAACCAAGATGTGGTGAACTATTTGGATTCCTTCAAACCACTGATAACCTTGAATAAAAAATTGACTGAATAATTCAAGACAGGTTCCAATTTCAATCATGAATTGTTAACAAATCTTCAAGTCAAATAACATCAGTTAGAACAAATGACAATTCCACCACCTGAACAGTGGAAGTTTCTAGAAAAGGTGATACACTAATTTGATATTTTATAAAATGAGTTTCCAAGTTCCAACTCAGCTCTATGCAGAGTTGTCTTTGAAAAATATTTTGCATTTCCAATGCCTCTATGTATTCCTTCATGTGAAAATCAATAAAAAATCTCAAATTCAGTAATATGTTGATGTTCAATTATTTGTATTATTTATTTTATCATTTGAAGAAAAAGTTTGGTTTCAACCACTAGATATACATTAAATGATTGTTGATGTTCATTTTTGTATATGCTACTATTGTTAATATGTTATTAAGCATTGAGTTTAGTGATGAATCATTGGTGGAACCATCAAAATTTCTTATTCCATTTATCTAATATGCCTTACTTTGGTGGCTTTTGGTCTGAATTACAAAGATAGGGTTTAGGGTTTTAGGTTAGGGTTGGGTTTTTACTTATTATATTTTCCAATGGTCCAAACCCTTATCTTTTGGTCTAATCCTCCATTGACCTGTTATGGCTGGTTCCAAGTCCTCTCAGTTATATCTTATGCCTTTGGGTTCATTTTGCTACTGGCCTCTTGTGGTTAGACTTCTTTGTTTACCCATCATACATATTTCCTTCATCACTTTGTTTTGGGGATTCAATTATTTTATAAGGTTGATAATTCATCCTTGCTTGGCCTTTACATCATTTGTGTAAAAAGTTCTTAATTTTTTAAGCCCTCGTCCTACATTCTTCTTAGGCGGTCCATCTTTTAAAACAAACTTTATGCACATGCATATTTTTGCCACTTAAGTTCTTGTATTGCTCATTTCCAAAATCCTTCAACCCATCGGGTTCATTACCGCGATGAGCAATGAGCCTTGCTTTTCTCTTGTATCACGCATCACATAAGGTGTTTGGTCTCCATTTCTCATTTTCACGATGAGTGATATGCTTGTTTCCTTTCATATCACTTATTGCTAAAGATATTTTGTTCTTTGGTTCCACTTCAGTGAAGCGCGATGAACACAATTTTCTCCTTTATATCATGCCATCATAGAAAAAAATTGTTGTTTATTTCAATTATTGTGATGAGCGATATGAAGGTAAGGACCGGTGGGTTGTGATCTTGCCACGTGTCCACATCTAGTGTCATCGCTTATTTTTCCCATCATTGAAAGCATTCTCATTTCTAAATCAACTACGGCGATAAGCGAAGGACTAAGGCTATATCTTTGTATCGTTGGGTTTCTCTCTTCACTAAAGTGAAAGTGTATCTTTGTAACACTTCAGTGACAAGAGATGGAAAATATAATGAGGAACATTCCTTCCATCAAAGGTGTTTTTGCTCATTGTCGAAGTATGGACTTAACTTCAAAGCATTACTACGATGAGTGATGGGGTTATAAAGCGTTAATCAACATGTTGGTGGCTACGTGGAAACTCCTAAGGTACCGTCGATGTTTTAAAACACACTTGGGAAAGCATAAATTGATGGTCGACGAGAATTGTAGATCATATTTTAAATCAAAGAAGATCAACAGGTGGAGTTTAAATTTGAACGGCTACTTGTCAGTTCACTCACGCAAGCTATCTATCAAACATTAATGTAGAAAATGCTCCAATTTTGAGTCATAAAGAGGGTTGTTGATCACTTTTCTTCCATAATTGAAATCCTCAAGAGTTGAAGAACTGGTTAGGTGAAGAGAAGAAGAAGGAAAAGCTCCTAGCAGAGAAAATTTCAAAGAACAAGCTGGTAAATTTCTTGGGTAAGTTAAACTTTTCACCTCTATGAGTAATTTGTAGCACTAGGTAATTGAGAAAGTGAGTAGATAGCTATGTTCTGTTATTTAGGGTTATTTCTCTCCGGTTAGTAAGGAAATTGCAATCGTTAAATATAGTGTTTTGGGGTAAATAAGTGAGGTTTGTTTGAAATTGAGTATGAACCCTGTGAATTCAAATAATAGAATTTTAATTCATAGATATCTTGGAACCCTAGTTTTATTGAGTTGTAACAATGAGTGAGCCTAGTCAGTTCTCTGCCAAACCAGAGAGGAAACCTACCCAAAAAAGGGTTAAAATGCCTATGTCTCAAGATGATAATCCTAAGCCTGACACACCTTAAAAACCTACAAAGAAGAGAGTTGTTAAGAAATATTACCCTCGTTTCATGGAAGAGGCCCCTAAGGAGATGACTCCAGAGGTTAAGCAAGTTAGAAAGAGAAAGACTGGTGAGGGTGCATTGACAACTCATTCTAAAGATTTGGTTGTTGGGATTAATGATGTGGTGCTACCACAAAGTGGTTGGGATATATTTATATATGCTTTCAAGATGAGGTTTTCCAATCATCCCACCTATCACTTATGGGCTTGTGACATTGGAAAATTAGTGTGCCCCAATGTGTTTTTGGTGGTGGACTTGATGCTTGAATTGGCTAGGTGTTATGTCCAATTGATAGGACAATCAAAATGTTTCAAGATTTTCTTCCTATGTTGGAAATTTTAGGGAGTCATATAATGAAATTTTTTAACTTGAATCCATCTTCTTTTGAATCCATTAAGTTCCATGCACTATATAATGAATATGAGAAAAATAGGTTTGGATATAGAAAGAATGTTTTTCCAAGGCATGGGAGATGTGACCTGAAGAAGAATGGTGTACCTTTTAGTCCTCTAGAGTTAGAACCATTTGATTGTGATGATTTTGAGGACTATTTCAAAAATACAGAGTATGCATTATGTCATGTCCTGCACAAGAATTTTGACATAAAAATGGATGTTGCTTTCATGGTTTTAGCAATTGATATTCATAATAAGTATCAAAACAAGGTTTGGGATTATGATTCCTATATTGTTGAACACTTGCATGAGGATTTGATTAAGCTGAAAGATGCAACCCCTCCATTGTAATGTAGAAACTATTCTTTGTTGATGCATATATTGTTGTGGAAAGGCGGAAAGGTGTTTAGAAATTTCATGAAATTGAGAGAAAGGGATAACATGTATAATGAGTTGCTTGTGCAAATGTGGACCCATATCTAGGATGTGCACTATCCTGAATCTAATTATGCTATATTTTGTAATGTTTTCAAGTTTTTGGTGTTGGAGAAGTTGGTCCTAAAGCCCATTTACAGAATCTCAAAAGGTGTGAAAGAAATATTGAGTCCTTTGGAGTATGAGGAGGGCACTACACATAAATTCAATTGGGGGATTGGTACCTCCATTCTGACTATACTGCAATGAGAATTTATGGATCCAAGGTGCCACCCCATAAGCTGCCAATATATATTTCAGACCAAAAATCCTCCATGGAGATAATGTGGTAGCTTGATGCCATGGATAAGGCACATTTTAGAAAATCGAGGATGGCATCCCTGGTAAACCCTAACAGTGGTTTTTCCTATGTCACTTGCACTTCAAAGGAAGGCGTTGAGATATTTGTCTCTCTATTAAACAAACTAAGAATGAAACAATATATTATAAGGTTTTGTGACCCAAAAAGGCATTATTACTATTGAGAGAAGAGTCAGAGGACTATCAGGGAGACATCATCAATTCCTCTATCAAGAGGATGTGATCAAAAACCTATCTTTCGATGAGGAAGTTGAAAAAAGAAAAAGTACATGGAAGAAAATTTATGCAATTGAGCATAAGATGTCAAAAGAAAATCATTTCTATGTTATTCCTTACTCTAAGGTACATGAAAAAATTTTCAATCGAAATTGATGCTTAGAGATTTTGAAGTCAAAATTTTCTTTGAAAAGGTTAAGCAAGCTAAAATAGTAGTTGGTATGAGTTTTCCATAGTCCATTGAAGCTAGAATGCTTAGCTTTTGGATTCAACTATGTGTATTTTTGTGTCAAAAGCTAAGAATTCTAAGTTTTCAAAAGAAAATCATTTCTATGTATTTTTGACACAAAAATATACACTTGAATCCAAAAGCTAAGCATTCTAAGCTAAAATAGGCTAGACAAAATCATGATGCAGAAATAAGGAGCCAGTTGACTCAATCTTCTACTCAAGGCATCAAAGTGCAAGCTAAGGAGATAGGCAAATACTTTGTAGTCACCCCATTAGTGACTTATTCTGAAACAGAGCAAGGAAGTGAACCATATGCACTTGAGGGATCTACATAATACATCCCAGTGGAAGAGGAAGTGGATTAGTGATTCCCATCTCTTGTTAAAGAAGATGCTTTGAATATTGATGTTCCTCCCAGCAGAATTATAAAATGGGAGTATAATCAAGTTGAGGATGATGATGTTAGGATAAAGGCTTGTGATGATTTCATGTGTGATGATGTTTTTTTCAAAAAAAAAATTAAGAGATTTTTTTTTCCATGTGAAAGGATTTATATAGAAAAGAGAATAGAAGAGGCAAAAGGAAAGGTTGACCCTTCTTTGCAAGATGAAGCTCAGAAGGAGGAGGAAGGATAAGAATGTGGGAAATTATTACTATGTCACCATAGGATGCAAGATCCTTAGTCAAAGGAAGTGGGATTATAATGTTGCATGGATGGGAACTATCATCAGCCATTGCATTAGATGCAATCAGGAAAGATCTAGATGCCTCCATCTCTGAGGAGATTTTTGATAACAAATTTTTTGGCTCAAGATTTAGTCCTAAGTTACATACACTTACTATTTAGTCAATGGCACCAAATACTAGGAAGCCTGAAGTGATAAAATCTATGGAGAAAGAGATTGGAGATGTGGTTGTTAAAAGGGCTACTAAAATGATAACTATTGCAGCTACACAGTTGACAATGCATGCGGCCATTTTGAGTGTAGACACAGCCCAGATCACATAAGCTAATTATAGAAATTGTTGGATAAGTACAATAAACTAATGGATGAGCACAACAAGGTACTTTCCACTATTGCTATTACATCTAGGGGTTTTCCCTCTCCAACAATTTCTACTTCAGATTTGTCATCACAGGACAGAAAAACTTTGGCACTAAGAATTCAAAGTCTAAAATAGGAAGTGCAGATTGAGAAGGAAAACACAAAGAGAGCCAAAGAGGAGAAAGTCAAGGTAGCTAATGAAATTTTTGATGATGTGTTGAAGCATGGAGTGAAAAGGTTGGTGAATAAATCTAACATTGTGTGGGATGTTTATAAGAACATCCATGAGGCCAATATAAAATATTTGCAAGTTCATAAATCATTCCAAATTTAGTGGAATAAGTGGAGTGGTAGGGTGGTAACATTGAAAGAAATGATGCCTCAGATGCAGGAAGACCCTAAAGCTCCCACCAACATTCTTGATTTATTGAAGGCCATTGATTTAGTAAATTAAATCATAACTTTTCATGGAAAGCTGGGAAGGCAACTCCATAATAAATTGAGAATGTTCAAAGAAATGGAAGGGTAGGTATGCCCAAGATATTGAATGATAAGGGTGAATTAAAGGAGTTTTCCAAATGGAAGGAAGAGTTGGGAGATCTACTTCCTCATTCTAAGATGATGTTGAGTGTTATTGATTATTCTATGTTGAATCATAACATAGATAATATGACAGGAATAGAGATGAGGATGGACACATTTGTCAAAGAGGCTAGGGTACTAAATAATGCAAGGTACAACCAACATAACAAAAAAGTATAGAAGTTGTTAGACATTCAATGGCTAGATGAGGAGGATTACAACACATGGCTTGAAAAATTTATAGATTAAGCCTATGTTGAAGTATTGTAAAATTTTGTATACTCTTGATAATGAAAATTGATGATAAGTGTGGTAATGTGGATTGGGAAATACAATTTTGGGTCTTAAGTCTACAAATATGGTGAGTAACAGATGGGAGAAATACAATGGATATCCTAGAAATAATACAGATTAGGCTTTTGCTAAAGTATGGATAAAATATTATTTTCTCCCCAGTTTAAATTTGGTGACAAGGATGCAAATGTGGAAGGTATTTTATCTCTTCTTCTTTTCTACACTTGATGTTTTTCTCTCTTTTATGTTTTGTGTATGTGGATACAATTTTGGAGTGCATGGATATTGCTACATTAGCCTGAAGATTCCTTTTGGAAGGAAGAATATGATCTCCATCAATAAATGAAAACTCTTTTTGCCTCATGTAACATTTCCCTCCATTTGGAAATGCAAATATAATTGAAAAGGGAATGTATTTTTTATCAATCCAATTGAGAAGGGACATGTGTACTTTCTAGATCGAAGCTTTTTTTTATTCTCCGTTTCTATAAGAAGGAATTCAAGGCTAGAATTACGGGTTCGTTGTTTTGTATTGATCACACAAAATTTTGTAAAGGGAATACAAAGAACATTTTAGAGTTTTCCTTAGGTTTTGAGTCAATCAGTTTGCATATGTAATTTTGATAACAATACTTGTTGTAAGAATGAAAGTGTTTTCATTGATGTCAACCGGTTAGCTGGTTATCTACTAGTTGTTGTTGACTGTATTTGTTGAGGATATTGAGAAAATTGTATAAAAAGAAGATTGCAAGTTGTCAGATGTTGAGGATGTCGGTCCGGTACTTGTGAACTATGTTTTATGTGTTCTAGCTGAGGTCAAAAAAAAAAAATGGTCCGGATTTCTCTTATGGTTCGAGAGTAGTGTTTTGTTGGTTCTATTGAAGATGGTTTTGGCATTTGGAAGCATTGAGCTTAATTAACCTGTGTGTTTTACACTGGTTTGTCCAACCGTGTTTCAAGCACTACATTTGAAGTTGATGAAGCGTGTTGGATCTATTATTGGTCCTGGTGAAGTGTGTGTTTTGGTTGCCCTCATTCTATTCCCACCCTAGGATGTTTGGTTCTGACCTAATTTGAATTTAAAGTTGGATGGCCAACTTTGTATCTTTTCAAAGTTGGAGATGGTATAAATATAGAATGTGCTAGCAATGAAAAGTGTACATAAGAAAAGAAGGAAGATAAGTGAAAGAGTAGATGCAACTTTGATGCTATTCTAAAAGTGTGTGAGTTATGTGCGTGGTTGATCAGTGTGAAGCTTAACACTGAGTTTTTGGATGCAATAAGTAGAAGATGAACTCTATCATTCATGCAAGTGGATCAATGATTGTGGTGGAATCCTTTGTTGCATTGGGATTATTGTCTCTTTGTAGCAAGTCTTATTTGTCTTCTTTTTATCTATGTGGCAGTGAGCCATCTAAGTTGTAGCCCTATGGACAATGAGTCCTTATTTCAGGTAGTGAGCCTTTTTTTAATTGGTTTTGATATTCTCTATAGTGTTAGTTAATCCTCATCATGGTTTTTCCCTCATTGGGTTTTCCACGTAAATCTAGGTTATTTTGTTTGTGCATTGGCATTTGATGGTTAATCACTTAATCAGTTTATGTGTTAGTTTTGATAATTGAATTTAAGGTTTAAATCTATGATAATTGATCCACTCCCCCTCTCAATTGTCCTATCCAACAATACTAGAAATTGAATACAAAATGGTTCAAATTCAAAGCCATTTCTCTCCTATGTAATTGTTTCATGAATTATGAATAACATGATCAAGGATTATCTTATTTGTCTTCATTGAGTTCCAATATTGGATGTGTAGTTTTGTACTTGCTTTTAATTCAAATAATTAATGAAAGTTCTTGAATGAGGTTGTAGATTCATGTGAATTGAGTACTAGGATATTAGTAATAAGTTATGGTTGAGATTATAATGAATGTGATACTATAATGTAGTATTATCAAAGCTTAATGATGTTATGTGTTATATTGTTGTCAAATTGTATAGGTTTTGAGATTGACTTCATTCCTAGGTTAAGGCACTGATCTAAGTGAGTGTTCATGATACATTTTGTTGATCAATGCAGCAAAAAATCAACTTTATAAACAAACCTTTAAATATATTACAATTATTATTATTGTATGTTGAACGTTTCATCATTTTCATGATTTGAATTTTGAGTGTTGTCAAGGAGCATCCAACTTATTTGATACATTCCCTTTTTTGATCTATTATATGAGAATTAATCTATTATTTACAATGTATTCGATCATTAGGTGTAGAAGTCTTTAAATACATTGTGAGATCACCCTCCTGAGTTTTCAAAGCCCAAGTGTAAGAGGAAAGCATTGTTGCTTTCACTCATTCATTGGCCAAACCCTTCAAGTTGTTGAGAATAGGAAATAGAAAGGTCCATAAGCTTCCTTGAAGATCAGCTTGGTTCTTAAAAACAACCAACAAGTTGAGTGATGAATCACTAAGTACATGTTTAATTTTTAACATAATTAAAATATGAAATTATTAATAATATGTTAATTTATTCATACAAACCTATGATTCCATTAGATCATTTTAATTAATCCTTTGAATTAAAGTAGAGACAAAATCATACATTCAACCAAAATGATTGAGGACCAATAGAAGGATCCTTGATCATTTTATTAATAATTCATATGACAAAATACACAAGGAGAGAATTTGTTCTAGGATATGCATTTTCTCATTCAAATGCCATCACTATTGTAAAACCATTATGCCTATTACAAACTTGAATTCATACCTAAGACTCAACACTAACTTTATTTCTTTGTGCTTGAATTACAAAATTCTCTTACATGAGTTCAAAATCTCTTCCAACCAGACCTGTGCAATTGGCCTTGAATTCCCTTTTATAAGAACAAGGGAGCAAACAAGCTTCGGGCTAAATTACACATTTAGTCACATTTACATTTGACATACATTTGAATTTTAATTTCAAAACATCCCCAAAGGTAGTTACATTTGTATTTCCAAATATGAGGGAGAATTTCATATGAGCAGAAAACAATTTCCATTTTTTGGTGAATATTCTCCCACCTTCCAAAAGGCTCCTTTAGTCAATGCAAAGTAATCTTTTCCATGAGCAAACATTGTAGTCCGCGTGCTTTAAAACCTTGTAGAAGAAAATCACAAAGTGAAAGAAATAATATACTAAAGTAATTCCGCATCTACAATCCTTGTTACCACATTTGAAATTGAGAAAGTGCAATATTTGAATGTTGATATACCAAGGCCTAATTTGTACTCATTCTAGACCATGTATTGCACTTCCCTACTTAATATTGTTATTACAGACCACAAACCAAAAAATTTGTCACCCACTCCCACTTGCAACAGTTTATATGTCTAATATGTCAATATAGTTGGACTTCCATAATGTAAACTCCTCCTCTATTTGCCAATCAAATCCCATAATATCATCTACCTTTTTTCTATATGGGTTATACCTGACTGCCACCTGATTTTCCTCCTTATCAAAATCTTCAAGGAAAGCCCCTGTATACATGAGTTTTTCCATATTGTTCCTCAACTTAACCAAATCCATTTCATCACATATTGTTTTGGCCTACAAAGTTATCACTTGAGATGCCTGATCTTTCCACTCTTGCAGGGACTTAACTTTACCCTTCTCATTACTAATTCCTAGAAGAAGACCAAAACTCCAATCATCGAACTTCTTAACCAATTCTCTAATCTTCACCTCTAAAGACTCAATCAACCCTTGAGAACCAGCTATATTTGTTACAAATATTGCGGTTCAAAGTATCTTTGGAGGCTTATCTGCATCACGAGAGGATGAAAGAGCCATATCCCTTAGCATTTGAACCCTTGGAAACCATTTATCCATTAAAGAAATAGCAATTTATTTATCTCTATCAAGATTCTTAGTGGAATCAAATGTCAAAGCATAATTAGCATGAATACTGATTAATATTTTCTCTACCCCTTATTCAAGTTCTCAAGCACTATTGTCACAATCTTCATATTATTCAAATGAACAAGATCATCCATCCTACCTTCATAAGGCTTGATCTTTTCCATCAACTCCTCCTTGGTAACATCCTCAAATTTAGGGGCATCTAATGATTCGGCAGTTGATTGTGCTATTTGCACATCTTCAAATTCAATGGGGGTAGTCTCCTCTTTATTTTGAGGAGGTGAAGTATTTAGGGAAGGAGGAGGCAAGCTTGTAGCATGTGAGGTACCAAGCTGAAATGCTTGGAATTGTTGTTTCCACAGAGCCATTTGAGTTTGCATTTGAGCCATCTTTTGTTGGCTCAAGTTGTAGTCAGAAATCACCTCATTATATTTGGTTCTAAGACTATCCCTTTCCTACATTAATGACTCAATTGTGGCTTTGGTGAATTGTGCCACATTAAAATTCATGGTTGTTTCCTCCAAGGTAGATGTATTTGAAACTATTTTATGATTAAGCCTCCTCTTACACCTAGGGTAGGTTCTACAACTTCAATATTTTTATTGGTTGGGGCTAAATCCCAAATAGCAAGAGTTTATCATTGCTGACTAAAATTTGACCCCTATAAATCCAATGTGACTTCTTCTTCATTGTTAAAAATGGGGGCATATTGTCTTCTCACAATGTCAAAAGCAATTGTTGATGCCAGGTCCCATTCTAGGAGTAATAACACTCCACTCTTTCTCACCAATGCCCTGCCCTCTTCTGCAAAAATATTTGAATACTTGGCCCTCATTTCATCTCTTACCTCAGCTTCAACAACCTCTTGGGGCTTCTCATGGATCTCACTTCTCCTTTCTTGCACCAATGTTGCATACTAATCATTCATTGCTCTCCATACATATTCCTTGTAAGCTTGTATCTTGACAAATTGATCATCTTCTATAAATCTTTCACAGGCTTGGAATCTCTAACATCCTCAATGTTATTTATTCCACTTAGGTCATCTTTTCTCAACCTAAGGCTCAAATTTTGTGATATTATTTCCCCTTGAGGAGATGACATCCTATGCATTATTTCCCCATCAGTTATAGAAATTTCATAATCTGAATCCTCTACAAGATAGTCAACCAAACCAGAAGCTTCAACCTCTTTCTTCTTTATTAATGGGCATGGCTCCCTTGTAGGGAAAGATTCTCTAATTAAGGAATCCAATTCAATTATTCCATGGGTAGAATAATTTTGTAGTGATAATGGAGGTAGTTGCTACTATGATGAATGCACTTTTGACTCTCTAGATTGTGTAGGAGTAGCAATTGTTTGTTGCTTCCTTATTGTGCCTTTCCTCCTTGATTATATGTGCACCTTCTTGGAAGGTTGCACAATCGACTCTCCCCCTATCATAAGGGCCTTACCCTTATCTTGCACAACTTTTATCTCTAATCTTGCAACTACTTTATTAAAATTTTGTATCACAACTTTAATCTTTAAAATTGGGTCGCTAATATCTGATAAAGCTTTAAAATCAAGCTCCTTAACCTCAATTTCTCTTTCCAATTTCACAAAAACACCCCACTTATTCATTCTATCAATTTGGACATTAGGATCAAAAATATTTCTAATGAGGTCATTAGGCATAGTGTGGGTTTGAACATACCAACCTCCCCTATTTCTCTTCATTAACCAAACTATGAATCCCTCGGGGTCAAATGTCATGTATGTCTAGAACTTCATATTATAATGACTGAGATAGTGGTCCACAATATTTCTCCATCCATGTGTAATCATGAAAAAATCAAAAAAACACATTGTATGTAGGGAAGAAAGTTCCCTTTCACTTCTCATCCAATAAGAAATCATCTACATTCCCTAGCTGCCACATCACCTCCAAAAACCCAATCCTCATAGGCACTTCCTTGGGGAGTATGTGGGGTGTCAATTATGTTCCAAATACCCTTAGAACTGTATAATTGATATAAGGGATTACATCCCACCAATTGTGAGCAATATTCAAATCGGGCCTCGTTCTAGCTAGCCTCAAAAATCATGTAACTCCTTAGGGATCCTAAGTACATCCACCATTAGATCTTGTCTCAATTTGGTGGCAAAAATATTTGTAGCAGTCACATAGTTATTCTTTTGTTCATTCCTATCCAATATAGGGGTCCATGATTATACCGGCATCTCAATACCATCCACAACCCTTCTAAGTTCCATCTCTCGACCAAAATAGTCTACACCTTTGAAAAGAAACATATGCATAAAGAGTGAAAACCCACCAAAATATGACACCAAGTTTCCCACCCTTCAAGGCTACCAATCCTTTGTGAATTTCCTCTACTATATAGGTGGCCAAATCATATAATTTATTTTAAGGTGTTGGATACTCGTAACCATGTACATTTGGGTCATTGCCATGCTAGAGCCAGGATCAAACCCTAGAATTTGGTAGAGGGAGTAAAAGGTCTTTTGAAAATATGCTTGGAAATACTAAATAGGGAGGGGATCAACATCAAAGGGTCCCAAATTAATCTTCTTTTGTAGATTCCCTTCCCTACTAATATCAGAAAATTGGTCAGCACTGACACCCCGAAGTTGTGTTTTACCCTTTTGTATTCCTCCCTCAACATATGCTCATCAATATTGACCATGTCACTACTCCAAGTGTCCAACTTGAACACATATGAAACTTCTTCCTTATTAACCCATACCAGATCTTGTCCATCATGACCTCTAACAACCCTAACCAGAGGGTCATAGTTTGCAAAAATTGCTTTGAGAAGATCAACATCTATGAACATGTTGGGTACAACCGGTTTACCCATGTCCAACCTTTGAGCATTGCAGAAAGGGATACAAGTGTTCCTATTTCCAAACCATACCTGGAAAAGACTCCATTTGGAGTATGGTAGGGAAACATATTTAATTGTACAATAATAATCAATGATGCCATATTTAGTTCCAGGGCCAAAGAAAATAAGTCATCCCTTTGGTTTTTTAAAGGTTGAAGATATCAATTATTTGGTTAATTCCTATACCAGAGGTCTCACAATAGGCTTCGACTTAGAAAATTAGTATTTTGGCATTGATGCTTTGACTTTGTGTGCAATAGTAACAAAGTTTGTGCAAACTAGGGTTTACTACTCAGCAAATTCAAAGCTTACAACTAGGGTATGGGTTGATGCAAGGCAATAATAGGACTAAATAGGCTAATCGTTCAAATTCAACATCAAACCTTAAAAGAAATGCAACGATACGAGAAACCCTAATGACAGAATGATAGAACGAGCACTTACAACAAATTTTTAAACAACTAAGAAAAAGTATAGTAATTTTACTTACTAGTTTTGCAAACGCTTGAAAACCCTAATTCTTGTCATCGAACGAGCCTGAAAATTTCAGCGAGCACTCCTCAGACGCATTAAATGCTTTAAAAATTTGTAATTATACTTTAAATCAATTTTTATGGCTTTAAAACATAACAATTGGTAATTTGGTAGCTCTATTTCATATCTGCCATTATGGTTCACTCATGCGAACCAGAACATCTGATACGGCTCATTTTCCCTCAATCTTGAACTTTGAATTTTAACCATCGATCTCACAATGAGATGGCCAAATAGACGGCTCAAATTCATTCAAATAAGTTTGAAAATTTGACTAAAAATGATTGTTTTCATTGACCAACCTAAAAAATTCCATGTGCATTTATCTCCATGTCACTCTACAAGCTCCACCATCTCCATAATTGTTGAAACTCTCTATGTGTCAACCTCCCCGCTTTCCCTTTGGGTTCAAAGCATGTGCATCTTACGACAGCAGAGAGGTGGGGAATGGTTGATATTTGTTTGTCAGAAACCATAGTAACCACTGATTTGAACACCTTTAGTCATCAGTGCCTTCGAGTAGTGGTAGGACCCACCAAAAGGGTGGCCAGGTGTCATCTGTCCACTATCCTGTCGGCTCCTTAATTTGATTATTTTAATCTCACAAGATGGAGGGGAACCAATAGAAAGCATACAATGGGATCCGCCAAGCATAACAAAGGATTTTCATAAGCATGTGCACTTATCACATCACTTAAAAGGGATCGCCTGCCTAGGTTTATAACATGAACGATATTGATAGAATATTAAAACCCAAACTTAGGGAAAGAACAAGAATTAAAGAATTTTATGACCCACATAAGATAAGGCAAGATTTATAAGGATTCTATAGGTAGTAACCGAGAACACTAGGCTCAAGGGGTTGGTGAGTAAACGGACACAAAGGCATAAGATGTGACTTAAGAGACTGAGAATAGGTAAAACCTAGTCAACTTTTAATTAGAATGTAGGTAAAAGGAAAAGACACCTAGGGTTTTTGAGAGGGTTTAGAACACACATAAACCCTAGAACATAAGAACAACTAGAACCCTAAGCCTTATATCACATTCCAAATCAATAAAACACCCAGATCAAAAATATAACCAGATTTAAGAATCTTTTGGGATGCCTACTGTAAGCTATTTGATAGCACATATAGGAAATGTTGTAATTTTTCTTTCTAATAACAAAAGATTACTCAAATACTTAAGTGTATTTCTTTAATTTTGAATATAATATCAACCTATCTTGCTCTCTAGTATTGTATTCACTATCTTCTGACTCAAAATAATCAACGGTTATTTATAATTTGTCACATCATATCATGTGTTTATGTTATGGATGTTGAACAGTTAGCTTTTGCTCAAGGAATGGATTAATATTCCTTTCAGTTATTTATCAAAGATTGTGTGAATGACAATCCAATAGGAATTTATAAGTAGTGTGATAAGTGCTTTTGTTTTAAAATGATGTAGAATCACATGTCAAATTCAATACCATGGAATACAATAAATATCATAATTTCATGGAATACAATATAAAATATCATCAACTATAGTTTGGAATATGATTCATGAAGTGCAATATAAAATAAAATATCATGAAGTGCAATGATTCACAATTTCATGGAATACAATATAAAATTTCATCAACTACAGTTTGGAAAATGATTCATGAAGTGTAGTATAAATACCTAAAAGCAGTTAATTCACTTTCATTTCCCAAATGGATTCAAGGTCCTAAAACTAACGTTCAACATGAGATAAAGTAAAATATTTGCCTTGATTCTAAGTCTGGTCTTCATTTTCTTCAGCCTGCATCTCAAATTCAACATTCATTGTGTCACTATCATTTGTCCCACTGCCACTGCCAGTGCCACCAATACCAGCATTTCGAATTGGAGTGTTGCACAAACCTCTTCTTTCGCATATGGATCTCCAGATTGTGAGTTCCCTTTCAAAAGGAAATTTTTTGACATTATACGTAGTTCCTTTCATCCTCAAGTAATTTTCCAAATTCTTGTCTAGTTTGTTTCTTAACTTTGATTTCAAAAATGCCAATGAGTTGAAAACTCTCTCATCCTCCACCGACCCCAATATCATTGTTTGAAATAAATCACCAAGTTTTAAATATTTTGATATCAAACCACATGCGTAATATTTCACTTGACCTAAGTTTGTTCAAACCTTTGTTATTGATCCCGGTTCAAAGGACGTCTCCATGCCCATGGAATAAAACAAGTCCATTCTTCTTACAAAATTCTTACATAGTTGTCTAAGCTTATCTACATTTATAATTCCTTATATTTTTTGCTCTTTGTACGTTACATTTTTTGAAAAGTGTTCGATCAAGACATTTGCTTTATCATGAAAATATTTTGGGCTCTCTCCATTTACCCAAAATTAAGGATACACAATACCCATTGCTTCAAATATTTCATGTCGAGAGAATCTATCATAAATCTCTGAGGAAAGAAATTTTGTAATTTCCTTTAAATTATCACTAATAGATTTAACAATAACGTTAAAATCTTCCTTTCTAACAGGTACTTCTCTGATAGAGTGTTTGGTTGTCATAAAATGGTACATTGGTATCTCAAATGCATGTATGCGGATACATTAGTTATCGATTGCATTAAATTATAAATAATTATCAGGCTTATTCAAATCAATGATTTTTTACCAAATGAAATAATTTGGGCTTTCTTCTATTAGATCTAGATATAGATAATCGAGGGCCATGCATGTATGTCTATGTAGTTTGGCATATTCATAAATATACATGATTTTTTCTTGGGCTTTTCTTCACAAGATTGTTCATTACATCTAGCATGGGGAGAAGACTACCTAAAGTCAAGAGTGTCTCTATATTGCTTAACCTATGTAAGAGGTCAAGAGATTTGTCTATTGTGCTATGATGGTTGCACATTACTCCAATCAAGGATAGATATTCTGAAATAACTCGTTGCAATGGTCCATGCAAAGAGATCCATCTGGTATCAACATCCTTGAGAAGCTTCTTTCCTATTATTATTCCCTTAGCAAAATTTTAAAATTTTGTGAAATGTTTGGGACTTCGATAGAAGTATGTGTAGAGCTCACAAACTAGATTTTCAACTTTTGATACTATAGGAAACTTGCTTAAAATTTTGAATGCTAAATTCATTATGTGGGTCATGTAGTGAATTCCAAGCATGTATGGTGCAAAAGCAGTTTGTAACTTTGTGCAAACACCACTCCTATGACCTTGCATCACTACAGCTCCATCAGCTCCTACACACACCAATTTTTTTGCAATTTGCAAGACATCCATACTTGTAATTTCATTCAAAGATTTCTTGACTAGTTCAAATAGAGCTAAACTTAAACTTAAAGGTGAGTGGTCATTTCAAATAGATTTTTTGATGTTGAATTGTCCTTCATCTTTAAGATTGAAGCAAGAATGGAAAAGAGATAAAGAAGTCTTATAACACTATGAAGAAATGATCACTCACCTTTAATTTTAGGTTTTCACTGACTTGTTATTCGTTAATTTAGGAATGCCTATGTTGTAAGTTTGTAACTTGCTACAATAAAATTCAAGGCTCCAAGTCCAACTTCCAAATTGAGAACTGAACAAAATGTGTAAGAATAAATGATAGTTTCGATTATATTTATATCAATCCATATTTGGTGAATTTCATGAAATTTTTAAATGGTATATTAAAAATTTGGAGAATCATGTGTGATTATACAATGATATATTGTAATTTTTAAGGAAATTATGGCCTTGTGATTAGCATGCAGGTGTCACAACAATTGGTGAAATGTGTCTTCAAATATAAATTTTTTTAATGTTATTGGCGAAATGGGTCCTCATAAGCAACTATTTATAAATTTTAATTAGTGAAATGAGTCCTCACAAGCAACTATTTTTAAATCTTAATTGGCGAAATGGGTCTTGATACCATGTTGTTTTAATAGTATTAACGAATATGTAGGTGTTTTATTACATGCTTCCAGGATTCCAGGCGAAAATATTAATCAGTCCATTTGAAACGTGTAGTTTTTTATGGAAAATTTATTACTTAAATATGCCTCATAAAAATATTGATGGTGAATGGACATGCATTGGACCGATAATTCATAAAATCTAGGTGATTTGGCCACCCTATTGGGTGCGATTAATTTTCTAATTTTGACTTGGTCGATATCTAAAATTCACCAATTGGGGAAGACGCCACTAAATTTTTCCCTAATTTATGCTTCTACATCAAAAAAAAACATAAAGGAAAAGCTCTTTGTGCTTGTATGATTATTGGATCAGGGAGATAGCTTCTAGATTCAGAAGCTTCTCATCATGTGGCTTCTTCATAGTCCATGTTCTCTTCTTTTGAGCCTTGTGTTATTCCACCTATTTTGATGGGTAAAAATACATTTATGAATTAAATTAAGAAGGGATCTATTGATATAGGGGATGGTACTTTCAATTATGTATTGTGTGTACCTCAATTATCTAATAATCTTCTTTTCATCTATCAAGTTACTCATAATGGAGTAGGGGAGACTGTGGAATTTACTCTTGATTTAGTTCTTATTAGATATTTGGAGAGTAGAGAGATAATTTCTATTGGGGTGTTTGATCAAAAATATTAGTTGTATACCTTTTCAAATTGTGTTTCTGATGATGGCTTTGATCCTTTGGATGATGATCACACTTCTAGTGTGGACCTTGATTTTGAGGAAAATTTTGGTTACTTGAACTTGGGTATTCTCACAAGTGATATATTTCTTGAACCTTTCATTCCATCTCCTCTATCTATTGTTGCTACTTCAAATTCCAGTGTTGCTTCTTCAAAAGTTTCTAGTGACTCTTTGCAATAGGACATTCATTGTCTTTCAGATATAGCTTAGGATGATCTCTTGACAGGTATTTCAAACTTGTTTATCGAAACACATATTTTAGATTTAAGAAACACTATTGGGTGTATTCATATTCTCTTTAACAAAGTTTATTCTTCTGCAAATATTGTGAGGGAACACATTGACCCTCTTGTTCATCCTCTACATGATCATTCCTCATAGTTTGACATGAGTGGATACTTTGGATCAACATTTAGGGGAGACATCTTCAAAGGAGATAGTTGAGTCTTTGGATGATGTTCTACATCAATCTCTAGGATATTCTAAGTTTTCATTTTTAGTAGTGTGGCCTAGAATGCCTGATTTTATTGTGATATCTTTCAGCATCGACATGGGGACACTTGACATACATCTTGAGTTTTATTCCTACATATTCCTTTCAGGAGTTGGGAGATAGCTCACATACACCTTTGGTTTTGTTTCTTCCTAAGGGGAGGAACATTGTTTGATTATTGTGGATCATCTTCTACATTTGACTTTGAGCATCTACCATTAGATCTCTTTGGGGGGCTTCTTTGTCCTTCCACTTCATTTCTCTCTCTATTATGGGGCGTGTACTTTCTTTTTGTGATATGGGGCTTCTTCTTCTTTGGGAGGGAATTTTATATGTACATGGGTACCTAACATGGATTTATTTATCATGATCCATCATATTTTTCATCTTCCTAAGTTGCGCTTAAGGGGGGTGTTGGTGTAGGTTTTATTTTCATAGTGGGTTAATTTATTTTCCCTTAGCCATAGGTTTTTCCAACACTTGTATTAAGCTTGCTTAGGCTAATAAAGTGAGTTTATTATTTAATAACTAGGAGATAAATGATGTGGTGTCCCCTTCCTTAAAGGGTGGAACACTTTCCACTTTTGGTGGTTGTCTCCACTTTTAATGGTCCATATCCACTTTTGGTGGTTAATTCCTATTGGTTAGATTTTCCACCTTCATCATCTCCTTAGTTTTATAAAATCACTACCTAGCTTGTATTTTCATTTGTTCTCTTGCATTTTTGTATACTTTGGCATACATGCACCTTGATGCATGTAGTCATTATTCTATATATTTACTTTGAGATTCTAATGCAATTTTGTCATCTTGACATTTGCACGTCTCTTGGAATCTTAGGTTTGCAATTGTGTTATTTTATTTATAGTTTTATAGATTATCACTCTCATATCTAAGATCTTGTTTATTCAATCTATTTCAGATTTCTAACAGTATTTTAATTAATATTTGTGCTCTAAATTTTGGTAATGCATTTGATTCCATGTTTCAATAAAAAAATTATTGGTTGATGTTGTCATAAAGTGGATATATTTAGAAGATTTGGAGTGCCCCTCTTTTGTGGGATTCTATTGTTTAAGTAATTAGGATAATCACTTGATAATTAATTAATTATTAGGTCCCCTATTACTTTAATTACTTAAGCTAAAAATAGGAGTGTTATTTTATTATTAGATTGGGATATTTATAGGTCAAGTTGTCTCATTGCATGATATTAGGACACTTTTCACACTCTAATAAAATCTTCATCAAGGGTTTGCACTTTTACTTTTATAAGCATTCATTATTGTACTTTTTAATAATCTAGGTATTCCATCCAATTGACAATACAATTACAGGTTAATCTCAATATCATATTCTTATGTGGATTCAATCAATCTCTCTTGGTTGCATAGAAAATTAGATGCTTTGATCTCTTTTTTTAATAGGTGTTTTGGTTGTAGTTGATTTCAAGGAGTTGTGGGGTTTATTATCAACCTCAACATCTATGACAAGTTATGATGGTATCTTATGATATGTAAGAGCCAAGAATAGAGGGAGTTACTTTGAAATCTTGACTAAATATGATATGATTTATTATTCACCATATGACACTTATTTTTATATGGTTTAACATGAATATTTGGGAACCCATGTTGAGTGGGTCAAAATAGAGGTTACAAGTGATTTATTGATTTACTATTTTTAGAAAATTGTAAATAATATTTAAGGGTGGCATTAGAAAACATTCCCATGCTGAGCACAATCTTTTTTGGGTTTCATAATATCATTTTGAAAACCATTTTTATTTCTAGCTTGTTCATTTATCAATAAATTGGTACTTTAGGAAGTTATTTTACTTGGGAATTTGTAGGTACATATGTGTTGCTATAATGTTGTTAAAATATGTGTTGCTAGAATGTTGTTAAAATTCTTCTAATTCATAGATATTAGTGTTTTCTAGTGGTGTTGAAAGAGCCTTAAACCAAATCCAACATAGGAAATTCTCTTAGTCTCCCTTAACTATATCCACGTTGCTGAAAGATCAATAGGTGTATGGATTTTTGGAGGAGGTTATAAAGTTTGATTATACTTTCATATTGCATTCAAATATTTTCCATGTTGTAGAAAATGGAGGCATGTTGCAAAAGGAATGGATGCATGCTTACCCCTGTTGCAAGACCTTCATCCTTGTCTTCATATTTTGGTAGGTATGCCAAATGATCTATACAAAAGGATACCAATAGATGTTTTTATTAAGTTTTTTAAGGGAGAAACCTGTGTATGGTTGAAAATATGGAGTATTCTTGATGTTTTAT
Organism: Sequoiadendron giganteum; assembly: GCA_007115665.2. NCBI lineage: Eukaryota > Viridiplantae > Streptophyta > Pinopsida > Cupressales > Cupressaceae > Sequoiadendron > Sequoiadendron giganteum. The sequence goes on along the minus strand of CM021109.1, from coordinate 334,717,804 downwards.
GAGTATTTAAAAACTTTTCTTTTTTTTTCTCTAAATTTATTAAAACCCTAACCAATGAATCCATGAGGGTGGGATTTGATCATCAGGTATATGGAAATGAGAATGGACAGAGTTTCATGTGCGTAGTCATTGAGATTTTTTTAAAGTGAAAGGGTAGAAGAGACCCTAAGAAAGAATGCATAAATGACAACTTCAAGTATTGTATGTTAATGAACATAGAGGGACATTTAAAATCACTGAGATTGAATGACAATGGTTATTCTCATAAAGGATCAAGAATAGTCATTCAAAGTACAGTATCACTAATAGATGATAGTGAGAAAGAAATTATAAGAGGTAGAAATTAATATTATAAAGGAACATGTCAATATAATAGTCTCAAGCATGGAGAGAGGACAATAATGATTTAAAGAAGATCAAGACATGAGTGAAAGGATAGTTGATGGAAGTTTGACTAGGTAGTCTACAAGAAGTGAATAGGAAAACATCAAGAATCCATACACCTAAATATTATTAGTGATATTTATCACAACTTTAAAGTTATCAAAAAGCATATATCCTAAGGAGGGTTCCTTTTCAAAGGTTTATTCTTCAAAACCCTACTTTAAACCCTCACTATGATTGTCAACACCAAATGAAAAATACACATTCATGTTGAGACCATCTACAACAAACTATGGAGACAAGACTTAGAAAAATAGTTGAAAGAGCTTAATGAAGACAATGAAAGATTTCAAAAAACCCATCACAAGAGAGAGTAGGGTACAATCAAGTTCCTTTGTTGACACTATTGTGTTTTCCAAGATTGATGGAGATGAAAATGAAAGAATGCATGATAATCATAAAGGAATACCTATGCATAACAAAGGGTAGTTTCCTAAATAATGAGAGGGGCCGTGAACTTTGTGACAATAAGGGACAAGTTTACAGTATTGAGAATATGTCACAAAAAGAGGATAGACTTGGGATATGATAAAGGCATAGTCCATGAAGAGTGTCAAAAAAGAGTAAGTTGAAACATGATAGTCGAGAAGGGACAATCACTATAAAAAAGATAGAGAAAATAACAATCGAACTATTAAGCTATAGTGTACAATCAAGAATTAACTTACAACATATAGTGAAAATGGTAAGAAGGGGGTCTTGAATGCACAATTGCTAAGTCTAAGAGACAACAAGCACAAAGGGGTTTCACTTGTCAAATGTTTTTTCTCCAAAACCCTCTCAATAAATTATAAGGAGCATGCCTAAAGCATACTGAGCATGATAGTAGTGTATAGGTGAGAACCCTCAAGATAGTTTGAGAGCCATAAACATGATTTTCTTAAGAGGATAGAGAAATAAAAGTTTAAAGGATAGTTTGAGCATGCAATAATAGAAATAAAATTTAAATATAATCAAGCATAGGGAAATCCAGTGATAAAAGGGTAGTCTATATAGAGAAGCAAATGGAAAATGACATAAAGACATGCTCTGGTTGGAGAGAGTTACAAGAAGATAGGGCTCTCCTTGACTGTCAAGGATAAGGATGGACTAGAATTAGAAGCCAAAGAAAGAAGACGTTTAAGGGACACGGTCTTAGGGAAGTATTGAGATACTTTTTGATAATGAAAAGGATAGAATTGTAGACCTGTGAAGAGTAAGACAATCAAAGGTATCCTTCTTATGAAGTGTATGATATTCAAATCCCATAGGTAATAGTGGAAAAATTCATAAACATAAAGGCAAGGATGACAATACACAGAACACTCAATCAAGAAATAAGTTAAATAATAAATGAATGATGGATAAAGTCATTGTTATAGTATTCATAAACCAAAAAGAGGTGATAGTCCTATATCCTAATGACAACCCTTAAATTATTTTTTGGAAACAAGATGAAAATATACATATGGTAGAGTCCAATATTAGGAGGGTAAATATCTTAGGTGGCAGTGTTTACGAGTTTTTAGAACAATACAGTCACTATGAGAAGTGATAGTGAAATCACATAGCATGTTAAAGAGTATGAAAGAATGAATGACATGGTTTTTAAAGTGTAGGGTATTGTAGGTGGTAGTGTGATGATTTCGAGGGTCATATGATGGTAGGAATTGAGGTGTCTCTGAAGGATGAATTGAAGTGATAAAATTTGTATAGGAGTGATCATACCAAATTAAAAAGAGATAGACTTCACTCATCACTCCAAAAGGGATAATAAGCTTAAAATTTCATTGACAGTGTAAATGGAAATGAAAAGGCATAAGTCTTCATGACAAAGATGATATTTTTATGACATTTGAATAGTAATTTATAACGAGATAGTAAATCTTGTGCAGATCAATGATTTTTCTCCATACAAAAGAAGATAGAAAAAGGTTGTGTTGTATGCCATGAAACAGGACAGTAAGAGGCAAGGTGATTAGTATTACATTCATTCCAAAAATAATAAAAATAAGTGTGCAAAGGATTCATTGAATTTGGAACTGGTGCATATAATTGAGAGAATAGTGATTACCAAAAAATGAAAGCATAAGTCAAATCGCATGTAATTATGGTAGTCTTGAGACCATTGAAGGTCAAAATGACAATAATAAGTATAATTTTGTATAACTTGGGATGATCAACAACAATTTTAAATCTAAAATACATAACACTTATGCAAGAAACATAATGGTGAATGAGATTATCGATACAATAAGATAGTGATTTTCAAGAACTGGTTTCTAAGTGTCAGAGGATAGTAAATTTGAAGAAAATCTAGTCATCACAGTTAAGAAAATATATCACAATGACTATAAAGTTGAGGAGATTAGATAAAATTGTTTTCAACTCTCCTTATTTCCTTTTCCAAAGCTTTATCCTAATGCATAAAGTGTGCAGTCCTATGAAGAGCATAAAATAGACAAATTTTAAGTGGAAAGATAAGGTATATAGCAGATTTAAAGCATTAGATGATAGAAGGACAACATTGATGTGATTTTAGGCTCTACCAAGACAAGATATGCTAGGGTATTGTAGACACCTAAAATTTATTTTATAATTTCATCACCCTCCTATGAATTAAGTAATTTTAATTATTTAATTAAACCTTTACATCATTTCACCTCAACCTCTGATTAATTAAATATTATTTAATTACTTCACTAAGGTTCATGTCCCTTATAATTAAATAAATCTAATTTATTTAATTATCACCAATTTTTCTATTATAATTAAAAGATTAATTTTAATTATTTAATTATTCACTTATCTTGCTTTCTCCATAATTAAATAAATAATATTTATTTAAATGATTTTCCAAATGGACTTTCCCTCTCACTTATTTTGAATTAAATTACTATTTAATTTAAAAAATCAGTTCGCTTTTTCTTCTATAATTAAATAATGTTTCCATTGTTTTATTATTCGCTTTCCTCTTCAAACTAATTGATTTTATCGAAAAATTAGTTAATTTCCTCTTTCTCCTTCACTTTCGATCTTATCTCATCTCATCTCATCTAATTTTGGCCATTGATCGAATTAATGTATTTTCAATCTTCACCGTCCATCTTCTATTTGGCCCTCTATAAATAGCGCAACTATTTATCATTTTCATCATCTGAGAAGATCTTAGAAAATCTTGAATTCATAGCTATCGTGATGTTGAGATAATAGTTAATCTTCACTATTTTTCTAGTCACTAGTCATAGACTTTAGTTGCACCTTCAATACTGAGGGAACTTGGAGCTTCAAAATAAAATGGAGAAGGATGATGGAGTTCATTCAATGGAGGCATGTTGAAATTGTTCTTTATTTCTTCCTTTCGTGCACTTCTTTGTTCTCTATCATTAAATTAGGAATTTCAAGTTTATTTATTGTGCTTAATAATCTTAAATCTGATTTTCCTGATTACATATGGTGAACCCGATGTAAATTCCGTTTATGGCTGCATGCTTATGGTTTTTTTAATTTTCAACTAGTTTATGGTTATAGGCTTATTTATTTTTCCAGAATGTATCCATTATGAGCATGTTCGAGCATCTCAAACCCGTAGATATTATGCTTGGTCACTCATTTGCAGAATGCTATGTATGTAGGACGTGGTTCTGAGTTGGCTTCAAAATTTTATTTTAGGCGTGTCCTTTATAATTTATGACAGCTCTATATCTTTCTCATGGATTTATTTTACCTGTCATTAAATTATCTTTCGTGTGGCTTCCTTTAAATGCATTTAAATCATTATAAATGTATTGATTTTCAATATTACAGTGGTCTAGTGCTTGTGCAACAATCCTCAATCGCATCGCCCAAGGCATCGACTGCTTCTCTTAGAGAAATAGAGGCTTATACAAGGTATCATTTGGCATGTATTTTGCAACCAATAGTCGTTCATCTCCTTCAAATTAGAAACCAATCAAGTTCGCTAATCTTTTGTGTCGAGCTTTTCCAACACTTACTACTTCAATCGCAAATTGCTTGATTGTTTTAGAAAGCATTTAAAAGCAATCCACCAATTATTTTCTAGTATTCCTTCATCATCTGTGTAGACAACCCGCCACCCTCTACTAATATCTTGTAGTTCTCCTTCTATGTATAACATGTGCTAAAATCTTATGAATGAGCTCTGTTGTTGTTTTAAAATATTTAAAAAGGCCTTTTATTGAACATTGGTCTCCTACCAGGTGGTAGCTTGGGAGTGCATTCTTTAAAAAAAATCATTAATAGATACATATGTTTATGGTGTGTGTTTTCATTTGCTACCATTTTCTCCATATTTAATCAACGAATTAAGAAGGGGAGACGTGTTGGTGAGACATGGTGGGGATCTAGCTTGGAGCAGTTTGTCTATATTACAAGTCTGGATCATTTAATGAATCTGTCGAGATGCCAGGTTAGTCGCTTTCATGATAATACACAGGGAAACAACCTCTGAAAAGGCTTTAATTCTTTAACACTTCTGACATTCAACCTGTGCTTACACCATTTGAAGATTTTGCAGGTCGAGCCTCATGTGGTGCCAATTGAATCAACCATTTCTACCCATCTGTCATTAATTTCATCCAGCCAGCTCTTCTTTTCTTTTATTAACTAATTTAAATATAGCTTTAGATATAGATGTGGTTATAGATTTAGATATAGATTTAAGAAATCTTTTTAATTTAGTTCAGTTTAGATTTTAGATTTTAGATTTTTAATTCTTCTAATCTAGTTTAGATTTATTTTTTTCTAATTTAGATAAAATTTAAATTTTCTATTTATTTTAGAGTTTTAATTTAGATTTTTAGTTAAGATTTCTAATTTAGATTTTTAGTTGAGATTATTTTAGATTTAGTTTAGATTTAATTTTACATTTTAGAGTAGAATTTTCTAAACTAGATAAGATAATTTAGCTTAAATCTTTTAATTTAGATTTAGATTTTTTAATTTAGATATAGATTCTAATCTAATTTAGATTTTATTTATTTAATTAGATTTTAGATTCTTGAGATAGATTTTTAAGTTTATTTAGATTTTTAGCTTAATTTAGATTAGATTATTATTAATTTTCTTAGCTAGAGTGAATGTTAATTTTCCTTTTGGTTTAGTGGTTAATTGTGTTAATTTGGGTTTTGTAGGTTCGTTTGTCTAAGTTTTCAAAAATACAAAAAACAAAAAAAACACAACCGCACGTTTTTCGAAGACTAAAAATCAAAAAACTACTAATGACATTTTTGGAAGACTTTATTTTTTTTAAAACAATTGTCTTTTAGTGTAGAGAACACTTCAATTGGTGCTTAAAAAGAACAACTATCTTCTTTCACATAGATTTAATTAGGAGGTTAATAAACCACTATTTTTCATGCTTGTAAGATGGTAGGTGTATGCTCTCACCTTGTGCAAACTCAGTGATCAAAATCCAAACCCATCTATTTCTATGTTTACCCCTTAGAGGGTTTACCACCCCACTTTGAAAGGTGGGAATGACCCAAGCGGTAACGGGTTAAATCCAAGCTCTTCCAAACCGCTATATAAATGTGTGGTTGTGATGAAAATTGTGATCAACGAGAAGTGGTATGTGATAGCTCTCCCCTAGTATCTTTATGATGTAAAAAGCCCTTGTTCTAAGGGTTGGGAGACCTCTTGAGGGAGCTTATCATAGTATCCCCTGAACTAGATGCCTTTACTAGAAACCTTTGTGTAGAAAGCCAAAATTCTTCTATTTGTTGGCGTAGGAGATCGGACCTTTGAATTTGTCCCACACTTTCACGGTTCATTATAGAGATGGAAAATTTCTTGAGATCCTTGTGGTCTTAGGGAATTCAGAACTAGGTATGCCTGAGAAGTGAGTGTCATGGAGGGGAGCCAATGCTACCAAGTTCCTAGGTCATCCACTCTGAATAGGCGCGGTTTGAGAAATCCAAGTGGGAACCCAACAAATATTGTCTTTTCCAGGCCTAGGATTTGTGCTTGTATTTCAACAATCAAACAAAATTTTGTCTATTGTGTCTTGTGTGTGTGTTCAAAACAAATCTCAAACAAACACCACACCTAAAACTTATGACATTCAAACCTTGACACAAACTAGGCCAACATATCCAAAACAAGCTTGACATTCAAATCTATTTAGACCAAGGACTTGCTCACTTCATTCATCCATCACCTCATCTTTTTGCATTAAAAATTCCCCATGGGTCTAAACTTTAGGTCATCTTTTTTTTTTAGCTTGCATAAACCTCTTGATTAGGAAGCTCATCAAACTTAGACTAGACTATAGCTTCAAATTTGTATTCGCTTGACCTTATCTTTCAGACAACATTCATCCTATTCTTCATCATTTAGGTTGGTTCCTCGGCTCATTCGTCCAGTTTGAGACCACCTTGTCAACATATCCTATAAGTATTTACTATATCAAAGTTTATTGACAATCAGATTAGTTCATATACCTATCTTGGTTTGATTAGCAACCATATCTTAGGTTTTAGCCTTCATACTAGGTCATATTATTACATCCCTTCATTCCACGCTTTGCATAACTTAGTCATAGACTATCATCACCTTGACTCTTAATATAGGCATCGTTATTAGGCATCCCTATATATTCAAAAATACCAAAAAAATAGTTGCATTGCATTTAGGCATACCCTATTTCAAAAATACCAAAAACATAGTCTTAGTCTCATACTTTCCACCTTCATTTTGAGCAAGCCTTATATGGTTGAAACTAGATTGCAAAAGAAACGTCGATAAATGGACCTTTTTCATGACGATGATGACCTTTATAACCACACAAGAAACTTAAACTTTGGTAGCTCTTCTAGTGAACCACCCAAGACATCTACCAATCCTTTTGGAAAAATCCTCATAAGAGACCCACATGGAAAAGAAGTTATAGAGGAATTCAAAGTAGTTTCCCAAGACCTAGAGGTTGCATCACTTGTTGATGAGATAGTGCTATTGGACCCCCAAAGGTTCTTGGCCAAAATTTTGCATAGTGGTGCTAAACTACCTCAGGGCTTTGACGTAAACATACTTCAAGCAGCATCCACCCCAAACCAACAAAACCAAGGTCTTAACATGTCTACATATAATGGTTCCAAGACCCCACAAACAAATTCTTTTATGCCACAAGGGGCTCCAACTCAAACTTCCACCGCTATTCCTACACCCTTGTTTGGAACATAGCCAATAACACAATTAGGGACACAATCCATAACACAACCAATCACACAGTCCCTAACATAGTCCATGTCACAACCTCTTGGTTCAACACCTAATCCATTCAGTACCATGAACATATCTTCAAATCCATTTGGAGCCTCAAATGCCACAAACACCACATCATCAACTCCATTTGGAACATCTAGGGCCTTGAACACCACATTATCAAATTTTTTTGGCACAAATAAAAGGAATAGAGCTTATATTCATGGAATTAACACAAACACCATTGTGCCACAAGGTCTTAGCATAAAGGTTCCCCAACAAGTAAATACACAAGGTTTCTTCCAAGTCAATAGTCAATACACACAAGGTCCAAATATTTCCAATCCTCTTCTAATGTAATCCAATATCAACACATCATATATCACACCCCAAATCCAAATTCCAATTCCAACTCAAATATTTACACCACAAATCCAAATTCCAAACACAACTCAAACATTCACACCCCATGTCAACACCAACATACCATCCCATGTAAACATTGGATCGCAAAACACAAGTTTAGGACCTTAACAAAATGCAGTTGTAAATGTCATAGGCACAAAACTCACACCATACGATGTCCTAGCCAATAAAATATTGGCCTTGCAAAAGCAAGTAGAAACCATGACACCGTCAAACAAAAAGACATACTCTATCGAAGAGTTATTTCCTTACCAATTTGATAGGACATTATACATGCCTCCTCTTCCTCCAAATTATGTGATGCCAACATTACCTAAATATAAAGGAAGAGCAAACCTTGTTGAGCATGTGAGGTAATATCATATGACCTTAATTGGCATTGCTTCAGAACAAACATACTTGATGAGACTATTTCCTAGGAGTCTCACAAGACATGCTTTAGAATGGTTCTCCCACCTACCGGTAGGCATACGATCATGGGACAAACTTGTTGACAAATTTATCACCCACTTTGCCTTCAATATGGAAAATGACATCACCATTTCTACCCTATGTCAAACTAAACAAGAAGAGGGTGAATCTTTCATAACATTCTTCCAGAGATGCAGAAGTTTAGCTAGACATTGTCCTGTTGAAATTCCTGAAAAGAAAAAAATTATCATTTTCGTGCAAAACTTGAACACAAACTTAAAATATGCACTGGAAGCTCATTTTTGTTCCACATTTTTTGAACTTGTTGAAAAAGGGGCCATCCTTGAGAAAACCCTTATTGCTAAAGGGGAAATCAAAAATTATACCAAAATGGAAAAATGCCCAAGGAACATCAAATGATAAAAACAAGTGTTGGTCCTCTAATAAGAATGTAACAAATGACAGAGTTGTAGACATGAAAGCTATGAATAAAAAAAGTCACATGTTGACTCTCAAAGCACCCAACACAAACAATAACACATCATATGTCCCCGACCAAGTAGCTAATGTGGTATAAAATAATCAAGAACGGGGACCCCCAAGACAACCAAGGCAATACCCACTAAGATAATACACTCCTTTACCAGAAACAATTGAATATGTCCTAAAGAAGCTAGCACGATCAAACGTTATACAACTTCAAGAGCCCAAACCATATAACCCTTGATAATTCAAACCCTCTTGGTGGGATGACAATGCCTTTTGTGATTACCATCGCATCAAAGGGCATAAGACCTCATCATGTCATTAGTTGAAGAACATGATTCAAGACCTGATTGAAAATGGTACCATAAACATCAAGGGACAACAACAAACTTCCAATAAAAACCATACAATTTTTAAGAATCCATTGCAAGACCTGGTTCCAGAAAACCCTCCAATTCGGTTCAAAGGACAGACAACCATACCAATTATACCAATGCCTCTTTGGACTATAAAATTATTAACCATCTCTGAGCTACTGACAATCATGTTAATGTGATCACCATTAAGAAGCAACTTGAATGCTCGGTTACTACCCATAGGGAAAAGATTACCATATCCAGTCCTCCTCCAAAGTAGCCACAATCTAAAGCCCAGTACAATCTTGTTGACCAATTGGGCAAGACACCTGCACATATTTCCATCCTTGAGCTACGATGCATATCGCTTGCACACAAAACTATTCTCGATAAGGCTCTGAAAGAAACCTTTGTCCCTATCGACCTAGACATCAACCGATTTGAAGCCATGATTGGATATTTGGCCAACTCCCACCATGTCTCTTTCTCTAACAAAGATTACTCTACATCCAATTCAAACCATAAAGACCCATTACACCTTCATGTCTTCATCCACAAAAATAAGTTCAGATGAGTCTTAGTAGATGGTGGAGCTGGATTGAACATTTGCACTTTAAAACTAGTGAAGGCATTGGGCCTCTTTGAAACATGTGTGGACACAACTAAGAGCATTGTCATTAAAGCCTATGATGATGAAGAACATTCTTTCAAGGGAATTATCATATTACCTATCAAATTTGGACCAACAATACTAAATACCACATTCCAAGTCCTAGATCTCGAACTACCATACAACCTAATCCTCGATCGACCGTGGATTCACACTATGAAATTCGTTCCATCCACATACCATCAATGTCTGAAGTTTCCCTACAATGGCACTAAAACCACAATCATTAGCAATCCTAACCCCTTTTAATATTGCACCAACTTGAGGGGGTCCCTGAACATCAAGTGCCTATAAACTATGAAGTTGCGACGTCAACTCCATCCAATTACATTGACCCATCCACTCTAACTAAATCCTCCATGTCTTCCATTCCATTCACCAATCCCAAGATTCAAATCTAGGACAAGGAGTGTGGGGAGTATCATATTAACACTTCCTACTGCTTTACTAAGTTACCAAAGCCTCCAAAGTCCTACAACAAGACCGTCTACAAGATGGAACCTAAAGTTGTCGTTAAAGTTCCTCCCACCACCACTTTCACAAGTTGGGGAGAGTTAAACAAAGAATACATTGATGATATTTCAGATTGGATCTACAAAGATGAAGAATATTTACAACTCGTACTGAAAAAAAAAATATGGTAAAGTCTTTCAGCTCATGAAACAAAAGCCTTATGATGGAATCAGTGGACTTGGAACACATAAAAAATGGAATTAGAGAACCTTTGATGTCTCTAAAATGGCAAAAGAAATTGGGGTTAGGATTTGTACCAATTAGGATTGGCGCTTCAAGTACTAAGGTGATTTCAAATAAGGATGTGAGTGCTTTGAAAGACATTGAGACATCTGAAAATATTACCAATAACTATTATAGTGACACTGACTCTAATGAATATGAGCTGGATTCTTGTACCACTAGTGACTATGAACTCGACTATGTCTTTCATGAGTTTGATACACCTGACCCATCCTTTAACAACCTCATGGATATTAATATATGTGTCAATTCCTTTTGGGACCCTAATAATACATCCATCTTTACCATATATGTTGTTTCCCCATCCTTCAGTAACACCGATGATGGAATTCCACTCGTTTACCCCCAATTGGTCGATTGGGACAAGCAAGATCCACCCACCTTGGACATATTTGAAAATGATGAGGCTATCATTGAACTCATGGGACTAAAAGAAGGCATACCACATGGTGACCATAAGTTTGGTTTCACTATAGATCTTGATGTTGCTGCATATTTCACCAAGACTGTCCCACCCTCTAGTCGCAAAAATGACAAAAATAAAATAAAAAAAGAAAGGTCTTTAGGTGAAAACCGCAACGCACCTTCTGACCAGGAAAAAGTAAAAAGAAAGGACACATCCAAGGGCGAAAACTTCTTTGAGGCACCCATGGATGGAGGGTTGGAATTTCTCCCCATTAATCAAGAGATATCCTCGATGTTGATTGAAGAAGTAATGGAATTCAATATAAGTACAACAAAGAATTCTAAGATCATTCTCTTTGTAGCATCCTTGACAAAAGAAGAAAAAATGGAATTTCAATACTTTTTCACAAAATGGCGAGTCAATTTTTGCATGGTCTTCTGTTATATACCTGGATTGGACCTTGTATTGGTCTTGCATCATTTACCATTGCTTCCAAATGCAAAGCCTGTTAAACAAAAGCTTAGAAAAATGCATCCTCAGATAGCTCTACTGGTCAAAGTTGAACTAAAGAAATTATTGGATGTTGGTTTCATAAGACTTATTTGTTGGGGATATGGAATCGGTTCTGTCATCAAGATATGCATCTAAGATAGTAGTTCCTTAGTGATTTCAATCCAAAATCACACCAAAGACACAACCAACTGAACCATAAAGTGGAAGTAGGCACAGTTGTATCCCCCATTGATCCTACTGAGGAAAGTGAATGCAAAACAAATAACAGATTCAACATAAACAGCTATCCATGAAAGACAAAACTATGAACAACCAGATATACGTGGGGAAAACCCTTTCGAGTAAAAAACCCCACCTCCAAAACATTCAGCTCAGATTGTATTATTCAGTAAAATGATTACAATACAAACATACAGAGCTATTCTCTTCCAGGAGTGTTACATCTTGTCCATCTAGAGAAAACAAGCAAGCAACAAATCCAAAACCTTCATGTAGTTACAATGACATACATCTGTCATACTACATAGATTCCCTTCAGCTCCTCTCAAACCATTGTCACAGCCAGCCTCATGGCCAGCCCAACCACTAGGCCTCACAGGTTCACATCATACCAGATCCGAGAGTCAAAGTGTTCACTATAGAATAGCTCGAACACTCTCAACCTCTCTCTGTTATCGCTCATCTCCATGTCTCAAATTGCACACTAGATTATATATAATCTTGCACCGTGTGCATACCTGTTCAGCCCATGCCTGCCAGCAACGGTCATCCAGGATAATAACTATCATCCCTGCAAGAGCACGACCATTCCCTGATAACGTGCATCGCTTATACAGCTGCATCAAGCCACACAATCATTAACTCTGGTTGTAGAGAAGTTTGTCAACCTTCCATCAATAATATAGCTATATCGCAATCAGGAAATATGGCCAATCAGATCATAAAGATCTTCCATGTGTCGCCAATCCATTCGCACTCGCACCTCTGACTGTTAGACCAGCCCAGTCAAGCTTGGTCCAGCTCGGTCAACCGAGCTCCAAGCTCACCCGAGCTCATACCGCGTTACCGTAGCCCCAGTCAATCCACCTCACAGTATGGCGATAAGCCATCCGAGCTCCCTCAAGCTCTGGCCCAAGACTTCACCAAGCTCAACCTTTAATTTCCTTTAGCCAACCAGAAGCTACCAACCTGCCACATGTCACCTTGCCATTTTCCTGTTGTACTGCCACCAAGTCCAACTCGGTCAAAGCTGACCTGAGCTCATTTGAGCTCCTATCATGCTACCATTACCCTCTCGAGCTCACCCTATGGTATGGCGGTAAATGCCAAGACAGACCATTGGCGGTCTTACCATGGCCACCGTGGTCAACTAGAACTCTGGCCACAGTACAGTGGTAACCGTCAGCTAGGCCGCTGGCGGTCTTACTGCAACCACCCCGGTCAGCCAGAACGTCGACCGTGGTACAGTGGTAATCACTAGCCAGGCCACTGGCGGTCTTACCGTAGCCACCGCGGTCAACCAGAACGATGGCCACAGTACAGCGATAACTGCCAACCAGGCCGTTGGCGGTCTCACCGTACTACCACGGTGAGTTGACCTACCGCCAGTAGTATGGTGGTAACCTCCAAAGCCAGACCGAAGAACGTTATCGCGGGCACCGTGGTGAGGAAGGAGACCACGCGCGGTAATGAGGTAACCGCCAAACCCTCCACCGCGGTACCACCAGAGCATGAAGGAAGACTGTCGCAGTATGGCGGTAAACGCCATAAACATGAAAACCATCAAGGCCAAAAGGGGAAACATGCCAAAAAGCTAAGGCCTAAATTCCAACAAACTCCCACTTGACGCAGGCTTTCAGGCATCCTCCAAACATCAGAACCAAGACCAAAAACATGCTTCCATGCTCCAACCAAGACCTCTGCAATGACATGAAAAATGTCCACCAACTCAGGTACTAGCTCCAAACACAAGAACATGCCAAGGTGAATATGCACCAATCTCAGGAATGAAAACAATTGATCCTCCAGGCGATAAAGGCAACACAGTAGCAAAACACAAGGCAAACCCGTGAACACCATCTCCAGAATAAGAAACCAACCTGCTAGAATAGCAACCAGAAACTGACTGCCAACCATCCAACTGATCAAACCCACGTGATTGAAAACCAGCACCCACAGCTCATGCTGAAACATCCAACCACCCATACCTCATAGGTATGACAAACTACAGCAAACTTATGCCATCATAAAACTACCCATCTCAGCAACAAAATGAGCACCCTGTGCCAACCAGTCACAAGACTAAGCACATCCAGGTACTCCCACTACAAGGGTATTGTCTAGATGAGTGCAAAAAAATCACTATCACAAATGATCCAGGCATACCAAGTCCACCAACCCCTGCACAAAGAAATATAACCATGCAGTTCCAAGGAACGACGACACTGCTCTGCAACACCTGCAACCACCTGTTGTAAGAAACATTTCTCTCAACTGTCTTCCACAGTTCTTCCAAACACCTTCAAAGCTGACTAAAGAAAGAAACACCACAGCTTCACAAACATCTAAAGTCAAATGATCATACAGAAAGAACAAGACCAGATTAGAGAGAAGCAACAAATCAAACCATGTAGCCACCTTCTACACACATTTCTAATTGAAAGTTGTGATAGGAATGATCTTCTTCACATCCCAAAAGAGAAAAGCCTTAACAACATCCAACAACACCATGGACGTAAGCACCTCAAAGAAGATCAAACTTACCAATAAAACCATCTCCTATCAGTCCTCAGAAGCACAAGGAGATAAACAATGCTATCCATCTTCCATTATGAATCCTCCAAAATCTAAACCAACTCAAGATTCATATCCATGAAAGATAAAGCATAAAACACATCTGAAAGATATAATGGGCAAATACCTTTCAAAATAACACTGTCGAGCAGACCAAAGAGAAAAGAACACATGCTCATCCCAGATATACAAGTCACCGTGACTTACCCAAGAGCATTCTCCATCATGGTCTCTATTGAACTCACATTCAACCAAGGTGTAGGCATCTCAGACTTTCAGCTATAACAGCAACATTCCCAAAAGAATTCCAGCCTCACCTTATTCTCCATGCATTCATCAGCATCAACAACCTGTCATCTCATGTTGACCTCAATCTGCAATACTGCATCAACCATGAAGTTCACTAGCATATGACCAATGCACTCAAAACATAGAGAGACCCACCAGACCATTGTCAAAGCTCCAAACCTAGAATAGGAACTTATCATGACACCATGATCTACACATCTCCATAGGAGATACCATGCTTCAAAAGAAATGTCCATGGTCTTCAAGAGCAAAGCAACATGCCAAAACTCTAATGCACAAGCAAGAGTATACCATGACATAAAGCAACCAAACTCTAAACCAACATCACCTATCAAGCACCACCAACATCTCAGGAAAAGACTACCAAGGTCCTTCATAGCTCTAAGAGGTTGCACACCTTCAAATGGTAAACATGCAGATGCTAAAAATCTGCAACACCAAAGAAGACCATTCACCACCAAATGATGAATCCACAGTCACTACTAAAGCTCCCACTGAACTGTGACACTAAGCTCTCCAAGCACCATGACTGACCACACCATCACTTGTCAAAAACTTACACTAACCAGTGCAACAAGCTCTCCATGACAACGTGATACACATGCTTCAGGTTCCCATAACTAACTATTCAGGTACTCCAACACCATCCATCCTTCCATCTCAAAGCAGCCACCCCAATGTACAAGTGACCATAGACAAGGTCAGCTAATAGATCTGCACAACACAGTTACAACCTCAAGGATATAGACAGTCCACTTCCGAGTTGTCTCATAGCAAACATGTAGGTAAGGACAGCCCACAACATTGCACAACTCGTGGATGTAACCGAAAGTAAACCTACAAATCTATCATCACACTGGAAACTGCAAAACTAAGATATACAAGGAGAACAGCCATGTAGACAACCATGACTCAAACACTAGATCAAAGACCAGATCTGATTTGCCAATCACGTCCACAACACAAGCACCATAGTCTAGGACACCAACAAAGCATACCAAAAGAATGTTGAAAGAGAAACTCCTACCAACACTCCCATGCAGAGAAGACATCACACTTCCTCAAACCATGTTGAACTACAGCTATATCATCCAGTCACACCCTAGAGACTAGGATCTAGAAGATAGCAGATAGCAGCTCCACACAACGCAAGTTTTCCTTGACCATGTAAAACTTGCAAAACCATAGTGTTTATAAAACACCCACGCACCTCCATATTCACTGCTCATGTGGATGACTCAGGAGTCTGCACACAACCATCACAATTAACCAGAACAATGAAAGAACATGAAAA
The DNA here is from genome assembly GCA_007115665.2 of Sequoiadendron giganteum. Lineage (NCBI taxonomy): Eukaryota > Viridiplantae > Streptophyta > Pinopsida > Cupressales > Cupressaceae > Sequoiadendron > Sequoiadendron giganteum. The sequence goes on along the minus strand of CM021109.1, from coordinate 334,701,740 downwards.
TGCAACGTAGACTTTTTAGGAAAATCTACACAAAACCTTCAGAACCAAAGACATGAATCTGAACCATGCGAGTGCAAGACACAGGCACACAGGAACAACAGGTCCATTTCAGACCAGTTCCACTGCCATAGTCATGCATAAGCAAAAGAGAACCAGGCTATCCAAAAGTTGCAGACCATCAAGGTCACTTCATAGCCTCCATACAATGAGATCACTAGAGAAACTGCCTTCAGTGCTAATTCAAAACACCCAGCACAAGCACAACACTCCATAGCTGATCAGCAACACAAGCAAGTCCATACTGCCAAGGAGCCTCTCACATAGACACCTAGTATGAACACCACACTTCGCTGCAACACAACTACAAGCACATCTCATGCCCTTTACATCAGGAACTTTGTTACCAGTCAAGAACTCCATATCACATTGCCACAACATGATCAACTCCAGTCATCTCGAGTGTCTTTCAAACTGTGTGTTGAATCAATGAAGCAAAAACTTCCACTCAAAGAAAGATCAATCACCAACCGTTTTCTCCAGACTTCCTCAAACTTCTCAGGCTAAGAAATCTTCACAGGAGAAAACCCAGAACTTCAGTAAAACATGCTCTGATACCACTTGTTGGTATCACGAGCAACAAGCTACCAGCTCTGATACCATTTGTTGGGGATATGGAATCGGTTCTGTCATCAAGATATGCATCTAAGACAGCAGTGCCTTAGTGATTTCAATCCAAAATCACACCAAAGACACAACCAATTGAACCATAAAGTGCAAGCAGGCACAGTTGTATCCCCCATTGATCCTACTAAGGAAAGTGAATGCAAAACAAATAACAGATTCAACATAAACAGCTATCCATGAAAGACAAAACTATGAACAACCAGATATACGTGGGGAAAACCCTTTTGGGTAAAAAACCCCACCTTCAAAACATTCAACTTAGATTGTATTATTCAGTAAAATGATTATAATACAAACATACAGAGCTATGCTCTTCCAGGAGTGTTACATCTTGTCCATCTAGAGAAAACAAGCAAGCAACAAAACCAAACCAAAACCTTCATGTAGTTACAATGACATACATCTGTCATACTACATAGATTCCCTTCAGCTCCTCTCAAACCACTGTCATAGCCAGCCTCATGGCCAGCCCAGCCACTAGGCCTCACAGGTTCACATCATACCAGATCCGAGAGTCAAAGTGTTCACTATAGAATAGCTCGAACACTCTCAACCTCTCTCTGTTATCGCTCATCTCCATGTCTCAAACTGCACACCAGATTATATATAATCTTGCACCGTGTGCATACCTGTTCAGCCCATGCCTGCCAGCAACGGTCATCTAGGATAATAACTATCATCCCTGCAAGAGCACGACCATTCCCTGATAACGTGCATCACTTATACAGCTGCATCAAGCCACACAATCATTAACTCTGGTTGCAGAGAAGTTTGTCAACCTTCCATCAATAATATAGCTATATCGCAATCAGGAAATATGGCCAATCAGATCATAAAGATCTTCCATGTGTCGCCAATCCATTCGTAGTCGCACCTCTAACAATCATACCAGCCTGGTCAAGCTTGGTCCAGCTTGGTCAACTGAGCTCCGAGCTCACCCGAGCACATACCGCGTTACCGCAACCCTAGTTGATTTGCCTCACGGTATGGCGGTAAGCCATCCGAGCTCCCTCGAGCTCTAGCCCAAGACTTCACCGAGCTTAGCCTTTAATTTCCTTCGGCCAACTAGAAGCTACCAACCTGCCACGTGTCGCCCTTCCATTTTCCTGTCATACTGCCACCAAGTCCAACTCGGTCAAAGTTGACCTGAGCTCATCCAAGCTCCTACCACGCTACCGCGGCCCTCTCGAGCTCACCCTGTGGTATGGCGGTAAACGCCAAGACAGACCGTTGGTGGTCTTACCGTGGCCACCATGGTCAGCTAGAACTCTGGTCGCGGTACAGTAGTAACCACCAGCTAGGCTGTTGGCAATCTTACCGCGGCCACCATGGTCAGCTAGAAAATTGGCTGCGGTACAGTGGTAACCGCCAACCAGGCCGCTGGTGGTCTTACCACGGCCATTGCGGTCAGCCAGAATGCTGGCCATGGTACAATGGTAACCACCAGCTAGGCTGCTGGTGGTCTTATCGCGGTCACTTCGGTCAGTCAGAACACTGGCCACGATACAGTGGTAATCACCAACCAGGCCACTAGTGATCTTACCACGGCCACCGCAATCAGCTAGAACGTTGGCCGCGATACAGCAGTAACCGCCAGCTAGGCCGCTAGCAATCTCACCGCGCTACCGCAGTGAGTTGACCCACCACCAGCAGTATGGCTGTAACCGCCAAAGCCAGACCGAAGAACGTTACCGTGGGCACCGTGGTGAGGAAGGAGACCGCACGCGGTAATGAGGTAACCACCAAACCCTCCACCGCGGTATCGCCAGAGCATGAAGGAAGATTGTTGCGGTATGGCAGTAAACACCATAAACATGAAAACCGCCAAGGCCAAAAGGGGAAACATGCCAGAAAGCTAAGGCATAAATTTCAACATTATTGACTATGCAAACTAGATCTCAAACCTTGTACCAGTGAAAAAACTAAATGGACAAATCTATATCTACACAGATTTCCATGACTTAAACAAATCATGTCTGAAGGATGACTTCCCACTTCCTAATATAGACATCATAATAGATCTAATGACGGGCTATGAGATGTTATCCCTCATGGATGGATTCTTAGGTTATAATTAGATATGTATCACCCATGAAGATTAGAATAAGATGGAATTCACTTTCCCATGGGGTACATACTATTAGAATCTCATGCCCTTCAGACTTAAAAATGTAGGTGCAACCTATATGAGAGTTATGACCACCATATTTCATGATCTCATGCACACATTGATGGAAGACAATGTTGATGACCTTTTGGCGAAATCCTTGACACGTGGTGATCATTTGAGAGTCCTTGAAAAAAAATTCAAAAGGCTTGAAGAATATAAAGTTTGTCTCAATCCTAAGAAATGCGTCTTTGGTGTGACATCGAAAAAAAATTTAGGATACATAGTTCCTGTAGAGGCATTGAAGTGAACCCAAAAAAAATAAAAGCTATATTAGATATGCCTCCCCCAATAGGAATTATTCCATTCAAAACATTACAAGGCTGACTTTAGTCCATCAGAAGTTTCATTGCATCGCTTGTAGATAAATGTCATCCTTTTCAGTATTTGTTACGCAAGGGAGTTCCTTTTATATGGGCAGACAAGTGTGAGGCAGCTTTTCAATAAATTAAAGAGTACCTCTTAACTCTTATTGTTTCAATGCCACCAATATATGTTAAGACCCTAATCATTTACATATCAGCTACCACTTTTGCACTGGGGGAATTACTTTCACAAAATGATCATGATGAGAAAGAACAAGCGATCTATTACATTAGTCGCACACTAGTTGGGTATAAACTCAACTACAGTCATATTGAACATGCTTTTCTTGTCGTGGTTTTCCCTTCTTATAAACTAAGACATTACATGCTAAATCATTAGACAAGACTAGTGGATAAGATAGATCATCTCAAATACCTACTCAACAAGGTAGCATTGACAGGATGGTTAGCTAAGTGGTTCATGATACTCAGTGAGTATGACATACAATATGTGAAACAAAATGCAATAAAAGGGCAGGTTATCACATACCAACTTGTTGATGCACCCACAAAAGTTGATCACCCTTTGATTTTTAATTTCTTAGATGAATCAATATTTGTACTTGACACTGGAACAACATGGAAGTTATACTTTGATGGCTCATACAACTAGTCATGGATCAAGTGCAAGAATATTATTCATCACCCCTCAAGGTGATACTATTCCTAAATCCTTCACAATATCCTTCTCGTGAGCAAAAAACATTGTAGAATATGAGGCCTTACTCACAAGATTATGCATGGCTATAAAATGGAAAATTAGAAGTCTGCAAGTCTTTGGTGATTCCCAACTAGTCATCTGATAGGTCAATAATGACTGACACTAAAGACAAGAAATTGACCCCATACAAAAGAATGTTTGATAGTTTTAAATTATATTTTATAGATATCACTTTTTGTCAAATCCCATAAATTCATAACAAAGCAGTTGATGTCATGGCCACCATTGGATCTATTTTGGACATTCCCAACAATATGTCGTAGTACAAGTTCTTAGTGGAATAGTTGTTGGTCCCTGCCTTTCATGTCCCCGAATCAAAAATGATGTGTGAGTTGGTCCCAATTTCCCATGGTATTAGAATATTTATGACTATTTGCATTCCTAGATATTACCACCTGACCTATCTAGTAACTAACGCAAGTCCTTCCTTCGAAAATCTGCTCACTACACCATCATTGGTGATACCTTATATATGCATGGCCTAGATAATACCTTACTCAGATGTCTCGACACTAACGAAGCACAAACTACCTTACATGAAGTACACGAAGGTATATGTGTAGTCCATTCTAGTGGTTTAACTCTAGCTAAAAAGATCATGCAACTAGGATATTATAGGCCTACAATGGAACAAGATGCATATCACTTTGTGAAGAAGTATCAATAGTGCCAGATACATAGCAACCTCATCCATGCACCTGCATAGGAGCTGCAGCCGATTAATTTGCCATGGACATTCGCCCAATGGGGACTCAACCTCATAGGAAAAATTCATCCCACCTCATCTAATGGCCACAAATTCATTATCACTGCAACTAAATATTTCATGAAATGGATTGAATCCATTCCCCTAACATACATCACTGATAAAAAAATATCCAAGTTCATCCTCAATTACATTATATGTCGGTATGGTGTCCCATAATCCATCATCACTGACAATGATTGTCCCTTCAAAAATTAGGATGTTTGTAAGTTATGCGAGAAATTCCACATCTAGCACCACTTTTCCATGCCCTATTACCCACAAGGTAACAGCCAAGTTGAGGCATCCAATAAGACCATAATCAAAATTCTTGAAAAGACTGTCAATGACACTAGTCGTGACTGGCACATTCAGCTTAACCTCACCCTATGGGTGTATCGCACAAGCATTCACACACCCACTAGTGCCACTCCATTCACCCTAGTCTTTGGTACAGAGGTTATCCTTCCTATAGAGGTTGAAGTCCCCTCCCTACGGGTCTCCATGAAAGGGCTCATTGATGATGAGGAGTACCATATATCCTGACTGCATGAATTAGAGTTGCTCAATGAATGTAGACAGAAGGCCTTGACTCATCTACAAGCATACCATAATCATATTTGTCATAGTTACAAAAAAAGGGTTTTGGTTAGATGTTTTGACATTGGTGACTTAGTGTTGATGTAGAATCTGAAAAATCAAGTAGAACATGAGAAACTCAGCAAATTTGAGCCCAACTAACTAGGTCCATATGTCATAACAACATCCTTTGGTTCCAGTGCGTATCAGTTGTCCATTCTTGAAGGGGAACCTTTGATTGAGCCCATCAATAGCTTGCACCTACACAAGTTCTATACCTTGCTTCAGAGAGCTCTTGTCAAAAAAGTCCTGAAAAGATACAAAAAAATGAGAAAAAATACAAAAAAATGGGAAAAAGTCTTGAAAAAAAAACAAAAAAAAGGGGAAAAGTCTTGAAAAATATACAAATAAATGAGAAAAAAGTCCTAAAAAATTATTACCTTGATGAAAACCTAGCAAACAGGCATCTTGGTGACAGCAAAAAAATAAAAAATAAAAAATAGTAAACAGAAAAATTTCATCCAATAGTGAAAACCATGTCAATGGCACTTTGGATAAGTACCATGGTGAAAACCTAGCAAACAGGCATCATGTGTAGTCATTCTTTGCTCTATCATCTACTATCATTCTATCTGATCTTCCACCTTAATCTATAATGAATCTTTTACCTTCCATCATCCCCCGTTTGACATCCATCATCCAGCCTTGTCATCTTTATCATGACTCCCAAGCGGTTGACATCTTGCATCCTTTATCCTCCCTCTTTCAACCATAATAAACCCTTGTCCCATCTCATCCCTATTGGTTAGTCTTATACCTAACTAGGGCAATTTCCTAACACCGAGCTTCATTGGATTCTACACTTGTCATTGGAGGTCAAAACATTCGAAAATAAACAAAAAATCAAATATTTCCAAAAAAGACAAAAATAAAATGAATATTCACAAAAATAAATAAAAATCATAAAATATTTCAAAATCCAAAAAAATCATAAAACAAAAAAATCCAAAAACATCATAAAACCTTAAAAAAATCACATGTCAAAAACCCAAAAACATTCAGATAACTTTCAAAAAATCCCAAAAATAGAGTCAGAGTCAGTCATGTCAGTCTTTGTCATTGTTGAACTATGTTGCCTTTGTGACTAGACATAGGCAAGGCCATATATCAATGTGCCCCCGAGGAATTAGGTAAGTCCTTTAGGTTTGTCAAATAAATAATAAAATCATGATTCGGTCCTTTGTCATTGAAATAAAGTAAAGGGTCATGTCGAACCATGAGGTCTTTCTGCATTGCTACGTAGACAAGGCCATTTGTCGATGAGCCCCCAAGGCCCCCTAGGTTAGTCTTTTATTCTTCATTAGGTCAGTCAAAATAACTCAGACACTCTCAACTTAGATGTGGCATCATCATCTCCACTTCAAACACAAATCCTGAATCAACCAAACAAGCAAGCCAACAAGTCTCCAAGTCAAATTAGTCATTTTCAAATCAATCAAACCAATCAAATTGATCACAACTAATGGTCTTATACAGGATGTGCCCTTCCTGAAACCAGACCTTGTAACTATCACACTTTGTCATTTTCCATATATAGGTAGTTGCATGATCAAAACCAAACTTGACGTCTTACACGACATGTTTATTCTCCTGAAATGAGGCCTTGTAAAAATAGTCTACCTGTCACTCACTTCTTCCCTTAACGCATTGGAAAATGCTTATTGGCAAACAATCTGAATGATTGTTGATCTTTTTGGTCTAATTTGTCTTATCTTTTGGATTTTCTTTGGTCATGTTACTAGCTACCTCGAGGATGTCCCACGTATGATTTAGAGGAGCAAGGATGTCTCATGACTTGTCTTTTATTTAACTTTTGTTTGTGGTTTGTCTTGACAAAAAGACTAGGGCAACATGGCCCTTGGTATGAGTTTGGACATTCCTTGTCTATGACTGATTTTTTTACAGATGGATGACCTTTCACACCTTGGTCTATGTCATACCATGGTGTTTGTTGTCCATTTATTATATTTTACCACCCAATGATGATTAAATGCCCAAGCCTTGCATAGAAAAATATATATCTGCAAATTATCTCAACTAGCACTATCTCAACATCCAAGTCATCTATGCCAACATCCATATTTTTTGTGCTAACATTCATATTTTCCACTCTAACATTTCTTCTAGTCTGCATCTTCATCATCCTGATCTATTTTCCTCTATCCTTTTGTCCTTCGTCTTCTAGTCTTCTCATTTATTTCGAGAGAATACTCGTGTTCTTTGAACCTACATGTCCTCTCGAGGGGGCATAGCATCTACCTCCTCATCATTCTTCCTTACACTAGGGCATATCTTTTTCTTTGACACAGTGCAATAAACTGCATTGTATCAAAGAGAGGAAAATGTAGACAACTAAAATTTATTTTCTAATGTCCTCACCCTCCTATGAGTTAAGTAATTTTAATTATTTAATTAAACTTTTCCATCATTTCACCTCGGCCTCTAATTAATTAAATATTAGTTAATTACATCACTAAGGTCCATGTCCCTTATAATTAAATAAATCTAATTTATTTAACTATCACCACTTTGTCTACTATAATTAAAAAAATAATTTTAATTATTTAATTATTCACTTATCTTTCTTTCTCCGTAATTAAATTTAAATGATTTTCTAAATGGACTTTCCCTCTCACTTGTTTTGAATTAAATTACTATTTAATTCGGAAAATTAGTTCTCTTTTTCTTCTATAATTAAATAATGTTTCCATTGTTTAATTATTCACTTTCCTCTTTGAACTAATTGATTTTGTCAAAAAATCAATTAATTTCCTCTTTCTCCTTTACTTTTGATCTTATCTCATCTTGTCTCATCTAATTTCAGTCATTGATCGAATTAATGCCTTTTCAATCTTCACCGTCCATCTTCTATTTGGCCCTCTATAAATAGCACAGCTATTTATCATTTTCATCATCTGAGAAGATCTTAGAAAATATTGAATTCATAGCTATCATGTTGTTGAGATAATAGTTAATCTTTGATATTTTGCTACTCACTAGTCATAGGCTTTAGTTGCATCTTCAATATTGAGGGCACTTGGAGCTTCAAAGCAAAATGGAGAAGGATGATGGAGATCATTCAATGGAGGCATGAAGATTATGGTGAAATCGTTATGTGTTTCTTCCTTTCCTGCACTTATTTGTTCTCTATCATTAGATTAGGAATTTCAAGTTTATTTATTGTGCTTAATAATTTTAATTCTGATTTTCCTAAGTTACAGGTATAGTGAAAACATGGTAAAGGCATAAGAAGTTCATGAAGAAAATAGCCATAATAGCATGCTAAGAGTGATGGAAAGAGTGTTTCAACTAATAAGGATGGAAACCAACAACTATGATGGTAGGAGTCAAGAAATATCAAATGATAGTGAAAGAAATGACAAGAAAGTTGTTAATTTAATAGTCATAAGTATGACATAAAAATGGCTAAGAAAATGAATAAATGTTGAGGGTGCAAGGATAAAGGAGCATTCAATAAGTCATCCAAGTGTCAAGAATTATCCCTCAAGGATCTCCTAGACCCTCCTTGTGATCCCAATCACTTTTAAGGCACTTATCACATGTCATAATTGTTTGGAAAGCAATTTTGAAGTAGTTGCAAGTTGATGATTGTTACAAAGGAATCATGAGCAATTCCCAATATTTAAGAGTATTTTTAAGAAAATTGATAGAATATAGGGGTATTCATAAATATCTAGGAGATGGAAAAGGTTGAAAAGGTCAAGAACATCCTTATTCAATGCCGCTTTGGACTTTTTATAGAATTGACCCAAGAAAAGCAGTTGGGCACCCAAGACAAGGAGATTTTGACCCAGTCAAGAAATGGAAACTTGTCACTCTATCTTTAGAAGACATGTTCCAGCTTTTAAGGATACAATTTGAAGGATAAAAGGCACACTTAGGTTCATTTTTAAATCAGCTCTTGCATTTTTGGTTAAAGTATTGTAACTTGGAAAAATTTCTCTCTAGCCGTATTGTGTATTGTAACTCAGAAAACCAATCTTGAGACTAAAAAAGCATTATAATATTTCACTTTTTAAGCATCTTTATTTAAATAAGATCATTTTCAAACTATGTGTAAAATTGTAAGGTATCTTTATCAATGAAAACCAAGTTCCCATTGTCATTGTACTGTTTCATGTTGTGTGTTGATTAGTTTTATGCATTTTTCCTATGTTTTTATACTAAAACCTCTAAATCATGCATGCTTAAACACCTACAAAACCTAAATATTTCTTCTTTATGTGTTGATTACTAGTTATAAAACACCTAGATTATTTGATTCAGTTGTGAAAATAACCCATTTTCCTTCAAAAATAGCAAAGAAAGGACACATTCTAGAAAATAGCTTAGGACATAAGGTAGAGAAACAAATTTGTGTGACAAGAAACATCTTTTCATTAATAATTTTATGTAAAAGAGTCTAAACATTTAGTCTTCAATATTTTGGTGCATCACTATCCATAAATTTAGGTTCAAATTTTCAATCCTCTATCCCTTTTCCATGGTATAAATAGTTATATTAGATTATAAGAAACTCAAAATTAGGAGAAAGCATCAAGGGAACCATCCCTCTCTAGAGCTGATTTCAATCATCTAATCCCACACTCAAGGAGATCATCCCATGTTTCATGAGGTGGTTGGGTGATTTTATCAACTCAACAAGGGTGCACAGTTCTGTGACAACAATTTTTGGCACACCCGATGGGACCGAAAATTAGTTTTCAATTCAATACAATATCTATTCCATTGCTATTCTATTATGTGCAATATTTTTTTAGCCTTCAAGAGGTGTCGCATACATACCTAAAAACTCTAGAACTCTATTTTTTAAGAAAATAGTGCAAAAGTGAATGAGAAAGATACTAACTAGGGGGAGTTTAGAACCATTCTCTTACTTGCAACTCTCTCCACCCAGAAGAAGAAGCAGAACAGTCAAAATGAGTGCAAGACTAGCACTAATATCACTTTCTACACCTCCTCCTTGTAGGCCTTTAACACATATTTATAAATCAATCATTTGTTTTTTATGGTTGCACCTAGAAATCAATCATTTGTGTCATTTAATGGAGGTATTCCACTCAACTTGTAACAACATGATGACATCCCTATGACTACATTAAAGAGTCTTCCATTCTTTAGTGGAGAAACCAAACTACCCCCATTAAACATATTAGGGTTCCATTCTTTAATAGAGAAAACCAAACTACCCCCATTAAACATATTAGAGATGTGGCTTCACTATGTGCAATTCATAATATTACAACTGAGAATGTTTCTATCAAACTCTTGGCTACCTCATTAAGGGGTAAATCATTACAATGGTTCAGAGGCTTAGAAGTGAATTATATCACAACTTGGGATCAGTTGGGTGATGTTTTGTGTAGACTGTTTGAAGACAAATCATATCACCTCTCACTAGTAGAGTAGTTGACCACCATAAAGAGAGGTCCACATGAGCATATGGCAAGCTTCAAATTTTGTTTCCAAAAGACATGGGATATGATTCCTTAAATGGTAATGCCTTCAACTAATTATTCTTTCTTATATTTTCTAACAACTTTAAATAGTAAAATTTTAGTGGTGATTCAATCAATGGGAGGAAGGACACTTCCTCATGCTTATGAAATTTCTATAAGGGCATAAAATAGCCTTATACAAGTTGGAAAGATTGCACCAAGGCTTCCAATTTTATTTTTTCTTAAGGTACGATCACCTATACCCCTACACATACCTCCTATAGTTGGTGTACCTATGGCACCAACCTTGGATTATCAAGCATCTACCCAAACAAAGGTTATCCCATCTCGATCTCAAGAACTCCAAGAAATAAAGGGTCTCTTGCAAACTTTTGGAAATAAATTATTCAATCTTAAGAGGAATAAAAATTAAAATATTAGACCTTACCAATCCCCTTATCAAGTTGTTCATCGGCCCAATCATCCTAATAGACTCCCTTACCATGCTAATAATTGTAAGGAAGCTAAGGTAGCGGAATAACTTCCTACACTAATCTTGAGAGGGGGATAATGCAAAACTTTATAGATCTTTAATAGTTATAGAAACTTAAAAAGAATAAACATAAATATCATGCATACCATGACACAGTGATTTATGTGGGAAAAACCCTTTCGAGAGAGAAACCCCGCACTCCAAAAGTCGCCCAATATATTATTCAAAAATCACAAAGACTACAATATACTTGCAGAGAAATCTTCTCACAGGAGTATCACCACCAGAAATCAAGAGACAACACAACTACTATCAAACTCTTAGAAAATATCACTCTTTAATCATAGTACAACACCCTCATAAAATAGGGTTACATTCTAGGGCAAGAAAGGCCAACAAAATATCCACCATTAGATATAAAACCTAATAATTAATGGTCTAGATTTACAATATATCATTTATTTAACGTATGTCAACCATTTTTAGGAGTTTCCTGAAAAAGTTAACATGCTCACATTTCGCTCCTCAACGCCGCCCCATGCTCCCATTGTATATTACACCTAACGGTGTAACTAGGAAATATTACACCTATTGATGTAACTAAGAAATATATATTCATATATATCCTATCAACAATAACCTTTATATAGTTGAGACACATTTTCCCAAAAAATCTCCCACTTATCAAATACCTTGCAAGAGCAACGGGATGGAGTAAACATTGTCTCTTAATTGCTAGGGGTTGAAAGGCCCATAGTCTTTGAACACCATCTAAACTTCTCTATGCTCACAGGCTTAGTTAAAGAATTAGTAACATTCACCAAATTATCTACCTTAACCACCATTACCATGCCATCTTCGACCATATCTCTAACAAAATGATATTGTACATCAATGTGCTTGGTCCTGGCATGAAATGTCATGTTCTTAGCTAGACATATCGCACTCTAACTATCACAATAAATTGTCATTGTACCTTGTTTTATTCCAATATCTAAACATAGTCTCTTAATCCAAATGAATTTTTTATAAGCATGAGTAGCTACCATATACTTTAATTTAGTAGTGGACAAAGCAACCACAGACTATTGCTTACTCATCCAACTAATTGCAACACCAAATAAAGTAAACACATAAGCACTACTAGATTTTATGCTATCAGCGTCACCTACCCAGTCTAAATCCACATAACCATGAATATCAAGGGAAATTTTATCTTCAGTCATATTACTATAATAACATAAGGAATAATTTAAGGTACCCCACAAATATCTAAAGACTCTTTTAACTGCATCCCATTGAACTCTATCGGGATTAGACATATATCTAGAAAGAACTCCCACTTCTTGGGAAATGCATGGTCTAGTACAAACCATAGTGTACATCAAACTTCCAACTGCACTCTGGTAAGGCACTATGCTCATGTCTTCCATCTTAGATGGAGATGTTGGACAATCTGAAATAGATAACTTTGTTCCAACTAAAATAGGAATACACAATGGTCTACAATCCTGCATATCAAGCCTCTATAAAATTTAGTTGACATACTTACTTTGGCCAAGACATAGCTTTCTGTTCACTCTATCTCTTTTAATTTCCATCCCAAGAATGTGGTTAGCTGCAACAAGATATTTTATTTCAAATTTAGTAGCAAGTTGATATTTAAATTCTCAAATCATACATTTCCCTCTACCAATAAATAACATATCATCAACATATAGTGCAATAAACAAGAAGCGATCACCATCAGTTTTATAATAAACAAAATGATCTAATTTAGAATGCTCAAATCCCAAACCCAACACATATGTATCAAATTTCTGGTGCCGCATCCTAGGACTTTTTTTTAGGCCATACAAATATTTCTTCAATTTGAAAACTAATTTACTTTTACCTTTTCACCACATAGTGCTCTAGTTGTGTCATATTTAAATATCCTCCTCTAAATCACCATGAAGGAAAGCAGTTTTCACATCCATTTTCTCCACCTCTAAATCATAAGCAGCAGTAATAGAAAGGTAAAATCTAATGGATGTCATTTTTGCAACAAGAGAAAATATCTCACCATAATCAACACCCTAAACTTGAATGTGTCACCATCTTCCTTATCGAACTCATAATCATAATCAAATCTCTTTTTTTCTTCTTCTTTTCTTCTTAGCAATCCTTACGAACATGTCCAGGCTTACCGCAGTTCTAGAAAATAACTTTGAACTTTCCAGGAGATTTAGATCTCCCCTTGGACTTGGATTTGTCATGCTTCCCATTCTTCTTGCCTTTTTCCTTAGGTATTCCATGAACATTCAAGGCCTCCTTGGAAGTGATGGATACCTTCGTCATCTCTTCAAAAATAAAAGAACCCACCACATCTTCAGTCTTTAATATAACAGAATTAATCCCAATAGCCATTACAAGAAAATCCCATGAATCAGCCAAAGAACAAAGCAATATTTGACATTTCTCTTCCTCATCCATTTTGAAACCAACTGATGCCAATTGAGCCACCAACATATTGAATGCTTCCAATTGGTTTGTGATTCATCCACCCTCTTCCATTCTCAAGTAATACAGTTTCTTCCTCAAGAAAATCTTGTTCACTAAATATTTGGCTTGATACATCTCACCAAGCTTCTTCCATAATTTTTGTGCAAAGGTCTCCTCATGGAAATTAATTAAAACAGAGTCTTTCAAGCACAATCTGATTAGACCTTTGGCTTTACGGTCCATAACATCATATTGAAAATCCTAAGTAGGATTTGCAAGCCTTGAAACATTCTCAAAAAATAGCATCCCACAGATCTCAATCTATCAATAGATCCTCCATCTTTAGCTTCCACATCTTAAAATTATTTCTAGAGAATTTCTCAACCTCTATTCTCCTTGATGAATTTTCCATCTAAAAATTCTTGCAACAAGATCACAAAGTGTCTTCTACACAAGCTCCCACTCAAATCTGGATTAGTTCAAATAACCCAACAACCCACAACTGAAACCAAAGGTGATCAGGCACTGATACCACTTGTAAGGAAGCTAAGGTAGCGGAACAACTTCCTACACTAATCTTGAGAGGAGAATAATGCAAAATTTTATAGATCTTTCATAGTTACAAAAATCTCATGCATACCACGACACAGTGATTTATGTGGGGAAAACCCTTTCGGGAGAAAAACCCCACACTCCAAAAGCCACTCAATATATTATTCAAAATCACAAATATTAAAATACACTTGTAGAGAAAGCTTCTCATAGGAGTATCACCACCAGAGATCAAGAGACAACATGACTTCTATTAGACTCTCAAAAAATATCACACTTTACAATCGTAGTACAACGCCCTCATAAAATAGGGTTACATTTTAGGGCAAGAAAGGCCAACAAAATATCCGCCATTAGATCTAAAACCTAATAATTAACATTCTATATTTATAATATATCATTTATTTAATGTATGTCAACCATTTTAGAAGTTTCCTAAAAAGTTAACACACTTACATTTCACTCCTCAATGCCACCTCGTGCTCCCATTGTACATTACACCTATATGTGTAACTAGGATATATATATCCTATCAACAATAACCTTTATATAATTGCAAGGTTGAGACACATTTTCTCAACAATAAACAAGGTTAGAGGAAAGAACTCAATGCCAAGCCTTTCCAAGCCTACAATCCCATTACTTCTAGTACTTCAAAAGAGTTAGTCCTTGTTCAAAATAACTTGGCTCAAGACTATGAATGGTGTTTTCCTTGCAATCAGCCACATGTTCAAATGGTGTCATAAATCAAGCCTTAATGGTGCAAAAAAATCCAAACACTTCACTATAGTTACCTATGCAATAGCAAGGTGAGTCTCAAGGTGAAGCAACACTTATGAATTGGAAAGGAGGGGAATTTTGTGGTATTAATCAGTCATACTCTCCTATTGTAGTGAACACTAGGGGAAAGAAAAAGAATGTGGAGTTGGGAAAGCCAGCTGATAAGATGGTAAAGAAGGCTCTTCAAATATAAAAGAAAGTGTTGGTCCATCTATGGCAAGTAATATGCATGTTCTTCAAAGAGATCAGGCTATAGTAGCTAAGGAATACACTGCAAATCAATCACAATCAACACCCTTGCAAGTGGATACTACTATCCAAAAGGACCAACATAAAGTAAGTTTAATGTCTTTTAACATTCATGAAGAAGGCTAACATTAACATGTCCATGTGGGACTCTTTATCATTACCAGTATAAAAAGACCTCTTGCAAGCTGCCTTGTCTAAAATGAGCATGTCAAATGAACATCCTAAAGAGAAAAATAGGGTAGTACTTGTAAACACCCCTCAAAAAATGAGTGACCATAAAGTCAAAGAGGCTAAAATATCCCCTTTCTATGTATTTTTGACTATATGAGACCATATTTTCTATAATTGCATGATTGAATCAATTGCTAGTAGCTGAGTTATGCCAAAGTAAATATTTGACAAGTTAGGATTAGAATATCAACCCCTCCCCAAAAGAGTAATACAGCTCAAGGGAACAGCCATCAATATGGTTGGAGTCATCAAAGGGTTGAGCCTCACACTACATGCATGTCTTAACTTCTCTATTCCCCAAGATATTTACATGTTTGACTTGCCTCCCAAGAGAATTCACAACCAAAATAGGTGGTTACTTGTCATCTAATTGGTCACATATGCTTTTTAGGATAAGGTATGGCACCAAAGTAATAGTAAAAATAGAATCCATTTCCAAGGACCATATATAACCTTATGTCCCTAGTGTTATCAATACAAATTTCACAATCCACAAACAAGAGGAACAACATGTTGTCCAATAGCTCGATACTCCTATAGAAGGCATACCTAAAATACTTTTAGATGAATGGGCAGTTGAAAACAATGATGAATCTTCCCATGAATATCTGGAAGAAAGAGACTTTGGAGTGTACATGATCCACAAGAAAGATCCTATCATACCAAACCTTGTGAAGGATCAAGAACAAAAATAGTAATAACAACTCAATGAGTGTTGGAAGTTGCATTTTGATGTCTTAAGGAGTAAAAATGGTACTAAGGATGCTACAATGCTTACATCTCCTCAAGGTAAGAAATTTTATACAACTTTTTTAGATTTTACTTCAATTGTACCAATAATATAGTTGAGTATGAAGCACTAACTCATGGGCTAGAATGGGCAAGAAAGAATAAAATTAGTTGTTTGAAATTATATGGGGATAGTGAATTAATTATCAATCAAGGGGTCTCCATGTCACAAATGATGATTTGTTAAAGTCATATAAGCATAGGTTATGGGACATTATTAGAGATTTTCATGCTTTTATTTTTTTGTCCATACCTAGAAATCAAAACAAGCATGCAAATAATTCAATTGCCATACGTGCACAATGTTAGTGTCACTCAAGGACTCAAGCCTCCAAGATCACCTAAAAAAACCAATAAAAACCTTCTACAAGAAGAAAAATTAAGAACATGAAATTGCAACAATGGATGCAAGATATGGCCAATATGAAATACTCAAGATTGCAGCAATATATTGGACTTACAATGAACTAAACTGTTTGAACTATAATACATATTTATAAAGCTTTGCTTATATAGGAAAAGTGTGATGATGCACCAACATTAAATGGTTGTCATTGTAAACACTAAAAAATATCCTAAATCTGTGAGCATCATTTTTCCTAGTCATCATCTTTCAATAATTGAATAATTTTAATTATTCAATTATGTACAATCATATTCCTCTATTAATTAAATATTTTTTAATTATTTAATTGATTCACCTTCTCATTTCTATCCTGATCAATTAAAATTATTTAATTGTGTCGCTAATATATCCCTTTCTCCAATAATTAAATAAATTATTTATTTAATTATTTGTCTTGCATCCATAGTCAGATAATAATTATTTGACCCTTTATTCTTCTATAATTAAATAATTGACAAAATTATTAAATTATGTGCCATTCATCCCTTTTGAATAAATTATTTAATTATTTAATTATTTAATTATCCATGTCTAATTTCTATCTCCTCTAATTAAATTTATGAATTTAATTAAATCTCCTTTTTCATTTCCTCCAAATAAATAATTTGAAATAAATTATTTATCTGCCACTTGTCCCTCTCCTCCATTTTTGAATAAATAATTTAAAACAAATTATTTATGCACCTCCTTTGGTCAAAGATTCCATGTTCATGGCCTTTATTTATGTCATAGACATCTCTATCATAAGCCTTCATGGTCTATCATAGCCGTCAGGCATCATAGCCTTCATTTCCCACCTCTTTTTGGTGCATCAATTCTCCACCGTTGATCTAGGCATCTTTCTAGAAACTTGATCTTGGCCATTTGTTTCGTAACCTCCCTCTCATGCATTTTCAGTTGTTGATCTTAGAATCTTTCTAGAAGATCAATCTCGTTCGTTCGTTCGAAAGGTTGTCTATAAAATAACCTTTCTCCTCCATTTTCAATTTAACAGCCATTATCTCCAACTTTCTTTCTTACTATTTGTAGGTATTTGCACAAATTCATCAACAAATCTAAGGGCAATATTGGCATAAGAAGAAATAGGAGACACGAGAGAAGTGAAGCAACTTCAAAGGGGAGTATTTGATTTGAATGCTTTTAGCTTATTACTCTCCATGTGTTTGTATTATCTTGTTTGGATGAGGTTAATAGCTTAGATTTGTGTTGGCTATCACTTATTCTATGCTATTTGGTTTTACCCCATCTTACATTCATGAACCCGATGTAAATCTTACAATTTTACAAAAACAATCATTTCTTTTCTTGTTTGTTTTTGTTGTTTTGCAAGTTACGGCCAAGAATTTGCACAAAATCTTGTCATCTTATTTTGAGTCAAAAAAAATGGGCGCATGAAACCTTCAAAAACTATTATCTGGGTTTTGTAGGCCTCGTTTTTAACTTTTCGGATTCTTCAAATGGTTTGAAATTTTGATATGGTTTGAGAAATTTATGGCCATTTTAGTGCTCATGGATTTTAAGATTTGGTTGTTAAGATCTGAATTTTCTTTTATTTATAACACTTTTGTTGTGTAAGATTTTGCCAAACTTTTTCTGGGTTTTGAAGGTCTATGTCTTAGCTTTCCATAGATTTCTACGATTTAAAATTTTGTTTAAGTTATCACTATTTTAGATTTTTGTTTTCAACGTGTGGCTTTCGTCAAGAAGATCTAACTTGTGGTTTTACAGGATTTTTGGCTTGTTTTGGATAAGAAATATTTTGTGTGTTTTTCAACAAACTCTTTTTTGAAGAGATAAAATTGCATTTCATTCATTATTTTTAAAATTTACAACAAATTGCATTTACACTCATGTGGATAAAATGAACCACAATTTGCATATGTCATTCATTTGGTCTTAAAATTTACAACAAATTGCATTTCATTCATGGGCTTAAAATGAACAACAAATTACATATTTCATTCATGAGCTTAAAATGAACAACAAATTGCATATTTCATTCATGGGTTTAAAATGAACAACAATTTGCATATTTTCACTCATGGGATTTAAAATTGACTTGCATCACATTTCATTGGCTTAAAAAGAATCCAAGTGTTTTAAAATAATAACCAAGGTTTAAAATCAATCGGCGGTCTTTTAGTGTATAAAACACTTCAATTGGTGCTTTAAAAAGAACAATTGTCTTCTTTCACGTCGATTTAACTAGGGGGTTAATAAACTCTTTTTGTTTCGTGCTTGTAATATGGTAGGTATTATGCTCTCACCTTGTGCAAACTCAATGATCAAAAAGCCATACCCATCCAATTTTGTGTTCACCCATTAGAAGGGTCTGCCTTGGTGGGAAAAAGTACTCACCCCAAGGGATGACCCAAAGCGATAACGGGCTAAATCCAAGTCTTTCTAAACCGCTATAGAAATTTGTGATTGCAAGGAAATTTTGCAATCAATGGGATGTGGTACATGATACATCTCCCCTAGTATCTTTATGATATGTAACCCCTTGTTCTGAGGGTAGGGATACCTCCTGAGGGAGTTTATCATAGTACCCCCTGAATCAGATGCCCTTACTAGACACCTCTTTTTTGTAGCAACCAAAATCCTTCTATTTGTTGGTGCAGGAGGTCAAACCTCTGAAGCCATCCCACATACTCGTGGTTCTTAGTAGAGATGAAGAATTCATCATGGGAGATTCATGAGAACTCGAAGCTTGGTTGACTCGAGAAGTGAGTGTCATGTTGGGGGAGCTAGTGTGGCCAAGCTTCTAAGTCATCTACTAAGAATAAGCGTGGTTGGTTAATCCAAGTGGGAATTCAATGAATATTGTCCTTCCCAACCATAGGATTCATGTTTTTTTATCTTGAAATCAAAACAATTCACATCCAAAATCAGACCAAAAACAAGTGCTTGTGACTATATTTTGTGTTTTTTAATCAAAAATCAGTCAAAATCCATTCAAAAATCAACATTCTATGAAGCACAACTACTTAAAACAGAGCCACAAATGCCTAATTAGCATGATTTCACAAAATCCTTATCCAAAATTGAACCAATTTATCATAATAGTGATCTTGACTTCCAAACTAGATACTTGCAGACCTTTAATAGTCCATTCCATCATCCTCATTTAGGATTGCATTGCATTTTAGATTGCACCATAGGTCACCTTTGCCTTGCATAATCAATATTAGTTCTTAGGTTGCACATAGCTTTTAAATTTTAGACTTAGGAAGACCATTAATCTTTTGGACAGTCCTTGGTTGCTTATCCAATTTGTCATTGACCTTAATCCTTCATTTTATCAACCTTTTTTATTATCACCTTTGTCAAAATTTGAGTCTCAAGATTGTGTCCTGGTCTTGACTCAACCTTGTCAAATCCATCATCTTGGACATCACAAAGGTCAATGAAATTTGGTTTGTTATCTTGGACCTACATTAGCTTGGTTTCCATCCTTTGTCTCAAATTTTAGAATTCATATCCTTAGTGTTATCATTCATATCATACCCCCTTAACCATAGCTTCATTATCATCCCATTAATCCTTAGTCTTGGAATCACATTGCACTTTTATCTTGCATATTTATCCCAAAAATACCAAAAACATAGTTTAAATTTCATCTTAGCCTTAGTAGTATCACTACCTTTGATCATTAACTTGGCATCATTTAGTCTCCTTGTCATTATCCTTCATCATTAATTAGTCCACCTTTGATATCCTTTGCATCCATTAGTTTCATTTATGTTCATTTAGCTTCATCCTTTGGTCTTAAAGTCATCATTATCCTTGTGTGATAATCTTGCATCCTTGTATCCTTATAATCCAAAAAATCACAAAAACATAGCTTATTCCCATACCATCTTGTATTATTTAGCATTTAGCTTCATTTTCATGCAATATCCTTTGGTCATAAGGTCATTATTATCCTTGCATTATCATCCCTACTTTAGCATCCTTGCATTTTCATATCCTAAAGTCTAAAAATTCAAAAAAAAATAGTTTAGTTTCATATCCATTTTGCATTGGCACCTTGCATTTTCATCCAAAGGTCACAAGTTTTGTATGGTCCTCATTAAGTTTCCTTATCCATTCTAATCCAAATTCATGAACATGTCTTCACTTTACCTTGATCTTCTTCATAGTCAAGTTGAATACCAATCAATCCTCAATCGTCAATACCAACCACTCATAAACCCTTCTTACCAACAATACATAACTTCCAGTCCTTCATCCATCTACCCTCACTATCAAGATTCACTTCACACAATCCATACTATTAATTCCCAACAAATTTCCATTAATCATCCTTATCCTAGCCTTCACAATGGAAACCAACCTTCCAGTAGTCCATTCCAATCCTCCACATCCTATCATAATCCATCATCCACTATCCCATTCCAATCCTCCACATCTTATCCTAATCCATCATCCACTAATCCATTTCCATCCAATCCATCCCAAACTATAATACCATCCAATAAAAGCACATTAATTAATGATCTCCAAGGACAACTAGCAAAGGAACTTGTTCAACTCCTAAATGAAAACAAAGTTAGGAAATCCAATCACATTATTGATCCTACACCATCCAACCATTTTTCACCATCATGTCCTCCATTATGTACCAATACCAAAAAATATCTTTCTATTGAAGCTCCATTATTGCTATGTCAAAATCTTGGGTCTATCAAAGAAAATCATATTCTTGTACAAAATCAAATTTCATTGCCTAAACTTGAGGATACATGTCAAAAAGAAAGTTCAAATCATGGCATCATAACTTTACCTTCATGTCAAGATCAAAGTATTCCATCTCATGACCCCATCCTTAAGTCCATCCAAGAGATCCTTATAGATAATCATGGCATCCAAAATACACCTATCCTCTATCAAGATTCTATTCTCAATCATGAAATCCAAAAAACAACTATTTTTTACCAAGATCCTACCCTTGAACATGAAGTCCAAAATGATCCTCTCATCGACCTTTATGCCATTCATGACCAAACATTTGAAGATGATCCCATCCAAACACAAAACACCTCCATTTCCCAAAATGAGACGCTTGACTCATTTGAACACATAGATAATCAAATGAATGATATCGATATCATCAAAGAAGAGCATAAGGCAGCTAGTATTGATCAAGTCAAAAGAGAACATAAAGCAGGTATTATTGATCAAGTCAAAGAAGAACATAAACAAGCTACTATGGATCAAGTCAAAGAATAAGATACAAAATCTACCATGAATCAAATCAACATCCCAAATGATCAAGAAGAAACAAGCATGATGAATGTTAAAGCCAAAACATCCTATCAACTAGGAGCATCTATCTTTGTCAAAGCAGGCTTTCTTGCAGATGAGGAAATTTCGAGTAATGGTTTCCAGCTAAATAATGATGGGTTCACATATTGCTTTCAAAACAACAAATACCCCATCGCAAACAAAAAAATTCAGAGCATGTAGTATCAAGGAAAAGGATTAGGCCTACATGAGCAAGGCATTCGAGAACCAATACAATTTTATGAAAATCCTGACATCAAGGTCTTGGTTATTCTTCAATAAGAGAATCAAATGATGTTAGTGGTACCTCCTCGATATTGGGGGCAACTTTATCTAATACAAACATCAAAATGGGGGCCATGAGTAGTTCTTACCATAAGGTTTATGCCAACACTCTTTGCATCCATACCATAAATCATCATTCCAACATGAATAAATCTTCCATTTGGAACCAACAAAAAAAAAATAATTACAAATCCAAAGTTCAAAATCAAATATCAAATCCCATGGAATCAAACAAAAAGCCAAGTGGACAAATGAAGTTGCGATGGATCCCAAAGAAAAATGCATCAAGCAAAGAAAATATTCCAAATGAAAAAGTCAATCAAAATGTGGAGCCACAAGAAAAGAGGACTCCCACATATAATAAATGTCCACCTCCTTCAAAATGGTCATCAAGCAGGGCATATAAAGGTGTTGGTTCCAAACACTATCCCAATCAAAATTCTAAACTCCATCAATCATGCTTTGGGAAAATTCTTGACATGTCTATGCTTTGGTCATACACTATCCATGAAATATCATGTCATTGCCTTCATAGAATTTATCCAAACCCATATCTCGAAGAAAACAAATTATTCCTATGCAACATAGTCCTTGGAGATCATATCCTAATTCTTCCATCCAATAATCCTTATGTCTCTTATCCTTTTCCAAAATCAATCCATTATCTTTTCATACCTATTGTTGGACTTGGTTTCCCTTGTCATTGGTTTAAGGATTCTAATCCACTTATCCAATTTCCCTCCATAATCCCATCTAGTCCTTAGGTTAGTCATTTAAAATGCAACAAGCTTAATCCATACAATCTTGCTATGCACTCTAGCGCATCATCCAAAACATTCATTGGCTTTTTTTCCAGCGTTGTTGCAAACCTTGATCCTTTAGTTACATTATCATACATGGGATATGTCTTTCCCAATCCTCATTTTGTTTTGGGATGTTTCCTTCCCATATCAAACAATGTTGTCATCATCATCACCTATCAATTGGCTTTCAGTTTGACTAGGGGCAAATCATGTTTGTCCTTGGGTCCTTGTCCATGCCTGCCTGGTTGATTGTGGGTATCTTTCACATGCATTTGTCATGATCCCTATAGATATCATCCATAACAAAGTCTCATTCATCCATAATAAATCTTCATCGTCATTCTCATGGCCTGAAGACCACCAACATTTAGCATCCTTCACTTTCATAACCAGCCGTCACATTCATCGCTTTCCCTCAGACATAGTAAACTGGTCCTATACTTGACTGGGGGGAATTCCTTAAATTGCATCTTCATGGGAAATAATACATGGTATCAGACCTTTAAGACCTTCAAAATCTATAAAAATCGTAAAATGTCTTGAAAAAATCCAAAAAAATCAAATTTCAAAAATCCAAAAAAAATCAAAACATTTCAAAATCTAAAAACATCAAAAAGCTTTTAAAATCTCAAAAAATAGAGTCTAAGTCATTTTTATTAGAGTGGTCGAACTACGAGGTCTATGTGTGTATGGTGTAGGCAAGGCCATCAATTAATGAGCCCCTGAGGCCACCTAGGTCAGTCCTTTAGGGTTTGTCAAGTCTGGTTCTAGTCTTGGTCCACAAACAGTCATCATTTGAACCAACTCATGAATCAACATACAGACATAACCAACAAATATTTCAATCCATCAACTCTCAAGACAATCAATCATCAACTCAATTAGGTCACCAGTCTTATATCGGAATGGGGTATTATGTCATTTGTCTCATTTGGTCCTATCTCTTGTCTCTTGTTAGGATGCGTCCTTCGTAAGATTAGACTCTATCAACCTTGTCATTCACCTTAAGTAAGATGTGTCCTTTTTGAAATTAGGTGTCTTGTCAACACTTGTCACTTGGTCAACTTTATCAAATGTGTCTTTTTTCAAATTGGGTATCGTCACATCACTTGGTCATATCAATCAATCTTTTTCAAACAATCAAACAAATCAATCTTATCGACCTTGTCAATCAAACTTTCCTTAATCAGGATGTGGCTTTCCTAAAATCGGGTGCGGTCACCAATCTTGTCAACTTTATCAAATCAATCAATCTTGTCACCTCAATCAATCAATCTTGCCTTAATCAGGATGTGTCCTTCTTGAAACTAGGCACAATAAATCAAACCAATTGGTCAACCTTTGTCCACTTATCAATTAATTCTTGTCAAACTTATCAAATCAAATCTTGATCATCTTGGTCAACCTAATCATATCAAACAATATTATCAAAACTATTGGAAAACACTATCTTGGAAAACACTTTATTGGTCTAGATTTTCTTATCTTTTCAATTGGTTTTGGGTCATGTTACTAGTCTCCTCAAGGATTTCCTATCAATGGATTTAGAGGGACGATGATGGATCATGGCCTCTTTCCTTTGTTTGTTGTTTGTGGTTTGTCTTGGAAAAAAGACTGGGATAATTTGATCCTTAGTATGAGCTGGGGTATTCCTTGTCTTTTGGCTTTGTCTCTTGAATTACTTGTCTCTCACAAATGGTCACCTTGCACACCTTATTTTATATCATACCATGGTGTTTATGGTCCATTTGTGACATTTTTGACACCCAATGATGATAAATATAAAATTGTAAGCATGAAAGTTGCTTCCCTTATCATTTCCTATCTAACTTATTTCCCCTTTTCATGCTAACATCCCATATCCCTTGTCTTTTCCATGCTAACATTTCTTCTATCCTTCATCCTCTAGTCTTATATTCCATTTCGAGAGCACATTCATGTTCTTTGTACCTACCTATCCTCTCGAGGGGGCATAGCACAACCCTCCTGGTCATCCTTCCCCTTTCCCTTTACAATGGAGCATATTTCAGAATTAAATCTCTTTGACACAACGTGATGAACTGCATTATTTCAAAGAGGGGCAAAATGTAGACACTGAAAAATGTCCTAAGTCTGTCAGCGTCATTTTTTTTTGTCTTCATCTTCAAATAATTAAATAATTTTAATTATTTGATTATTTTTATCATATTCCTCTATTAATTATATAATTTTAATTATTTAATTAATTCACCTTTTGATCTCTATTTTGTCCTAATCAATAAAAATTATTTAATTGTGTCGCTAATTCCCCCTCTTCTTCAATAACTAAATAAATTATTATTTATTTAATTATTTCTTTATCACCTTTCATCTATAGCTAAATAATCTTCATTAATTATTTATCTATTCATGGTCTCTTAATTCTTCTATAGTTAAATAATTATCAAAACTATTTAACTATCCCTTACCATTTTTCCCTATTAAATAATTAATCTCCCTTAATTACTTAATGTTCCATTTTCATCTCCCCATTTAATTAAATTGACTAATTTAATTAAATTCTCCTTTTTCATTTTCTCCAAATGAAATATTTCAAATATTTATTTATCTTCCACTTGTCAATTTCCTCCATTTTCGAATAAATTATTTATGCACCTCTTTTGGTCAAAGATTCCCTGTTCATGGCCTTTATTTCTATCATATTCATCTCTTTCATAAGCCTTCATGGCTTGTCATAGCCGTCAGGTGTCATAGCCATCAACGTCATAGCCTTCATTTCCCACCTCCTTTTGGTGCATCAATTCTCAACCGTTGGTCTTGGCATCTTTCTAGAAGATCAATCTTGACCTTTCATTTCATAACCTTCATCTCATTCATTCTCATCCGTCGATCTTGGAATCCTTATAGAGGATTGATCTTGACCATCTATTTGAATGGTTTTCTATAAAAGAGACCATTCTCCTCCATTTTCAAGTTAACAGCCATTATCTCTAACTTTCTTGCTTATGATTTGCAGGTATTTGCACAAGTTAGACTAAAAATCTGAGGGTATATTTGCAAAAGAATAAGAAGGAGAGACAAGAGAAGTGATTCAAGTTCAATGGGGAGTGTTTTCATTTGAATTTTTTTCATTTATTCCTCATTTGTTTGTGAGGTTGACCTATCCTCTAGTCACAAAAGTGAAAGTGACAAAAGTAAAGATAGAAATAATAGGTCTTCAAGTGAAAACCGAAAGGCATCTATTGACCATGAAAAAGTAAAAATAAAGGATGCATCTGAAGGTGAAAACCTCCCTGAGGCACCTAAGGATGGAGGATTCGACTGTTTCCCAATAGACTAAGAGAGATCATCATTGCTAATAGAAGAGATAGAGGAGGTGAATGTTGGAACACACGATAATTCTAGAATCATACAGTTAGCAACATCTTTGACCGACAAGGAAAAGCTTGAATTCACAACTTTCTTTGTAGAAAGACAAGTCAATTTTGCTTGATCATATGTAAATATGCCTGGATTGGGTCCCGAATTGGTTTTACATCACTTACCACTACTACCTAATGCTAAACCATACAAAAAAAAAGCTGAAAAAAATGCATCCACAGATTGCACTTCTTGTCAAGGTAGAATTGAAGAAACTTCTAGATGTTGGATTCATTAGGTCTATTGATTATGCATATTGGATATCAAACCTTGTTCCTATCACTAAACCAAATGGTCAAATAAGAATCTGCACAGATTTTAGAGATCTCAACAAAGCTTGTCCTAAGGATGATTTTCCTCTACCAAACATCGACATCATAGTAGATCTCGACAAAGTTTGTCCTAAGGATGACTTTCCAGAATCATACAATTAGCAGCATACTTTGGTGATTTTGTCCTATTCTCTAGTAGCAAAATTGAAAATGAAAAAAGTAAAGATAGAAATAATAGGTCTTCAAGTGAAAACCAAAAGGTGCTTGCTGATCGACAGCTATGCATGGTTTGTCATGGATTGTTGAATAATTATTTTTCTTGCATCCATAGTCAGATAATAATTATTTGACCCTTTATTCTTCTATAATTAAATAATTAACAAAATTATTTAATTATGTGTCATTCATCACTTTTGAATAAATAATTAAATAATCTAATTATCCATGTCTAATTTCTATCTCCTTCTTTAAATAAATTTATGAATTTAATTAAATCTCCTTTTTCATTTCCTCCAAATAAATAATTTGAAATAAATTATTTATTTTTCACTTGTCCCTCTCCTCCATTTTCGAATAAATAATTTAAAACAAATTATTTATGCACCTCTTTTGGTCAAACATACCATGTTCATGGCCTTTATTTATGTCATAGTCGTCTTTGTCATAAGCCTTCATGGTCTGTCATAGCCATCGACATCATAGCCTTCTTTGCCCACCTCTTTTTGGTGCATCGATTTTCCACCGTTGATCTTAGAATCTTTCTAGAAGATCAATATCGTTCGTCTATTAGAAAGGTTGTCTATAAAATAAACCTTTCTCCTCCATTTTTCAATTTAATAGTCATTATCTCCAACTTTCTTGCTTACAATTTGCAAGTATTTGCACAAGTTAGACTACAAATTTGAGCGTATATTTGCACAAGTAAGACCTTTGTCTGAAAAGAATCTAAATATGCCATCATCAGAGACACCCTTTATCACCATAGCCTAGATAGTACCCTCCTTCAATGTCTTGACTCAAATGAAGCACAAACAGCCTTACAAGAGGTACATCATGGTATATGTGGAGCTTACTCTGCTAGTCCCACCTTAGCAAAAAAGCTCATGAGAATGGGATATTATTGGCCTACGATGGAACGTGATGCCTATCACTTTGTCAAGAAATGTCACCAATTTCAAATTCATGGAGATCTCATACATGCATCAGCTCAGGAATTGCAGCCACTTACTTTGCCTTGGCCATTTTCTCAATGGGGACTCAATCTCGTAGGAAAAATCCATCCCACTTCTTCCAATGGACATAATTTTATCCTTGTCACCATTAAGTACTTCAAAAAATGGATTGAATCCATCCCACTGACTTATATTACTGATAAGCAGATAGCCAAATTCATCCTGAATTATATCATTTATCATTATGGCATCCCACAGTCCATCATTACAGATAATGGTTTCCCTTTCAAAAACCAGGATGTCCATGAGCTCTGTGACAAATTCTATATTCAACATCATTTTTCTACTCTATATTACCCCCAAGGTAATGGTCAAGCTGAGGCGTCTAATAAGACTATCCTAAATATCTTAAAAAAGATTATCAATGATGTTGGTTGTGACTGGCACTTGCAACTTAACCCTACTTTATGGGCTTATCACACCAGTATTCTCACCCCTACAAGAGCCACACCATATTCCCTTTTCTATGGATCTGAAGCAATACTTCTTATAGAGGTTGAATTACCATCCCTACAAGTCTCTATGCAAGGCTTGATTGATCAAAAAGAATACCGTGTATCACGTCTACAAGAGCTAGAGTTACTAGATGAAAAGAGACAGCATGCTTTGACACACTTGCAAGTATATTAGAACTACCTCCAATGCAGTTACAATAAGAAGGTTCATCCTAGAGGTTTTGACATTGGTGATCTAGTCCTAAAGGAGAATCCAAAGAAGCAAGCAGAATGAGAAAAACCTAGTAAATTTGAGCCTAACTAGTTGGGCCCATACATTTTCATAGCAGCATATCGATCTAGTGTTTATCAGCTTTCTACTCTTGAAGGAGAACCATTGTCCAAACCTATAAATAGCATGCTTCTTCACAAGTATTATACTTGATTCTCAGAGTATCCCTTAAAAAGTCAAAAATAAAAAATAGTAAAAATTAGAAAAATAGTAAAGAGAAATAATTTGTCCAAAAGTGAAAACCACTTCGGTGGCGCTTTGGATAAGTACCATGGTGAAAACCTGGAAAAAAGGCACCATGCATATTCAGTCTATGCTCCTTCATCTACTGTCACTCCATTTGGTATTTCATCCATTCACACTTATTCCTCATCCTTAATAAGCTTTGTCATTCTTCCCATGGCTTGAAGACTACTAACATTTAGCATCCTTCGCTTTCATATCCGTCCATCACATTTGTCGCTTCCCCTCACACATAGTAAACTAGCCCTATACCTGACTGGGGGCAATTCCTCGACTTACATCTTCAACGGAAATAGCACATGGTACCAGCCCTTTAAAACCTTCAAAATCCATAAAAATCATAAAATGTCCTGAAAAAAATCCAAAAAAATCAAAACATTTCAATATACAAAAAACTCAAAACATTTCAAAATAAAAAAAAAAATCAAAACATTTCAAAATCCAAAAAAAAAATCAAAACATTTCAAAATAAATAAAAAATCAAAACATTTCAAAATCCAAAAAAATCATAAAATCCTCAAAATCCAAAAACATCAAAAAAATTCAAAACTCTCAAAAAATAGAGTCTGAATCTAAGTCTGAGTCTAAATCGGTTTTGTTAGAGTGATCGAACTACATTGCCTTTGTGTGTTTTCTACGTAGGCAAAGCTCATCTTAGATGAGCCCCCAAGGAATTAGGTCAGTCCCTTTAGGTTGTCCAAATAAAATCATGACAGTATTTTGTCGAATAATAAAAATTGAAGTCATGTCGAACTACGAGGTCTCTGTGCACTACTACATAGGCAAGGCCATCTGTCGATGAGCCCTCGAGGCCCCCTAGGTCAAGTCCTTTAGGGTTCGTTGATTTGGTTTGTTTCCTTGGTCTGAAAGCAATCATCATTCAAACTACATCATGAAACAACAAATAAATGAAATCTTTCATCAATCGATTATCCTATCATCCATCAACCTGGTCATTTGGCTGGAATGGAGCATTATGTCATTTATATCATTTGGTCTTATCTCTTGTCTTTTATCAGGATGTGTCCTTCCTGGGATTAAAATTTTCCAACCTTATCGTTCACCTTAAGCAAGATGTGTCCTTCTTGCAGTTAGGTGTCTTTTCAACACTTGTCACTTGGTCAACTTCATCATATGTGTCATTTGCCTCAAAAAGGATGTGTCCTTCCAAAAATTGGGTATCATCACATCGCTTGGTCATAACAATCTTGTCAACTTTTTCAATCAATCTCACCTTGATCGGGATGTGTCTTTCCTGAAATCAAGTGCAATCAATCAACTTTGTCAAACTTTGTCAACCAATCTTTATCAAATTAATCCAATCTTAACATCTTGCCTTATTTAGGATGTGTCTTTCCTAACACTAGGCATTGATCAAATAAAATTGTCAAACCATCAATCAATATTTTTCAACCTATCAATCAACCTGGTCATCTTGGTCAACCTAATCAATCAATCAAACAATCACCATTATCACTGGAAAACACTATCTTGGCAACACTTTGTTGGTCTGGATTTTCTTATCTTTTCGATTGGTTTTCGGTCATGTTACTAGTCTACTCGAGGATGTCCTATTAAATTATTTAGAGGGACAATGATGGATCATGGTCTCTTTTCTTTGTTTGTTGTCTATGGTTTGTTTTGGAAAAAATATTGAGTCAATTGGGTCCTTAGTATGAGTTGGGGCATTCCTTGTCTTTTCGACTGTTTGTCTCTCCCAAATGGTCACCTTTCACACTTTGGTCTATGTCATACCGTGGTGTTTGTGGACCGTTTGTCATATTTTTGATGCCCAATGATGATAAATATAAAATGTAATCATGAAAATTGGTTCCCTTACCATTTCTTGTCTATCTTCTTTCCCCTTTTCGCACTAACATCCATCTCCTTCATGCTAATATTTCTTCTATCCCTCATCCTCTAGTATTATCTTCCATTTCGAGAGCACATTTGTATTCTTTGAACCCGCCTTTCCTCTCGAGGTGGCATACCACAACCCTCCTAGTCATCCTTCCCCTTTCTCTTTACACTGGGGCATATTTCAGAATCAAATTTATTTCACACAATGCGATGAACTGCATTATGTCAAAGAGCGGCAAAATGTAGACACTAAAAATGTCCTAAGTCTACAAGCGTCATTTTTCCTGGTCATCATCTTTCAATAATTGAATAATTTTAATTATTCAATTATGTATGATCATATTCCTCTATTAATTAAATAATTTTTAATTATTTAATTGATTCAACTTCTCATTTCTATCCTGATCAATTAAAATTATTTAATTGTGTCGCTAATATATCCCTTTCTCCAATAATTAAATAAATTATTTAATTAATTATTTGTCTTGCATCCATAGTCAAATAATAATTATTTGACCCTTTATTCTTCTATAATTAAATAATTGATAAAATTATTTAATTATGTGCCATTCATCCCTTTTGAATAAATAATTAAATAATTTAATTATCCATGTCTAATTTCTATCTCCTCCTCTAATTAAATTTATGAATTTAATTAAATCTCCTTTTTCATTTCCTCCAAATAAATAATTTGAAATAAATTATTTATTTGCCACTTGTCCCTCTCCTCCATTTTCGAATAAATAATTTAAAACAAATTATTTATGCACCTCTTTTGGTCAAAGATTCCATGTTCATGGCCTTTATTTTTGTCATAGCCGTCTGTATCATAAGCCTTCATGGTCTATCATAGCCATTAGGCATCATAGCCATTAGGCGTCATAGCCTTCATTTCCCACCACTTTTTGGTGCATCAATTCTCCATCGTTGATCTAGGCATCTTTCTAGAAACTTGATCTTGGCCATCTTTTTTGTAACCTCCCTCTCATGCACCCTCATCTGTTGATCTTAGCTTATTATTCTCCATTTGTTTGTATTCTCTTGTTTGGATGAGGTTAATAGCTTAGATTTGTGTTGGTTGTCACTTAGTCTATGCTATTTAATTTTCCCCATCTTACAGTCATAATTATATGATATGAGCTAACATCAAATGACCTAGGACACAAGAATTAAATATCAAAAGATAAGTGACAACTAATGCTTAACTAGAAATATTCCCCCCTAATTATGCTAACTTGAAATATTATCTCCTAAGACTTAAGTGGACTTAAAAATGTAAATAGGATCTAGATAAGACTAGATAGGGAAAACACCTATTTACACCAGGGAAAACTTTAGTGGCGAATCTTCGCCAATTGGCGAATTCTAGGAATCTGGCAATTCGAATTTGGCGAATTTATCGTATTCGCAGGGTGTTCAAATCACCAGGAATTCACGAACTATCGGTCCAATGCATGTCCATTCGCCAGCAGTTTTTTTTTATGAGGCATGTTTAGGCAATAAATTTTCCATAACAGACTACGCATTTCCAATGGACCGATCAATATTTTCGCCTGGAATCCCGGGGAGCATGTCATAAAACACCAACATATTCACCAATACTATTAAGACATCATTATATGAGGACCCATTTCACCAATTAAAATTTACAATAGTTGCTTATGAAGACCCATTTGCCAATTAAAATTTATAAATAGTTGCTTATGAGGACCTATTTCGCCTTGAAAATTTTAAGGTATCATTGTATAAGCACGCGAGATTCGCCAAATTTGTAACATACCATTTCAAAATCCCACGGAATTCACCAAATTTGGATTGATATAAATACAATTGAAACTGTTGTTTGTTCTTACATATTTTGTTCAATTTTACACATTTTGTTTGGTTCTGAGGTTCTACTTCTCGATTCAGAAGTCAGCGAAACCCGAAAATGTAGACTCAAAGGTGAGTGATCATTTCTTCATACTGTTATAGTTATTAGACTATTAGTTATAATAATAAGATTTCTTTATCTATTTTCCATTCTTGCTTCAGTATTAAACATAATTTTAAGTAGGGAATGGGATCTATATATCTTTCGGTCTATCCTTCTTAAACAAGAAGACATTTTTTTCCAGCTTTTATTCGAAGTGAGATCAATATGTCGAGCAGCAAGGGTAAGACTCTTGAGCAGGCGAGTAATGAAGAGACTGGGAGGCCATCAAAAGGCCCAAAATGGGGAGGTACCATACAATCTTACTTTGGAATTGGCAAAGCTTCTAATCCATCAGATCAAGGTGGAGATACACCATCAACTCTTCCACCAAATATTATTGAAGATGGAGATACATCATCAACTCTTCTGCCACAAGAAGGTCAAGCTGAGATTGTCATTGTGTTAAATAAAAATGTATCAAATGAGGATGGAAATACCATAGAAGATGTTCCAAGGGATACCCTGGATAGATAGAATGAGATAATCGACTTGGATGAGGATGATGTTGGTAGCAAGAAAAGAAAAGGCAAAGCAAAATTAGGGCGCAAGTGGGAAATGACAAGGAATTTTCAAATTGGTTGGTTGTCGAAGTACCCATTCCTTGAACCAGTGGGGGTATCAAACAAAAATGATAGTGAAAGGGCAACAGAGGTCAGATGTAATATTTGTAGTTGGAAATGTGGAAGAGACAAGATGATGTAGCTAAAGCTTGACACTATAGAAAAGCATATCGGCAAAGTTTACGAAAAACAAATCATAGACGGAAAGGAACAATCAGTCGTACGATGGAAATCAAAGGAAGAATGTCTTCATGTTAAGTATGACATAGATTATGGAGAGCATAACCATAGAATTTTGAAGATTAAAAAATATGAAGGTACACTTGAGACTCATTTTGGAAAAGCCATGGCAGTAGCAAATCTGTCAAAAACTATTCAGATGAGTGTTGTTTTTCATATTTTGTCTAGGGGGCATCCTATGATAGACTACCTAGAATATTTTGATTTATTATCTTATTTGAGTGTTCCCCACTTTCCCTTCTCACATTGTTCAGTAAACGCTGGATGGGAATGGGCGAACTGTCTTGCTGCAGTGGAAAAGCAAGATTTAAAGGATAAATTAAAAGAGTCAAATTTCATTGCATTATCTTTAGATGAAGTTACTGCAGTAGACAATACTTCTTGGGTTTGTATGCATTTGTATACTATAGAACAACATGTTCGCCAAGCTCATCTTCTTTGTGTTCTAAAAATGAAGGACAGTTCAACATCACAAAATCTATTTGAACTAGTCAAGAAATCTTTGAATGAAATTGCAGGTTTGGATGAGTTGACAATTGCCAAAAATTTGGTGTGTGTAGGAGTTGATGGAGCTGTA
Source organism: Sequoiadendron giganteum (assembly GCA_007115665.2). NCBI lineage: Eukaryota > Viridiplantae > Streptophyta > Pinopsida > Cupressales > Cupressaceae > Sequoiadendron > Sequoiadendron giganteum. The sequence goes on along the minus strand of CM021109.1, from coordinate 334,667,518 downwards.
GTGATGCAAGGTCAAAGGAGTGGTCTTTGCACAAAGTTACAAACTAATTGTGCACCATACATGCTTGGCATTCACTGCATGGCCCACAAAATGAATTTAGCATTTAAAATTGTAAGCAAGTTTCTAACAGTATCAAAAGTTGAAAATCTAGTTCGTGAGATCCATGCATACTTTTGCCGAAGTCCCAAACGTTTCCTTGAATTTCAACATTTTGTTGAGGGAATAACACCTAGAAACAAGCTTCTCAAGGATTTTGATACCAGATGGATCTCCCTGCATGGACCAGCGCAACGAGTTCTTTCAGAATATCAATCCTTGATTGGGTTGATGTACAAGCATCGCAGCACAGTAGACAAAGCTCCTGAACTCTTACATAGGTTAAGCGATATAGAGACACTCTTAACTTTAGCTTGTCTTCTCCCCATGCTGGATGAGATGAACAATCTTGTGAAGAAATCCCAAGATATAACTATGTATATTTGTGAATATTCCAATCTACGTAAACTTGCATGCTTGGCCCTCGATCATCTATATCTAGATCTAACACAAGAAGGCACAAATTATTTCATGTGGCAGAAAATTACTGATTTGAATAATCTTGATAATTATTTACAGTTTAATGCAAGCGGGCACTTATGTATTTTTGTACGTGGATATCAGATACCAATGTACCATTGTAAGACAGCCAGACGCTCTAGAAAAGAAGTACCTGTTAACGAGGAAGATTTTAACGACATTGTTAAATTTGTTAGTGATAATTTGAAGGAAATTGTAAAATCTCTTTCCTCAGAGATTCGTGAAAGATTCCCTCGACATGAAATACTTGAAGCCATGGGTATTCTGTATCCTCAATTTTGGGTAAACCGAGATAACCCAAAATATTTTCATGATCAAGTAAAAATCGTGATCAAACAATTTTTGAAAAAGGTAACATACAATGAGCAGGAAATAGAAGGAATTTTAAATGAAAATAAGCTTAGAAAGCAATGTCAGAGTTTTTCAATAGCTATGAGGGACCAGTTTGATTCCATGGGCAAGGAGAAGGCCTTTGAACCGAGATCAATAAAAAAGGTTTGGACAAGCTTAGGTCATAGTGAAATATTGTGTGGTTTGATGTCAGAATATTTCAAACTTGTTGATTTATGTCAAACAATGATATTGGGGTCAATGGAGGATGAGATATTTTTCAGTACATTGGGGTTTTTGAAATCAAAGTTAAGAAACAAACTAGACAAGAATTTAGAAAATTGCTTGAGGATGAAAGGAACTGCGTATAATGTCAAAAAAAATTCTTTTGAAAGGGCACTCGCAATCTGGAGGTCCACATGTGAAAGAAGAGGGGTCGGGTTGTGCAACACAGGTTCTCCAATTCCAAGAGTCATCGGTACTAGTGGTGGTACTAGTGGCAGTGGCAGTGGGCCTGGGATAGATCAAGATGATAGTGATATTGAAATTGACACAAATCAAACAATGAATGTTGATTTTGAGACACGGGCTGAACAAAGTGCAGAGCAGTCTCCGAATCAAGATGACTCTTTTACTTTATCTGAAGATGAGCATCGATTTGACACTTTGTTTGGGAAATGGAAGAGAATTAGCAGGTTTTAGGTATTTTTACTACACTTCTTAAATCAGTTTCCATTGTTCCAAAGTCCAAACTGTAGTTGATGATATTTTATATTCTATTAAATGAAAATTGTGAATCATTCCACTTCAAGTTCATGATATCTTATAATCTTATTTTATATTGCACTCAAGCACAGCATGAATCATATTCCAAACAGTAGTTGATGATTTTGTATATTGTATTCAAATAAATTGTGAATCATTGCATTTCAAGTTCAGGATATTTTATTTAATATTTTATATTGCACTCCAAGTCTCCATGATATTTTATATTATATTGCACTTCATGAATCATATCAGGATTTTGAGTCAAAACATAACAGAAGCTAACAGACTAACAGTTCAACATCCATAACTTAGAAATGAACAAAATATCCCTTGATCATTTTATTAAAAATAATCATATGTTTATACAATGGAGAGACATGAGTTTGAAATGAGTAATTTCCATTTAGATGCTAGTACTGTCCTGAAACATCAAACTCTAATGAGTTTGAAACCTACTACAGAATGACATAAAATCTAAAACAACATTTTCACTAAAACAATAGGCCCTTTACAATTCGCTCTGCAACTTTACTTAGACTCGACCTAAAATTATCCAACTTGCTAACCCGTATTTCTAGCCTTCAAATCCTTCTTATAGAGAATGAAGGAGCAAACGAGCATTGGGCAAGAAATACACATGTCACCGGTCACTTGGACCCCCCTATGATATTTCAAAAATTTGTTACAACAACTGAGTCCCATGAGAATCTTCTTATTTTTCCCATCCGCTGGAAAATGGTTGATGCACTGACCAACCGCCAAACCTCAACAAACTTACGCCAAAAGTGGCCCAAAACTGTCATCAAAACACAACCAAAATCTGTTATAACTTTGTGGTAAAATAGAATGAAGGAAAATTACTTAATGTCGATCGAATTGAGCCAGAAAATGTCTCATCCGCCATTAAAGCTCACTTGCATGCCGCACCAAAGGCTCCAAGTTTCCAATCGCATTTGATGCGAATTCAAATCCCAACCGTCGATCCTTCACTTTTGTCAGAGCATCAAATGGCTGCCTTCAAAAAGGCTGATGTAATCTCCATCTCAGCACGAAGGGCCCACAACACTATGCAATGCCAAAGGAATACATGTGGCACTCACCCGTAATATCACAATCAATAAACACCTCACATCTTCCGATCACGCGATGGGGGGAAACCGTTGATCTCCGTCATCGGCAATCGTGTTCATTCATAACAGTCACTGTTGTTGAACATAACCGCCAAGCAAATTTTTCATCAAGATTATAACACCTCCGTTGATTTTGAGCACGTGCATCTCACAGCCACTTTAGTAACCTGCCATATAATGTATATCTTTGGGTTGTGTCTTTTCTGACGTTACCTTTTTGAGGGTGGTTTCAAAACAACTTATGTCCCATTGAATCATCTAGGCTGGGCCCCTTTTAATAAAAATGCTAAATATTTCGCCTGACCTTTTATATCTCAAGTTTGGGTCGGACAGTGCCATGTGTTTTAGAACAACATTGAGCCATCGTTTGTCATTGTCCTACGCGGTGTCCCCTTCCCCTCTTTTATTTTAAGTAATTGTATTATTTTGCAGGGGTTATTTTTAGTGACCGTCGATCTCCCTACGGTTGATCTTGACCATTCCCCGCGATCTCTCGATGACATCACCGATGGTTGCTTGGTGATTGCAATATCACGGGCAGGCGCCACGTGTCCCAGGTTGCCGATGTTGAAAAGGAGTAAATAAAGTGCTTAATATTTGTATTAGACTTTAGTACGTTATAGAGTGGGTTACTAAACAAGATGTGAGATGCATGTGCTCGAGATCAACGGCAATGTTTTAACCTTGATCTAAAGTTTCTCGATGGATAGGTTTTGGTGCTGCTCATAGTTGTGAATGATCATGATCGCCAATGGAGGGAATCAATGGTTTCCCGCCATCGCATGATCCTAAAGTTAAGGGTGTTTAGTGATTGCGATATCACGAGCGGACGCCACATGTATTGCTTTGGCACTATGTATTATGGTGGGCCCTTGATAATGACATGGAGATGTTGTTAGCCTTTTGAAGATGGTCGTCTGATCATTGATGATCTGACAGGAACAAGAGATCGATGGAAAGGATTTAAATTTGCATCAAATACGATTGAGGCCGTTGGCGCGGCATGCAAGTTAGCTTTAATGGTGGATGAGATGTCTACTGGCCATTTTTCATCGGCTTTAACTTGTTAATTCCATTCCATCTTCACCAAAAAGGCATTCAAATGTTTTGGAAGCAGTCCAGGAATCCAGAGCCAGAGATTGAGTTTTTCAAGCAATTACAACGAGGTTTGGTTTTCTGCAAGGCACGAAATCCCGTGAGTTACCTTTTATGCCATGGTTTCTATTTGAATGTATTTTTTATGGAGGGTTGTATTGTGTTGGTTAGGGGTCTTGTTGATTAAGACTGTAAGGTTATTGGTTCTTTTGAATTGTGGGAAATTGCAAAGTTCTGGTGTAATTTCGTTTTGGGTAACCCTAGTTTGTTCAAGAATTTGATTTTAGGAGAAGCCTTGGTTGTTTGAAATGGCACCATCAAAGCAGCATTCTGGCCATATTGATTATTCACAAAGGAATTTATATGACGATTTCCTAGATCAATTCCCGCTATCAACGAATGACAAGAAGAGGGGTTTCGTTTTAATGAATGGGAAAGCCTTAGGTGAGGGACTAAGTTGTAAAACCTATAATATTGCAGATGCTAGGGTCCAAATGATTGGCCTAGAAATGTTTAGGAGATGGTATGGGCAGCGAAATGTACCTCATCCTTTCTATAATGGTTGGAGGTACGATATGGGGAAACTAGTTGTACCAAATGTATTTCCTGATATTGACCTACTCAGAGCAGTGGCAACACGATATGATCCTGTTACAAGGATTATCAGGGATAATGATGGTGGGGTTCTACTGAATATAAATGCAGATGAGATTTGGCAAGTTTTTGATTTGAGTGAATATAGCCCATTCTTAATCTGGGTAGATTTTGAGGAAATGAACCGGGAATATGCCAAGTCACAACCTCTTTTCATATCAAAATTGCTTCCTCCTCATTTAGCCAAGGTAGGCAGTTCAACGATTCACATTAGCCCAACTAATCAGGAGCCTTTCAGGCTGAGCTGTTTTGCTGATCACTTCTTGGCAATATTTTATTTACTTTGCCAGATTTTAGGTTTCAGCCCTAATACCGTGATGTCCATTGCTTATATGTTTATGGGGGCTCAGATTCAGCATCCCAATTTTTCTGTAGTGTACGACTATGCATCTTTTCTTGTTGAAAAGATACATGAGGGTTTGTTGAAGTTGCATATGGGGGACACTGTTACTCCTTTCTTTTGGTACTCACTATTAATGCATATGTTCCTATACAAAAATTTTGACTTCTTCTCAGAGAAAATGGAGTTGAGGCAAGAAGTGAATGGAGAAAAATTACCAGTATAGGTTTGGAGTGCATATTTGTCTTGCAACAGGGGAGGTGCTAGCTTTGTGCAGTTTGATAACTGTTTTGCTTCCAGACTTAGAGCTAGATTGGTGGTAAATGTGCCAAGGGTCCCTAAGGATTTGCATGATTTCCTCCGACCCAAAGTGAGGAAGCCTGATTTGAAGGTGTGCCACAATTGGGGTGACATCATCTTATACCCCGTAAGCACTGTCCTAAGGGTTTATGGTTTCCGGGGAGCTCCTCACATTCTTCCATATAATGTACCATCAAGGATGGGATTTGTCGAGGTCATGTGGCAACTAGGTTGCATTCATGAGGATAATTTGATAGGGAAAGGAAAAGGGACTTTGTTCCCTGATTATACTATTGTTTCAAATATTGTCCTTTCCAAGGGAGGATGGGTCCACTTTGGGAGATGTTTTGATGATTATCATTTGAAGAGTGGATCTAAGAGGTAGCATGACCTCGAGGGATTCTTTGCCCTATTCAGGCAACAAATTAAAGGTGGCAAGTTTGCACATGTTTTCAATTTTCCTAAGGATCTAATCAGAAATGAGTTTGATTTGAGTAGGCGAGAATTGAATAAAGAGAAATGGATTGCCTATGAGAAACTAATGGCTATGGTGCATAAAATGGATCCAAAATATGATCCACTGATGGACTTCACTCCATTTCACAAAATAATAGATTTCTTAATGAATAACTTTAAAGATATCATGAGCACCTTGAAAACCAAGAAAGTCAATTTGGAAGTGGATTTGGGAATTTAGAGATCGGAGGCGAGGCCTGAAGAAACAAGGCCAACTTATCAGCCACCAGAGGACATGCCTCCATACAAGAGGAAGGGAGATGATAGTAGTGATGAGGAGGCAGGAGATAAAAGGGGAAAACAAATGATGCAAGCATCATCACAGCCAGGTCAAGGGATCAGGAAACCTGGAGGGATAAGGATTGTGGACCTAGATTCACCACCAAGAAATGATCCTGTAGAGTTACTATCAGAGCCAAGCCTAAAGAGGCAAAGGGTTGAGGAAACACAAGAGGCTCTGATGGATGAAATAATTATAATTGATCAAGACATGCAGGTTGGTATCCCTTCTCCTCCTAGATCAACACAATTGGTGTTAACTGATATGGATATAAAGAGGCAGTTTATACAGGATGCCAGGATGGAGGCATGCAAGGCATTCCTAGATGATGATGCCTTTGTGAAGACTCCTATATTCTTGCAGTTAATTTGGAGAATGAAATTAGAGGAATGTTAGGATAAATGCAAGAGAAGGAGAGATTCAAGACCTAATAGGTCTGAACAGGAGAATGATGATGAAGTTAAGGCCGAACTAATGGAGGAATTCAATAGAATTACTCCTGAGGAAGAAAGGAGACTTGTGACTCAGGCTAGTGTCTTACTTCTACCTGAATGGGACATAGCTGATGCTGTAGCATTTAATGTTATCTCGCAGTCCAAGCATCCTGTGCAAAACAGTGAGGAAGAGGTTAAGGCAGCTCTGCAAGACTTTGCTTTTAGTGAGGAATATGAAACTTTGGCCATATGGGCATTAGCACCCCAAGGTAGAAAACTAAATGTGGCTAATATTGGCCCAAGTCTAAGGGGAGGGCTCATCATCAAGAGAGCTTCTAAAACCTTAATAACAGAAGCCACAAGCTTGACATTGAATGTGGCCAAATTGGCCCAAAAGATAGCTAAAAGGGAGGAAGTTGAAAAGAAGAGTCTGATGGAGAAATACAACGTAATAATTGGGGAATATAGTAGAATATAGCAGAGGAATGTTGAGCTGTAGTCTGAAGTAGATAGACTGAAATATGGGTAGGTAGGAGAATCCTCCAGTGCCCCTGGTATCAGAGCACTACCCACTACTTCAAGGTCAATTCCCCTTAATATCCCAATCATTTCTACTCCTGGGTCCCCCATTTGGACACCTTCTCTCAACCCTGCACCAGAGCCAGTTGAAGAGGAAGTTGAGTATTCTGTGGATCCTACCAAGAAGAAAATGTTGAATAAAATCATAGAATTGTAGGCTGCCCTAAAGGCAAGTGAGGATGATGCAATTGTTAAACACAATGAGGTGGTTGACACCATTTTGAGGCATCTAAATTAGAAGGCTAATTGTAGGTTGCCATCTATACATTCTTTGTATTCTTTGTTCTTGGGTGGAATTAAAAACATTAGCAGAGATAGGGAAGTAGTTCTGCCTTTGGTTGAGAAGTGGATCCCTCGAGCCACTAATTTAGATGTTATGTTTAAGGCTTCTAGGTTTGATGCAGACAACAGGCCTCAGTCATTGAAGCCTACTCAATTTTTTGTGAAATCATTGAAGGGATTCCAGGCCCTACCTGATGATTTGAGTAGAAAAATTAGAGAACTGGTAAAGAGTTTTGATGATTGGAATGATACTTTTCTGCCAGATATAATAGATGCACAGGGAAATATCTTTCCATTGCAGCAGTGGCAAGATAGGGCAGAAGAGGTTATTGATGCAAAAATCAAATTGATTTGTGATGACTCGGACTATGACTTGCTGGTGAGCAGTATGGATAAAATAATTAATACCCAGCATATTCTTAGTCTTTTGAGAGAGAGGCTAACCAGGTTGCAGTGAAGTACACACCTTACGATACTAAGGTGATTGAGGTGGTGAATTTTAACTAGCCAACGAATGAGGAATACCAGAAATGGGTGGACAAGTACTTAATCGAAGAGGAGTAAAACAGTGTCTATTACCGGCAACTAACAGCTCAGCGGTTATAGTATAATTGATTACGGTTTTGCTTCCATGACGGCTTTTGGTGCATATTTTGAGATATAGCTAATGCATCGGCTATTATGTAATGAGTGGAATCAACGAAAATATTCTTTGGGACTCGATGGTTTTAATCATATTTTTGAATTGGCACATAGCGGTCCAATTTACCAATGACATGTGTAATTTTTGGCCCGATGCTTGTTTGCTCCTTCATTTTCTATAAGAAGGATTTCAAGGCCAGAAATAGGGGTTGGCAAGTCAGATATTTTGAGGTTGAGTCTAGGTATAGTTGTAGAAAAGATTGTAAGAACCAGTTATTTTAATATTAATACAATTTATGTTTGGGGTTATTCGGTAATGGGGTTTTAGGTCTATGAAGATTTGATGTTTCGCAATAGTACTAGCATTTGAGTTATGATGTTATATTTCGAGCTCATGTCTCTCCTTTGTATAAGCATATCAGAATTTTGAATAGTATAATCAAGGATTATGGTGTTCATCTCACTGCTCTGGTGTGTATGTTTTCCATTTTGGCTTTAATTCAAGGAATTAATTAAAATGCTTGGATGGAATCATGGATGGATATGTTTGTAAAGGTATTTAGTAAGAAGTATTGGGTTAGGATATGGATTGACACTATTGTAATGCAATATTACCAGGGATCTTATATGCTATGTATTTGAATCTGTTGTTAAATTTTAAATGTTTGTGAATTTGACTCCCCAATGGTATATGGCACTAGTTTAAATTGTACGAGTTTGTGAAGTCTTGTGTCTGTATGTCTTTACTTAGAGCTTGCTGCCAAATTGAAAATAAAATGACTATCATAAGTTACCAAATAATGTTGTAATCATCCCATGCTCCAAGTAGTTGATATTATTGGTGAAAGGCTAGCTCATTTCAGTATTATCCTATTCTATTGAGCTATTCAATGGGATTATCTGTTAATTGTTAATGATTGTTTATGAGTTTGGTGCAGAGATCATAAACACATTATGGGGACCACCCTTATGGGTTTTGCAGAGCTCAAAGTGTAGGAGGTTATAGTTAAAATCCTCATCAGTTGGTCCAAGCCCTCCCAGCTACCCTTGATTGGAATTGGCAATTCAATAGGTAGATTAGGAGACAAACTTGGTTTACATTAAAAAACACCAACAAAACACACCCAAAAAAGGTAACATCCGAATAGATTTTCACCCAAGGTATTACATACGACATTAGGATTTTCATGTAAACCAAAATAAAAACCCCAACCTTAGGTTCTTTCCCAAACAATATGACACATTGACAGACCGGGACAAGGTCAAGACAAAGAGGAATTCAGAGAGCAAAATTAGAAGTTCCATCAAGTTCATCAGTAGTTCAAATGATAAAATGAATAATATAGATAATTGAACATCATCACATTACTGAAGTCTGAATTTGAGCTTTTTAATTGAATTTCACATGAAGGAGTACATATTGGCATTGCCAATGAAAAATCTTGCCAATGCCTAAAGACAAGTCTGCACAGAGCTGAGTTGGAACTTGGAAACTCATATTATCAAAGGTTGAAAATAAAAAATCAAGTCACTGTATCACCTTTTCTAGCAACTTCCACTCTTCAGGAGGTGGAATTTCCATTTGTTCTAACTGATGTTGTTTGACTTGAATTTTTGTTAACATTTCATGATTGTAATTAGAAGTGGAACCTGTCTTGAATTCTTCAGTCAATTTCCCATTCAAGGTTATCAGTGTTCTGATTGAATCCAAATAGTTCACATCTGGGTTCTGAGGAAACTGGTCCAAATCAATCTTCCTTGCACCTTCCATCTTCTTTATAAAACCATCCTTTCCAATGAATCACTCATTTGTGTCAAAAGCCTCTGGAAAACCAAGCTCTGTGAAGTTCCATACCTTTTCATCCACCACCTTCATCTTGTCTGCAACCAAATGCAAATATTCCTTTGTTCTACACATTCTCGAACACTTTTCAATGATAGATGACAACTTCATTGAGGTTTCAATCTGATTAGTAATCCCTTTTGATTTCAAATCATTGTCACTGGCTTTGTAGACTATTTGTAGAACTTGATTTGCAGATTTCTCTAATTCCAGCACCTTTTTGTTGTCCACTAAATATTTGTTGAGCTTCTTATAATGTTGCCTGATAGCATCAATCAGTTGAAACATGTCACACAAATGATCAAACCTCTGCATTATTTCATCCCAGATCTTTTGTTTCATATGCCTCACTGTATCTCTACAAAATGCAGAAAGCTTATTTTGAGAAGTCTTAATTTCTTCTTTTGCTTCCATCAGCTCTGTCTCCAATCTTTCAATTGTTTTTCACTGTTTATCCAATTTTTGTTCCCACTGTGCATTTCCATTCACAATGTTTATTCTTAATTTTTCTAGAGTGGATTTTTCCTCATCATATTTCTTGTTGCTCTCATCTAGCCTTTGCTTCAGGTCATTCACTTCTCTCTCATTTGATTTATCCTCTTTGCTTGTAGATGTAGAGGCAGATTTTATTATTCTTTTTTCTAATTCATTACTCTTGTTGTTTGCTACTTTCCTCTTTCCTTTCTTACTTGCTAGGTCTACCTGTAACTTTTCTATTTGGGTTTGCAACCTTTTCTTCTCTCTATATTGCTTTAGCAATGATGTGTACACCAATTCATTGTTCTTCTTTGATACATTAATTTTGTCAGTATTTTTCAGGCCAGAAAAATCCAATTGAAAATTGGTTACCTGGTATTCAGATCGATCCATCTGATTTGTTGGTTTATTTTGAATTTTGGGAACAACAATTGTGTACTCCATGATTTCTTTATTTGTGTCAAATGTGGGTAATACCATGGTTGTTGCATGCTCTGAAGTTACAGCAGATGCACTCTCCGTCATTTGCTTCTTTTCTTTTTTATTCAAGTTTGATTTCTTTTTAAACTCTTCAATGAAATCATAACCTGGGGAGGCAGGAACAATAGAATGCTTGAATGGCAAAGGAATAGGAGTACTTGCAGTTGCTAATGATGTCGCACCCACACTAACTGGAATTGGGGGAGTGCCTGGAAATAACTCCTTTGTGGTACTGTTGGATCCACTGATAGTGTGACTTGGACCTGTCAAAATCCTTTGCCTCTTTTGATTGCCTTGATCACCTGGTGTTTCTATGGTATCTTTTTTTGTTTTCCTCTTAGTATTGTGTGTAATTTGTCATTGTAGCACATGTTGACCACTACTAGTACTACTACCCATACCATCACCATTAATGGCACTCCCAGTTGTAATAAGTTGTCCACCAAGGGAATGTCCTAGTTGTGATTGTATTTGACCATGAGGATGATGATTAGAAGCTCTAACAAATTGAGTTTGTCTTGTATCCCCTTGGTCTACTTGTTCACCTCCAAGCCCAAGGCCAGATTTATCAACTATTTTTCTATGCTCAACACTTGGTATTGTCCAAGGGCCTTGTCCTTTGGACCCCAAAGGACCACCTTCATAACCAATTTTTTCAATTATGGCTGCTCCTGAAGTATATGTTGAAGCATATTCTTCTTTTGCGGCCTCACTTAAACCAGGTTTGTAAGTGGCATGGATTTTTTCTTTTTCTTCCCTATCAACATCATCATCAGATTCATCATGTTCATTAGGATGCTCTATATTCCACAATTTTCTAAACTCTTCATCTTCTTCATTAGCATCATACTCTACAAGAGCTCTTGGATCACCTAGGTCCTTCCTCATACAGCAAAAGGCGGTAATTTTTTATCGTGACTAGTTTTTATCTATAAGTTCCTTCTCTAGAGAACCTAGAATTTTTACTCTACTTGGATGTTTATCACTTTTTCATAAAAATTGTTGTATGTCCTGATTGTCTTTCGGTGCAATGCAATAATTTCTGTTGACAATTGTTCAAAATAAATACCATTCTCAGCAGCACTTTTCTCCATTGCTATTTTGACCTCATCCCAAGAATCCTTGTTTCTCAAGTTTTCAAGCAAGGGTTTACTTTGATGTTGAATTCTATTTGTAGCATTCCTATTGGCCATAATCATTGATTTAATGATGTCACATGGATCATACTACCAGTGACAGATAGCATCAAATGCAAAAAAAATCAAAAGATTATCTGCCACACTAAATGCTTTTCTCTCGAATGTGAACCCTCCACATGAAAAAGGTAAAGAAGGAAATAAGGTCTTCTTTTGCTGACTGAGAAAGTGTAGTTCATCAGCACTCTGCACCTTCCTTACATATTCCAATACAAAAACCCTTTTTGTCACATGTATTGGAAGTTTGTATGGTTGTACTCCCAATCCATAAAATCTTAGCACAGTATATTCTTCCATTAAGTACCAATCAGCCAATTGTATTTCTTTTCCTAGTTGCATGCAATTTCTACATGACATAGGCAATCTAGGCATTGGATTATTTGTAATTACTTGATGCAATGGAGCCAAAAAGTAGTCTACAAAATGACTATAGTTCCTTCGAGAATCATGCATCCTTATCTCAGTGGTCCATTCATATACTAGAGTCATTTTATTTTCCTCTACATTACTATAGGGCTGAATCTGAAGCTTGTTGGTCTAAAACATTTCTCTAAATTTGAATAGAAAAAGATAGCACAAGTAGGTTGTGAACCTAAATGTCTTCGTGGAACCTACTTTAATCATTAAAAATTGTTTATGCATGGATTCTACAATGTGCTGAGTATAATTATATTTGACATGTTCATCAGTATAATGGATATTATATACCATTTCAAGGAGGCTTGCACCCACTTCCAAATTGCTATCCAGACCGAGGAAAAATGCTAGCATGGAAATAGTATCTTGAACCCATGGTTTAAAAAAATCCAAATTATAAGGATTCTTATGATCACATTTCAATTTGTTTCTATCCTTAACTATTTTATTTAAGAAATCATTTTCCAACCTTTCTTCCACTGCTTCATAATCACTAGCAAGCTTTTCTAGGTCAATGTGGTGGTTTTTGAATTCTTCAGTTGTAAACCCCAACACTTTTCCAAGTTCTTCTGCATTAATGGATAACAATTCTTCTTGGTTATCTTTATTAACAATTTCTCTTTTCTTATCATCATAATTTTCGGCACAGACCATGATAAATTTTGGGCGAGGGAAAACTTCATGTAACATCATGTGCCCTAATCCAATTACCCATGGTGCACTGATACTATCAACTTTTGTTTGCTTTGCAGCCTTATTCTGAGATGAAAATCTAAGTTCTGAGGTACGCCTACCATAGATTTCAGGATCATAAATATCATGGTACCCATCGGCGAAACCTAGGGTTTTAAGCAATTCTGCATAATGTATTTTTTTATCAGGCATTGCTCTAGTGGTACTGGTGGTAGACATGCTTGTACAAATGTGAAGTTGTGAAATTTGAATTCCCTAATAAGTAATACCTATTAGTCCTCCTTAATTTTAATGAGTTCTTGAGTCTCTAAAGTCTAAAACCAAACTTCAAACTTTGACAAAATAATATTTTAAGAAATTTCAAATGATGAAATGTAGCCGCAGGAATTCTTTCACTTACCCAGATTCTGAGTCCTAACGCTTGAAAACTAGAATGGCATTGTTGGAAGTGGAACTGTGGAATCCAAAATAGGGTGGTGCACTGCAATGGCCAATGAGCAATCTGAAGATTGAAGACTTTAAAAATCAGTGTACAATTTCAAAGTGCAAAGTGTTTTAAATGCTTTTTTTCTCGTAATTGGAACGTTAAAGTGAATGACACGTCTTAGGAGTTAGGTCTACAAGACTACAAGTTGAAAATTCTTAACCGTTGATCTTTCTAAATCTAACGATTATAGGGTGATTCCTGAGGTTTAAGTTGGGAATCCCATCGCTCTGTGCATTTCATTATAGAATGCAACTACAACCATACATCAAATGTTCATCCAATGGTTGAAACTTAAGTAATTTATGATATTAACTTTAAAGTTTAAAAATAAACATTAATCACTTGGCAGTTGACACTTAGCAGTACAAAGTGCTTTAAATGCTTTGTTTCTTGAAATTGGAACATTAAAGTGAATGACACATCTTACGTCTACAAGTTGTAAGTTCTTCACCGTTGATCTTTTTAAATCTAACGGTTATAGGATGATTCTGGAGGTTTAAGTTGGGAAGCTCATCGCTCTATGCATGTCATTACGGAATGCAACTACAACCATACATCAAATGTTCATCCAATGGTTGAAACTTGAGTAATTTATGATATTAACTTTAAAAATAAACATTAATCACTTGACAGTTGACAGTAGGCCTGGAATTTGATGGTCTATTAAATATTTGACCACTTTTTCAATTTTAGACTGTATATTATAGCTATAAAATTTATTAGACCGTATAGTTTGACTTGCTATATTTTTATTAAACCGTAAAAAATTATTATATAGTATTTTACTTTATAATATATATCATTTTATAATTTTTATTATAAAAAGAAAATAGAATATAACTTTTTTGAATATTTTTAATATGAATTTAGAAACTTTTGACTTTTTTATAATATTAATAGCTATCATTTTTTATATTAATATATGTGATTTATAATATTATTATAAAAATATATATTAATTTAGAATCTTTTCAAAATAAAACATAATTATTTTTAATTTTTAGAATATATTTAACAAGATTTATTTTTAATACGATTTTAGAAACTTTTGTTAATTGTTAATTATAACAGTATATTTTTATATTTATCACTAATAATTATCATTGTTTTCTATTTTTTCAAGATATTCCATTTATAAAAGATTTTATATAAAAATTCATAAATTAAACAATTTTTTTGATAGGCATTTAAATGACCAAACCGTCATAATATTTTCATATTGATTGTTTGCTATTGTCATAATCTTAACCGTTGATCTTTCTCAATCTAACGGTTATAGGGTACTTCCAGAGGTTTAAATTGGGAAGGCCATCGCTCTGTTCATTTCATTACGGAATGTAACTACAACCATACATCAAATGTTCATCCAAGAGTTGAACTTGAAACTTGAGTAATTTACTAATTTATGATATTAACTTAAAAAAATTAACATGACACATGTGTTTTAAAGTCAATACCATAGGCATCGGCCTAACAATGCTTTATCGGTGGAACCCCCATCAGTCATCATAGCCCTGTTGATGGCCCAAAGGTGAAAACTCATAACTCATAAGGTGCGCTCCCCGATATACTGATAGAGTCAACAAAAGTAAGCACATCGTTGTAACACATAAACATTGGTGGAATGAATGATTGCATTCCCCCGATGGCCTGATATAACCATGAATTCTCAAGTGCATATTGCATAGAGTATATTACTTAATTTCTCAAAAGAAAAAAATAGATTTGAATATATTAAATTATTAATACACTGAAGTCCCGAAATCAGAAAACAACTCTTTACTCTTAAATGCAAATGAATAACGAAGATTCAAGGAATCAAGAATAACACAACACAACCATTTATTTTATTGCAACTAAATTTCAATGTCACATTATTACATATCTTTTTACAGACGAGTAGCATTGTAGCTCTTGTTTTGTATAAATAACATATGTCAGTGTGTCACTTTAGTACTTTACATAGACAAAATTATTAAATTTATTCCAAGTTGTTGCTCGTTACAAACTTACAATGGATTACAAATTGATTCCAATTCCCAAGCTTTGCTGCTGAAAACTTACTACACATCTTTCTCAAAAAATAAATGTGGCTCTGAAAATAAATTCATGATTCCAAGCTTCTACTGGTGGATTTGCCAACCATGTTGGGGAAAGGGGGTTCCAATCAATCCTAGGGAAATCGGAGCCGTGAAGATACAAAATGTACTTATCCCCTTCGAGAACCAGAGTCATACAAAAGATGTAATACAAATGTCTCTTTGAAAATAAATGCATGGGGCTTTCCTGGCCAACCATGTTGGGGAAATGGGAGTTGTTAGAATACAGGAGGAGAAGCAAATCTACTCCCATATTTTACCTACAGCCTCTATGCATTGGGATAGCACTTATCTCCATCAGAGCTCCTTATCCTGGTTCAAAACCCATCTGAAAATTCAGGTTAACCAAATCAACTTCTTTCCAATTCCACCCATTCTGAACTTGAAGGAAATTCATCTTTTACTGATTACTCTATAACTACATAATTGTAGGTAGGAGAATTTATAGTATCCCCAATATTGCATCATCTTCTTTGTGAATCCTTATTAACCCTAGAAAATAAAAACCCTTATGGCACTATCTACTAATCTCTGAATCACTATCCCTATTTATGGGCCACCAATGTCGCTACCAGCCTGTATAATTAAAATTTCTAATTTGATTGACGTCTTGCTACATGCCAACTTGAACTCTACCTCAAGTTGACAAGCTGTCAAAATCACTCAAAGTTCAAATGATATGAATTCATTACAAATCTTGTTTCATTAAATCTATGAGTTGTCCAAGAAATTGCTTCGGATGTTCATATCACATATGGCATTAATTGTCGCCACTGCCTGCACTAGCAGTACGACAACCACACTTTATTCAAAAAGAATGAGAATTTAAATTAAATTAAATGTACAATGTCGAGGCATTGAAAAGATAGAATGAGTGATGAGTGATGAGTGATGAGCCTTGATCTCGCCACATGTCTGCATCTAACGGTTATAGTGTTATTCTGGAGGTTTCAAATCACAAGTCTAGTGCTTCAGAGATTTACTTCTGGAATGCAACTACAGTCGTTCATCAAACATTCAACCAATGGCCCCTATTATTTTTCGTTGGCATATCTGTTTATATCACCAATAGATTTTTTTACTATTTTGAGATTCTTTTTAATTCGCAAATGTAAATATATTTTTTTCTTTGAAAAAAGGTTTTAATCGCCAATGGAAAAACAATTCTGGTTTGAAAAACGGTTTTATTCGCCAATGAAAAATATTTTATTCTATTAAAAAAAATTGCAATTCTCCAAGATTTTCCACGAACTTCTAGGGATTATAAAAGATTCGCCAATTGGGATTTTTTTCTCGTAAAACGAAAAAAATCGCCAATAGAATTAATATTTTTCATCAGGAAGTATACCGGATTTACCAGGATTCTACACCTGCGCCAAGGGGGGGTTTCTTAAAGTTTTCCCTAATTTTCACCAACACCCCCCCCTTAATTATAGCTTAGGGAGTTGATTATTATGCAAAGATGCAAGGATGGGTCTCAACTACAAGGCCATGTTAGGTACCCATGTATATATGCAATACAATCTCTCAAAAATGGAGAAAAGGAGAAAACCTAGTGGGACAAAACTCCTCCCTAAAAGAGAGATGAAATAAAAAACTCGCTCAATGATGCATGAGAGAAAAACCCCATCCAAGGAAAATGACCCCCCATAGGAGAGAAGAGTAGAGACCATGCACCCCCACTCAATGGTGAGTCTCTTGTAATGGTATAAGCTCGACATTGAATGTTGAAGATGATCTAATATCGCCAAACAACATTCCTCCACTTAGGTAGAAACAAAACCAAGATGATATGCATGATGTCTTCCCATTCATGAAAGGAACATGTGGGAATAAGGATGATATGTGATGTATCTAAACGATGCTCAAGTGTCTCCATGTCAATTTCGAAAGTTGACTAACTCCAAATAGGAATTCTAGGCCACGTAGCTAAAGATGTCAATTTAGAATCTCTGAGGTATGGATGTAAATTACACTCCAAAGTCAAATATGTCTCCTCTTAAGAAGCCTCCTCCAAATTTTGTACAAAATTATCCACACTAATATAAAGTTGAAAATAGTGATCATGTAGAGAATGAACAAGAGGGTTAGAGAATTCCCTCACAACAATTGAAGAAAAATCATCTTCATCAAAGAGAAGATGTATGCAATCAATAGTGTCTCCCAAATCTTAAATGTGAGACTCGACAAACAACCCAACAATATTTTTCAAGCATGCATCTTAAGTAGATGTAGTTGGAATACAATGTAGATCTTATTGCATTGAATCACAAGAGGCCAAACCTGTGCCAATACGAGCATCATCAAACGCAATAGAAGATGGAGGAGATGAAATGTGAGGCTCAAGAATGGGATTTTATGTGAGAACACCCAAGTTCAAGAAGCCAAATGTCTCCTCTGAATCATGATTCATACTACAAGTGTGATCAACAACCAAAGGAATAATTTCACCATCAAAAGTAAAATCCACAAAGTTATACAATCAAGATGAATGATCAACCACCCCAATAGTAAGAATATCTCTACTCTCTAAGTCTCGAATGAGGACTGAATCAGAAGTGAACTTCATAGTCCACCCATCTCCACCTATGTGATCTGATATATGGAAATGAGATTGTTTGTCAAATAAGGAACACAAAACATCCTAGAAAGTGTTTTCCCCAAAACTAATAAAACCCTTGCCAAGTACACTCATGTATGTATTGTTTCCCATAAAAAATAAGAGATGTACTACAACGCTCAAAAGAAGAGAATATAGACTACAAATATGTCATATGATGAGATAATCCTAAATATAAAAACCATCTCCTTGATCCATGACCTGATAAATCACAAAGAGCTTTACCTATATTCTAATGTTTATCTTTTTTAGACTGCTTTGATGAAGGAGAAGAAGAAGGTGACTCAAACATTCTAGAAGGAAAATCAATTTGATTCCTTTTTAGAAGATGTTTCAACTCATTAATATCCTTCTTATAACAAGAATGTTCTTCATGGCCAAGATTCTTGCAATATGTAAAAGTAGACTTCTCCTTCTTAGATGATTTATCTGTGGAAGAGGATTTATTCTTTGGTTGATCTAAATGTGAATTGTTCTTTGATTTCTTTTGTTTCTCATCAATATTTTCTAATTATTTCACCTGACTATCCAACAATTCCTAAGATTTAGAATACTTGATGAGACCCATTGAGATAATATTTTATTATCAACATCTCAAAAAATGATGCAAATGAAGGTTTAGTATATGTAGAACCCATAATCAAATTATGAGTATGAAAGCTAGAAACAAAAGCAACATAATTAGGACCAAGTTTGTTCAATCAATTTTAGACCAATTGAATGTCCTTCTTATCAATGTCACATGATTTATATTGCTCTTTCAGATCATTAATGTTAGTGATATAGTCCTGGATGTTGTCAAAGTTCTTAGGATCAAGGATCATTAATTCATTATCAATTTGATAGCCTCTTACTTCATCTATAGAACCATATAATGTTTTCATTTTTTTGGGATAATGTGTCTCAACCTTGCAATTACATAAGGTATTATTGATACATCAAGGATGGGGCGTGTGGGGGGTTTCCCCCTCATGAGGGGTCTGAGGGAATCATCCCCCCGGTAGGGGGTCCGAGGGATGCACCCCTGAAAGGAGAATTTTATTTATATTTTATTATTGTAAATATGGACCATTCATCATTAGGTCTCAAATTTGTCAGTCAATATTTTGTTAGCTTGACTTTCCCTAGAAGGAAACCCTATTTTATGAGGACATTGTATTATGGTTACGTATTGTGATATATTTTGAGAGTCTGATAGTGGTCGTGTTGTCTTTGGATCTCTAGTTGGTGATAATCCTATGAGAAGATTACTTTGCAAGTATATTGTAATCTTTGTGATTTTTGAATAATATATTGGGTGACATTTGGAGTGGGTTTTTCTCCCAAAACGTTTTTCCCCATGTAAATAACTGTGTTGTGGTATGCATGATACTTATGTTTATTTATGTTTAATTTTTTGTAACTATTAAATATTTGTAAAGTTTTGCAACATCCTCCTCTCAAGATTAGTGTAGGAATTTGTTCCACTACCTTAGCTTCCTTACACATTTTTTCCCAAGCCTCATGAGAATTCTTACATGCTTCAATTTGAAACAATAAATCTTGAAAAACTAGCTTATGAAGACATCCAAAAGCTTTGGCATGTTTAATCATCCATTTTATATTTTTCTCATCATTTGTAGGTTTGGGTACCTTTATTTTAACATATTGAGAGTGACCTTCATCCATTAATATACTCCATGCATGTTGATTCCATGTTGAATAGTTATATGACATGAGCAAAGGAACCTTAGAATGATCCATGGAAATGAAAAGAGCACAAGAAAATAGATCAAAATAATGCACCAAGAGACCCCCAATCAATCAATTAATAATCCCCCAAACAATATATGATTTGGCACTTTATAGTTAGTGTGATTACAGATGCCACTTGCCAAAACAACGAAGTGGGCTTGACCTTAGTACTTACAGATGCCAAATTTTGCCACAAGCTCAAAGTAAAAAATTTACATAGAATGAGATCAACTTGATCACACCACTAAAATTATATGAAAAATTATACACTTTAAAAAAACAATTCACCCAAAAAATTTACTGTATGAGTGAGAACTGTAAGAGCTGGAGATTAGCTCAACACCCAAAAACACCTGCAAAAACAATGAAAAATCTTCTACAAGAGGATATGCAAGAATATGAGGTTGCTTGATATTAAGACCTCTCAAATGATGAGGTATGAAGTATGATACAAATGAGTACAAGCACCTTCCTTATATAGGAAAGGGTGAGATGTAGTAAGCTATATAATGTTGCCATGTGTCATGATCTAACAACATGTGACAACATGAGAACCCTAACTAACTACCTAAGGAATGATGAACTAATTGAGATAAGTTCTAGAAAAGACAACTCATCTTCTAGAAGGAATCTCATCTCCTACAAAAATGGAAAGGGTAGTTACCCCCTTATTTATGATTTATTTAATAATGTAACCTAGGACTAAATTATTAAATGAAGACCTAAGTTAACTTATGCTAGTGTAATAAATAATTAATTACACTAACACCCCCCATAAGTGCAACTTAGGGAGGAAATGAAAAATGCAATGATTATGCAGAGATGATGGGTCTCGGCTACATGATTGTCATTTTAGGTACCCATGTACAAATGAAAAAATAAAAATGCAACTAATCTCCCACAAACAGAGAAAAGGGGAAAACCTAGTGGGAAGAAAACCCCTCTCCAAAAAGGAGATGAATGCAGATAAGTGAGGAAGGATGGAGGACTCCATAATACCCCCTAGGTACACCATCCATCACATAGATACAATACAATCAATAGCCCCCCCATAGGAGTAAAATAAAGAGATTATATATCCCTCCCATAATATGTGATCACCTACAAAAATGGTAAGTTCTTGTAGACAAAACATGATCCAATGTCAACAAACAACTTGTCTCCCTTTCAGAAGAAACAAAACCAAGTAGAAATGTAGGGATGCTTCCCATTCTGGATAGGAATTGAAGGAAGGATGGATGAATATGGATGATGATGATGTCTCTAAAAGTTGGTCATGTGTCTCCTTTCCTAATGAATATGAAGATGCCACAATCAAATCAGGTACATGCCCAATCAATGAAGAAGGTGACAAACCAAGACAATGTGGAAACTGATGTTGAACAATATCCAAAGACCGTGATGGTTTGACAATAGGTGTGTAATGGCTATCAGAAAATAGGAGAGATATACCCTCAAATGTGTCCTCCAAATCTGAAATTTGAGACTCCACAAACAAGGATGCAATGTTTGATAGATAAGAATCCCAATTAGGAAGACAATGAGATACTGATTGTAATGAATCATTGGTCATGCTCAATGACTCTGTTAGGTCTCAAAAATGCAGGTTTGAACCACAAGAGGTTGTCAAGCTCTTGACACATTTTTTGCTAACATACAAGGCCAATCAATGTGATTGAACCTTCTACTCTTTAGGCTCTACTAAACCTAGGCAGGTGTACCAATGTAAATGATGCAGAATTGAACTACATTTCCTATTTAGTCAATCTATCTCCAATGGAAATTTGACAGTGGAGAGATGTGATCTTAATTTGGTATAAATAGTATAAGCAATATCAAGGTATATTTAATATGTTCAATGAACAGATGTAGTATTTTGGAAATGAATTCGATAAAACTAATCAGATAAAATGGGTGAGACCAGTGCCTTGTTGGGTAAAACTGAGTCAAATGAAAGTCTATGATGAACGGCTTCTATTTGGCATAAATTATAATTGTTTGGCATACAAATATTAGTTTATAACCTGTATAAACATGCAGGAATGTAATTACCAAGTTCTTCTTAATGATCCAGATCATACTTCCAAATTACTGTGAATGACTAGAAGGATTAATCTTTACTTGAAAGAACCAATTAATCATACCACATGAATACAACAAATGTGCATCAATAAATGGATTATATACTTGATATATCAATTTAAATAACAAAGAAACACCAACCTTGGAGACAACATAATAATATTTTCAATTAATTCAACAAACAATTGATACCAGGAATGGCACCACAAAATCAGAGTCCTTTCATTGATTCCTCCAACATTTTATACATGCATCATGGTCCTTTTAAATGTAAACATTCTGGAAATTTTCTATTATATCAGCCTATTCTCTATCTAATCTTCTAATGACAATTTTGGTCTTGGTTTCTCTTATTTATACGAGAGGCAACAAGTTTCAGACCAAAAGTCACACCGTTTGATAACAAAACATGAAATTAAGAGATAAACATAACTGAAAGATATTAACAATAAAAAATGCAACAATTTGTTAATCCTCGAGTAAAATCCCGTGGTCAGTCAAGACCTGTTCAAAGCTTTTACTATATGATTTTTCCTCCCCATGATGCATGCAATCATTCTTCATCTGAGCCCAAGTATTTTTCCTACCATCTACTAATTGTTAGATCGTTCAACCATTTGAACTCCTGCGCAGCAGTGAGATTTGCAAGGTGACTCTTCTATCTGATGTCCAACAAGTTCTTGGTATCTACCATGAACTTTGTGTATCCATTATCCAGGTGACAATTCCATCCAGCATAGTATGAAACTTGTCCAAGCTGATATCTCAGTTATTATGCACATGTGTCAAGCATTAAGAAATCATCTGATCAAATTCGTTCCTCCATTCCTCAATGCCTTTTATTTGACTGTCATCCTTAATGATTGAGGGGTTGAAGAGAAACTTTATTGAGTCAAATGTATTCCTCCTATTTTCCACTTTCTTTTTCATGTCCACTAAATATTTATGCTCTTTTATCACTCCTTTCACCATCTCTTGAGTAGGCTTGAGTTTTTGAGGAGCATCTGGGTCCCGTTGTGTTGCTTTGCAGAGAGTGGTTAAAGTATGATAAGTTGGCTACCACCTCTTTTGGAGTTCATCAATAATAGGGGAATTAGTAGTTAGTTCCAAAGCTTTGACCAAACTACTAAATCTCTCATGTATTCCACTTATTTTCTCTTTCAGCACCCCAACTCTATACTCCAATATTTTTCTCAGGGTATCCAAGACATGATGCTTGACATCTTCCATGATATGCTTCTTTAATTTATCAATTTCATCCTTCAATTGTTGCACCTATGGATCTTCAGCTTGCATAGTTGGATGATAAATGACTATTTCATTCCCCCTCACTATTTTAGCCTGTTGTAGTTATTGCTTTAGCTTTACATTCTTAATGAGCAACTTATTTACCTCATCATTTGACAACTTTATCCTTTTTTCATATTCACTGACCCTTTTCTCCATATTTTCTACAACATCCTTAATAAACATTACAAAGTTCATGGTGATAGTTGCGGCCTTTGTAGGAGAAGTATCTTTCATTGTCTTGACCATGGATGATCCCCTCATTTCTCGCACCACATTCAAAATCCTAGGCTTCCTTGTATTCTTTTGCTTTGTCCACAAAGCTAGGGTCTTAGTGGTAGGGTTATACCCTATTCCTGATATCCCTTCCTCTGAATCAAACTTTGCAATTAGCATTGGGTCATCCTGAGATCTAATCTGGTCCAAAGGAATACTTTGGATAGCTCCATTCCTGGTATGATCAACGTATTACTCCTCAACACTAACTCTCTTGCTTCCTGGGGAGTGACATTAATATTGTCAATATTTAGCTCAGCAAATGTTTGAGCCTGAACTTCATCCTATTTTGCATCATCAACCCCTATGATATTTATCCTCAATCTTTCATCATACGGCTTCATCTTCATTTTGATCCAGAAATCCTTAAACTCATTGGTATGAATGAAATTATCATCCTCCATAAACCTCAAAGAGGCAACCACCCTCTCGTCATCCTGAATTTCTTCTACAGCTTCTTCTGATATCCTAATTTTAGGATGATGAGGCTCCTGATTTCTTTGTTTCTCTACTACATCTTTTATTTCAGTTAAGGTGAGGACCACACCTTCCTCTTCATCATCACTATACTCAACTAATGATTCATTTTTTTGTTTTTTGGCCTCGGGTTCCTAGATGGAGGATGAAGGAGATGAGTGTGGAGGTAATGGAGATGGAAAATCTGAGGTGGAGTTTTTGTGTGATGGTTGTTGGGGTGCAGGAGCGGAAATCAACCCCTCAGTCTAAGCCATTTCATACATTTCATCATACTTCTCAAGGGTTAGTTGCATTCTCTTTGAAAAATTTGGTTCTTCTGTAAAGAACCCCTTGAAACCTTTACCCTCTTCCATTCATTGTTTCTCCCATTTCATCATTGTGATCCATTTCTTCCTTGTTTGTGCCACACTTTCAAAATAAACCAGATTCCTTATGACATCCCCTTGGGGGTCAAACTCATGTGTAATGGCCCTTTTTTTCAGTAGAGACCTTCTGATATTGTTGATGTGGCCCTCGAGATCACATACCCTTTCCTTTCTAGAATTGAGGGAATAATGGACCCTCATGAATCTTTTTAATTCCTCCAGCACTTCTGACCCAATAGCCGAGTCCTCATACACTGTTAAATTAGGTAAAAATGTGCCTTTTCTCTGGTTCTTCATCAAATTATGCTCCATCCACAACATTTGCCACATAAACTCTAGGAAACATAGTCTTGCTAGTACAAACTTGGGAAAGATGTGTGGTACTTGGTTACACCCATAGACTCTAATAAGTATGTATTGTGGCATGAGGAACTAGTCAGCATAGTTATGTGTGAAACCTTGGTCTGGCCTTCCTTGCATTGGTCTCATTACTCTCATTAAAGAGTCAGGAAATCTTGGTGTAGGGTAACCCAAAGCGTCTATCAGTCTTATAGAAAAATCATCTCTAAATACCACAAAATCGCTTTCTTTGCATATTCTATCCTAGATGTAACACCAATTTTGCATGGGAAGCTTAATTCCATTTTCATGTGTACACAAGTTCATTATTTTGGTCCATTTCATTTCATTCGTATATAAAATTAAATGACATAACAAAGAGTACTTCTAAAAGTAATGGGGTCCTTGGCCTCCCTGACTTGAATCAAACCCTCATGAATCTGCTCTTCAATCACAGATGCAAATTCAAACTCTACATTTGATTCGATATGTTGAATTATCATAGCCATCATCATTAACCCTAACAACATTTTTTCCTCGGCATCCACTCCCATTATTTGACACAATGCAAAGTAAGTGTTTCTAAAATACACTTGGAATTCATCAATTTGAAAAGGCTCAACCTTAGAAGTAGGGATTGAGATTTTTCTATTGTTATCACCCCTTTTCATGTGTAAGGGGAGCTCATCACTATGGTAAGTTCTTCTTAACATCTTGTATTCTTGCTCTAACTTTACCAAGTTCACTTTTGTTACTGCTTGTCTATTAAGATTAAAACATTCTATAATAGCATCCCTATTGACATCCACCAAACACCCACCATTTGGAAGTCTGACAGTTTTAGTCGAGGCATGGTAAGTGTGAGCCAGGGCTTCAATTAGATCAGTATCCATGAAGACATTAGGCATAATTAGCTTGGATACATCCAAGATCCATGGGTTCGACGTGGGAACCTTATCATTCCTCTTCTGGTAAAAATACCAGTATAGGTTCCAACCAGATTGGGGTGCAAATGGGCTCTACAACCCTGAGCTAAATCCCTGAAAACACTCTTTGACCCTTTGTTCACTGACCCAGGTAATAGAGAAAGTAATGGTGATTGAAAAGAGGGTTTATTTGGCTTAGCTTCATCTTTCTTAGCTCCTATCTTTGTTCTCTTAGGTTCCATTATGAAATTTATAAATAAGAATGAGTTGAACTTACCCGATGATATGATTTGTTATAAAAAATTATCTTCACCTTTGCCCTTTGTGCTTGCTCCTGCTTTGATTTCAGATGTCGTGAATGAAAAACAACCAACTTATTTTGTGTATTTGAATCCCAAGCTGCATTTACTCCTGGCCCATAAATTTGCATGATTCAAATCTTTATATCAGGCTCAATTCATATTTCAAAGCTAACAGAAGTGACAGATATGTTTTAAATGCTTCAACGGTTGCTTTACCATGTTACCTCCACCACTTTTCTATCTTTTGAGGTACCGCGGTGTGTTTTGATTCCTTTCCATTAGCTTACCACTCTACCACTCATCATCTTTGACTCCCTAGCAGTATCGTGATGTATCTTCCACACATATATCAACATACCACTATACCGTGGGACACCTCTCACTTCCTTGTAGTTTGGCGGTGCACTACCCTTCGTTTCATTACCGCTTCACCGAGAGCTATCATTCTTCTTCTTGCAATATGGCGATGTCTACTCTTATTATTGTTCTCAAGTGTACCGCTCAATCGCGGGTCTTGTTCCGACCCCCCTATGGTATAGAGATTTCTTTTTATTAATGATCTTTATCTCACCGCTCTACCGTAGGCTAAGCTCCCACCTTCCACGGTATAGCGGTAAAAGGATATATTGTTAATTGTTTTGACCGTGACACCGCGAACCCTTTTGCAAGAGGCCGCAGTAAGGAGGTATGAGGTAAGGGTTGCAAAGGGAGGACATTAAGCTAGCGGTATAGCGGTAAAAGGTTGTTTTGACCTTGTGGGTGGAAATAAAGTGAATTTTACAAATAAGAGGGTGAAATTTTTGGACTTCTCATGGTAAAACCCTTAGGATTTTATATTAAAATTTTGGTTCTAACAGACTCATCACCATGAGATGAATGGTCCTACTGAACAGGAATGATAGGAGCCTCAGTCAATGACTCTCCACATGGAATCGTTGAAGGTGAAGGTACATGAACTGTCTCTAATGGAGAAGTAGGAGCATCTAAATAACCCTCATCATCCTCATCTAAAGATTCAAAGTAGTCCAAATATTCAAACTCCTACATAGTATCTGCATCATAGGGTATCTTGTTTGAAAGATGAAGAGGCACAATACAATCTAAAAGAGGATCATCTAGGAATGGTTGAGTATCAAGATCTCCATGTATCTCCCAAATTTTAGTCCAAAGAGTATGAGGGAAATCACAAAGATCAACACTTTTCAAAGTGGAAACATCAATATGCATTGCAATTACTCCTAAGACATGATCCCTTTTGCAATTCCAAGAAAATTTCTTACTGTTAATACCAGGAGGGGGAACAATATTATATAAATGTGGCAATAAATGAAGTCATTCGAGATGGGTGATGATACCATTTCTCCATTTTTTATAGTTTCCCCTTTTCAACATAATCAAAACAATATGAAATGAAAACCCCATTATTAACTATGATATATTTCCAATATTAAAAAGAAAAATATCCTTCAAAATGAAGTAGAAACTCCCAAATATGATATATACTGCAAATGAAGTCTTTCCAAATTGATAGAACCTCTCCAAGACTCGAGATGTCCAAGTAATTAGTCAAAATGCCAAATGTAAAAATTATTGAATAAATAATACCTGATGTTGAATATGTAAAATTTTCATGGACACAATGATAGAGCTCCTAAATACCTTCCAAACGCAACTTGAATCACCAAAATTGGAGAAACTTGTTGAAATTTATGATCTCAGAGGTCGAAATGGGAGATCTAACTTCAAACAGAAATAAAATATTACAATAATAAAATCTGATAATAATTCTTGCACCACTTGATAGATCTTGGAACCATCTTTCCAATGATAACTTATTTGCAAAAATCTAATACCCGAGTCAAAAGTTATGGCAATTTTAAGAAAACTACCTAATTAAGACATGATGGGGCTTCCATGACGGTCATTTGGCCGCAAATTTAAGATAGCCAAAAAATAAATTTACCTCTGAATATAAAGTATTTTGTATGAAAATGGGGGCTTTGGGCCTTCCATATGTAATGGAAGGGTCGGATTTCACCCAATTTGCTCCAGAAATTCGCTTGAGATGCAAACCCTCCAACCTTACAAAAAATAACCAAGATCTTACAGCCATAGCTCAATCCTCAAATTTGAGAAGGGTCTTGCAGGAAAGGCTCTGATAGCATGTAAGAAATGGATATTAGCTCGACACCCAAGAACACTTGCAAAAACAATGAAAAACCTTCTATAAGAGGATATGCAAGAATATGAGGTTGCTTGATATTAAGACCTCTCAAATGATGAGGTATGAAGTATGATACAAATGAGTACAAGCACCTTCCTTATATAGGAAAGGGTGAGAACTAGTAAGCTATATGATGTTGCCATGTGTCATGATCTAACAACATGAGAACCCTAACTAACTACCTAGGGAATGATGAACTGATTGAGATAAGTTCTAGTTCAAAGACAACTCATCTTCTAGAAGGAATCTTATCTCCTACAAACATGGAAAGGTTAGTTACCCACTTATTTATGATTTATTTTATATTGCAACCTAGGACTAAATTATTAAATGAAGACCTAAGTTAACTTATGCTAGTGTAATAAATAATTAATTACACTAACACCCCCATAAGTGCAACTTAGGGAGAAAATGAAAAATGCAATGATTATGTAGAGATGATGGGTCTCGGCTACATGATTTTCATTTTAGGTACCCATGTACAAATGAAAAAAATAAAAAATGCAACTAATCTCCCACAAATGGAGAAAAGGGGAAAACCTAGTGGGAAGAAAACCCCTCTCCAAAAAGGAGATGAAATGCAAATAAGTGAAAATTATTGAATAAATAATACCTGATGTTGAATCTAGAAAAATTTTGAGGAAATAATGATAGAGCTCCTAAATACCTTCCAAATGCAACTTGAATCATGAAAATCGGAGAAACTGGTTGAAAGTTCTGAGCTTGGAAGTTGAAATGGGAGATCTAACTTCAAACAAAAATAACATATTTCAAGAATAAAATCTGATAATAATTCCTATACCACTAGATAGATCTTGGAACCATCTTTCCAACGATATCTCGTTCGTGAAAATTCGATACCTGAGTCAAAAGTTATGGCAATTTTAAGAAAACTGTCTAATTAAGATATGATGGGACTTCCATGACGGTCATTTGGTCGTCAAATTTAAGATAGTCGCGCGATTTTTAAAAAAATCACCAAAAAATAAATTTACCTTTGAATTTGAAGTATTTTGTATGAAAATGGGGGCTTTGGGCCTTCCGTATGCAATGGAAGGGTCAGATTTCACTCAATTTGCTCCAGAAATTCGTCTAAGATGCAAACCCTCCAACCTTACAAAAAATCACCAAAATCTTACAGCAATAGCTCAATCCTCAAATTTGAGAAGGGTCTTGTAGGAAAGGCTCTAATACCATGTAAGAGCTGAAGATTAGCTCGAAACCCAAAAACACCTGCAAAAACAATGAAAAACCTTCTACAAAAGGATATGCAAGAATATGAGGTTGCTTGATATTAAGACCTCTCAAATGATGAGGTATGAAGTATGATACAAATGAGTACAAGCACCTTCCTTATATAGGAAAGGGTGAGATGTAGTAATTTTTATGATTTTTCCATGTGTCATGATCTAACAACATGTGACAACATGAGAACCCTAACTAACTACCTAGGGAATGATGAACTAATTGAGATAAGTTCTAGAAAAGACAACTCATATTTAGAAGGAATCTTATCTCCTACAAACATGGAAAGGGTAGTTACCCCCTTATTTATGATTTATTTAATAATGCAACCTAGGACTAAATTATTAAATGAAGACCTAAGTTAACTTATGCTAGTGTAATAAATAATTAATTACACTAACAAGAACAAATCCTCAAAATTTCCCAAAATGAGAATGACTCAATAGCAACTCTAAAAGTATAATTTAAAAAAAAATCAAGTACCAAAATAAAAAACCAATTACCCCACTATGAAGAGCATGAAGTTATACCCCAAATTAAAAAATTCTTAAAAAAAGGATCTCTTATGACTGAGATATGCCCTTCCAAAGTTGAACTACAAAACCAAGATTGTTGATGGAGAGGAGGCCAGAATGGAGTGACCTATTGATGCTTGTTTGGCCGTCAAATTTAAGAAAATTAATTTTGAAAATTGTCTAGATGTCAAAATTAACACAATGTTTGATAATGGTCATTTTTCCATCAAATTTAACACAGTGTTTTATGACGGTCATTTGATCGTCAAATTTGAGATAGTTGTATAAAAAAACTAAATTTGTTTCTTACATGAAATATGAAGTATTATATATGAAAATAGGGGTTTTGGGGCCTTTTGAGAACAATTCCAAGGTTAGATTTGATCCCAAATACTCTAAAATTATGGCTCCTTTCTTGATTTGGTAACAAACCTCCCACTTTAAATCCTCAAATTTTACCTTAAATATCTTATTTGAATGAAACAAAATAAAAAAATGACTTTCTTGGATCCTATGAGTTTAATGGTGAGATAAAATCTGCACCAACAAGCTTCAAAGTAGACCTACAATACAAAGTCACAAAGAGGAAACCCCCACAATCACACCCTACAAAAGCTTAAGCTCGAATTACCCATAGATCTTAGAAGGGGTTTTACAATTTTGAAGCTCTAATGTCATGTTAAAGTCACTCAAGGACTCAAGTCTCTAGGATCACCTATAAAAACCAAAAACAACCTTCTACAAGGGGGAAAAGCAAGAATGTTAAATTGCAGCAATAGATGCAAGATATGGATAATATGTAATACTCAAGATTGCAATGATATATTGGACTTACAATGAACTGAACTATAATGTACATATGAAGCCTTACTTATATAAGAAAGGTGTGATGACGTACCAACATTAAATGGTTGTGTCATAATTAAATTATATGAGTCAACATTAAATGGACTAGGACACAATCATTAAATATCAAAGATAATTGACAACCAATATTTAACTAGAAATATTCCCTCCTAGGACCTAAGTGGAATTTACACCAACAATACAATGTTCCAAGTGAAAACATAAGAGGTAAATTGCAACACTATGTCAAGGTAGTTTTTAGGCCTTCTATAGTTGAAAATAATATTCACTGGCAAGTCTTTGATAGTGATGAGTAGATTTTGAGCTTCTTGGTTGAAAAGGTTGAATTTTTAGCTAATAACCAAGAGAAGTTGCAACAACAATATAGCAATCAGATTATACACTTGAAGTCCAACAGGCTACCTAAATGATTGGTCGCCTTGGAATCTATGTATAATATTGATTACCAAGCAAGAACAAAGAAAAGTAGCATCATGGTGAAGCAATAACACTATGAAAAGGATTGAAATTTTCAAGGAAAAACTCCTCAAGATTAGCAATGTATGTACTAACAATGAAATTAAAGATTTTGTTTTTCTTTGTCAAGAATACAATGACATTTTTGCTTGGGAATATCATGATTTGAAGGATTTTGACTTAACACTAGGACAACACACCATTGATCTTGAACCAAATGCCAAACCAATAAGACAAAAACAGAAACCTCTAAATTTAAAGCTCAAATATTTAAGGAAGAAAGAGTTGAATAAACTATTATAGGGTGGTATCATCTTCCCCATCAAGCATACATCTTGGGTTTCAAATCATTTCCTTGTTAGGAAAAAGAGTGGGGAAATCATATATTGTATGGATTTTAGAGACTTGAATAAAGCCTCATTGAAGGACCACTACTCGATTCCATCTATTAGAAGGATATGAGAAAAGATAGAGTTTGGTTGAAAACCATGTTTTAGCTATTATTAGAAGTCTCAAAAATCATAGACATTTTATTTCAAATAGCGAGGTGTATCTAATGGTTTGTCACCCAAGTGTGAAGGAGTCATTGTTGTCTAAGGATTTGAGTGAAAAGAGAGTTGGTTGGATCACTAGGGTCATGGAATATGATGTAGAAATCAAGGTAACCAAGTTAGTAAGAGGAAAATGCTTATGTAAACAACTAGCTAATGATATAAAAGATAAGAAGGAAGAGGTTAAAGAAGTTGTCCTAGCTATGCAAGAAGACTCTCAAAGAGTTGCACATGCTTCTCCTCTAAGTTGGGTACGATAAATGACTCATTTTCTTCAAATAGGTGACTACCCACAAGGAATGGATAGGGATAAAATAAGTTATTTTAGGATAAAATATATTCCATATGTATTCTTGAATGACATACTTTTCAAGAAAAATTTCAATGGTGTGATGCTTATATGTTGATATTGATCAAATTGACAAATTTCTTGAAGAGTTTCATGATGGAGCATCTGGTCGACATTTTACACCTAGAACAACAACATTAAAAATAATAAGGGTAGGCTATTATTGGCCTAGTTTTTTTAAATATTTACATGTATGGGTAAGGAAATGTAAGAAATGTGTGTTTTTTTCAAGTAATGAAAAGTTAGCAGTCCTTCCTTTGCAACTTAAATTGAAGTTGAACAACCCTTCATGAAGTGGGGTATCAACTTCATTGGAGCCATTAATTGTTTCTTAGATCAGATTAAACAATGAAAGCACTTAATATTATTGCAACACATAAGACAATGAACACAACAAGATACCCTGGGAAAACCCTCCTCCTGAGGGAGAAAAACCCAGCAAATAATTCACTTATATATTGTAGGAACAAGAGCAGAAATCTGCTTTACAATATAGGCCCAACAATGGCCAAATTTGATATAATGAATAATAGCACCTCTCCTAGATGCAGTGATACAAAAAAATATGTTTCCCTTGAATTCGGTCTGCTGCTAATAATGATCTGCTACATAAGTCTGCTCTAACTTGTGAATATACTTGTGCTTCCTTGAAATAGGTATGCTGCTACAAGATGATACACTCCTGCTCAAATGCGAATTGTTGAAGGACTATTGTAGGAAATGCGAATTAACTTGAATGAACTTGTTGTCATAATTCCAAGAGAAGACCTTGTATATATACAAGAGAGGCGCCTCTTCAAGATAGGTCGGCCCTCTTAAAATAAACATAATAAATGACAATTATAAATAAGGTCAGCCCAAGTAATAACTAAAGCATGTGAACCATAAAGGGTCGACCCTTTGCATTTATTAGATATTATAGTCATGAATTAAATAGCCGAATGGCTACTTATTTAATTCATGCTCTTCTCCTTGGAATTCATGCAAAGGAAGTGCAGCCCTAAGCTGCTATAACATCAACACTCCCTCTTAGCTAGGGATGAACTTCCATCTACACAAGACACATCATATCAGAATGAAAACAAAATAGAATATCACCTCATCGTGATATCAACCATCATGGCTACCTCCATAGATGGTATGAACAAGTGCTCATCACTTAATGTGATGTTGTCACCTCAATGTGACTATCACCATGGCTCCTCAGAGGGTGATACACAAGCACAAATAAGTCATCACGAATTCCCTCATGTGATGTTGTCATGGAGTCACACACATGACATCCACCATGGCTCTCCCAGAGGGTGGAAACAAGGGCTTTCACCTTAAATCTCAAAGAGAAATGCATTACCAAGGACTTGCACCTCAAATCTCTCTCAATAGAGAAATGTATTATCAAGGACTTGCACCTCAAATCTCTCTCACTAGAGAAATGTATTATCAAGGACTTGCACCTCAAATCTCTCTCAATAGAGAAATTTATTATCAAGGGCTTACACCTCAAATCTCTCTCAATAGAGAAATGCATTATCAAGGGATTTCACCTCGAACTTCTCTCAAAGAAGAACTCATTAAACAAAGGAACACTGATACTGAGACTCCCTCTCAGCAAGGACTTCATTCTCCACCATATCAAGCTTGTCTCAAAGGTACACAACCACTATCCCAAAAAATGCTTGATGAGAATGACTGCCATCTGCTCATTAGTGTTGATATACCTCAACTGAATATCTTTCCTCAATACCATATCTCTGATATAGTGGTATGCTTAGTTTTGTCATGAAACACATGGAAAGACAGAAAGCTTCTCAAAGCTTTGAATAACACAATGGATGACAGTTGGCTTCAATTATTGTCCAACCAATCTTGCAAGGAGCTTTCGAAGCCACTCTGCTTCTCGAGCTGCCACACAAGCTGTAATGTACTCGGCCTCTGCTGTACTCAATGCCACAGAAGACTGCTTCCTGCTATACCAAGATATCATCGCAGACCTCAACTGAAATAGCATCCAGAGCAACACAACCATCTTCTTTAGGTTCAATAGGCTCCCTCTAAATCTTCAATCACTTGCATCAACCACTTGACCTCATTGTCCAAGATTGCCTGCAACACTTGCCTTAGAGAAATGGTTTCCAGTGCACACCTCTGTAGAGATTCAGGTTTGTACTCTTCGACCACATCCTAGATCACTCTATTCTAAATAGGTTTGCGGAGCTACCAATGTTAAATCTAGGTTGACCTGACTTGAGCAATTCAGAACCCAACTGCTGAAGAGCTACTTCAATAATTTAGCATTTGGCCTTGCAACACTGCAACCCTTACTTATTCTCAGTAAGTCATAGAACTCCCTCTGAAGGTTAATTCTTCCTCTTCAAATAGATGTCTTCAACCATTCTCTTAGTCTCATAGCTACAAGTAGAGTCTCCAACCTTCAACCTATAGGATGCATCAAGCCCTTCTTGAAAGCAATCTCCTATGCTTCTTGATTTATCCTGAAATCATTAACAAGAGATTACTCATAGTTCATGGAACTTAACTATATCAAATAGACATACCATAACTAGGAGCATACATGATTGACTATCTCAATAGCATGAATTAGTGGCTACAAAATAATTCATGAATCATTATTCAACCATGCAATACTTCAAAATCTTGAGAGTAATAGATAATTAATTCATCAATCATGACATGTCTTTCTTTCAATTTCTCGGAAGAGCTAATCTCAAAAGACAATCTTTACAATTTAGCATGATACTACTTGCAATGAATAAATCCAAAGAATCTTATCACAGTGATCACTATTTATTAGTCACACATAATCCTAAGTAAATAATGTTAGATTTGCACAACTCAACAAACTGAATTTTAGCCTAGAATAGTAAATACAATCAAAAGAAACAAAGAATACTTATCTCTTAAATATTCTGGAGGGTGGACACGGTATGATACGCTGCTCTTACGCTTAGTACACAACCTTCACAGCTTGAACATAGGCCCATGACTAGAGTATAAATTCACTAGAATCATTTTGGGGAGAGGTCTCAATCACATCCGAAAATGAAACATGTTGATTAGGCCTAGTAGGACAATCCTTCGCATAGTGACCAAATTTTTCACATCTAAAGCATTGAACACGAGAGAGGTCCCACTTCTTCTTGAATGCAAGAGCACCATCTGACCCATTATCTTGATTCCTCTTACAGAATCCTTTCTTCCAAACTTTTCCTTTCTTCGATGAATGAGAGGCGAGAACATGTAAATCTTCATTCTTTGAACTTTGACCAATGCCCCTTGCCGTTAGTCTCGACTCCTCTTGAATGCAGTCAATCCTCAATTGATCAAACTTGGGAAGTTTAGATCTTGCACTGATTCCTTGAATAAACGACTCCCAAGATGAAGGAAGACCATTAAGAGCCAACATGGTCAAATCCTTGTCATCAACAATATGACCAATGGTAGAGAGTTGATCTCTCAATTTGGAAATCTTCATGAAGTAGGTGATGACAAACTCTTCTTCCGCCATCTTAATGTGAAGTAGTTGTTGCTTCAAGGTTAGGGAACGACTGGTGTTGTTGATTTCATACATCTCTTCCAATGTTTTGAACATCTCCCTTGCAGTATCCAACTTGAAGACAATCGGAACAATATGATCTTTGACGGAATCAACCAACACTTTCTTTGCCCTAGTATCTTTCTTCCTCCATTGCAACTTTTCTCCTTCCTCCTCAGG
Source organism: Sequoiadendron giganteum (assembly GCA_007115665.2). Classification (NCBI taxonomy): domain Eukaryota; kingdom Viridiplantae; phylum Streptophyta; class Pinopsida; order Cupressales; family Cupressaceae; genus Sequoiadendron; species Sequoiadendron giganteum. Next base: position 334,631,552 of record CM021109.1, on the reverse strand, counting down.
TTCGGGAACTTTTGTTTTCACAAACTCAGCCAAATCATTCTCTTCCAATGTGAGCATGATCCTGAACCTCTATGATGTGTAGTTCGAAATTCCTTTGAGTCTATCCTCGATTTTCAAACCATTCACCATCTTGAGAAATTTAGAAGATAGACTGAAAAAGAATAACGTGAGTGTAGCAAACTAAATCTGATCACAATCTTTTTCACACCCACTCTGATACCATGTTAGTGTTTCTTAGATCAGATTAAACAATGAAAGCACTTAATATTATTGCAACACATAAGACAATGAACACAACAAGATACCTTGGGAAAACCCTCCTCCTGAGGGAGAAAAACCCAACAAATAATTCACTTATATATTGTAGGAACAAGAGTAGAAATTTTCTTTACAATACAGGCCCAGCAATGCCCGAATTTGATATAATGAATAATAGCACCTCTCCTAGATGCAGTGATACAAATGAATATGTTTCCCTTGAATTCGGTCTGCTGCTGATAATGATTTGCTACATAAGTTTGCTCTAACTTGTGAATATACTTTTGCTTCCTTGAAATAGGTCTGTTGCTACAAGATGATACACTTCTGCTCAAATGCAAACTGCTGAAGGACTGCTATAGGAAATTTGAATTAACTTGAATGAACTTGTTGTCATAATGCCAAGAGAAGACCTTGTATATATACAAGAGAGGTGCCTCTTCAAGATAGATCGGCCCTCTTAAAATAAACATAATAAATGATAATTACAAATAAGGTCGGCCCAAGTAATAACTAAAGCATGCGAACCATAAAGGGTTGGCCCTTTGCATTTATTAAATATTATAGTCACGAATTAAATAGCCAAATGGCTACTTATTTAATCCATGCTCTTCTCCTTGGAATTCGTGCAAAGGAAGTGCAGCCCTAAGCTGCTATAACATCAACATTAATCCACCTTCTAATGTGGGTCACAAGTGGATACTAATAGCTACTAACTATTTCACTAGATGGTTTGAAGCTATAGCTCTAAAAGAAGTTAGTGGAAGTGTTGTTCCCAAATTCTATGAGGATTTGATGACAAGGTTTTGTGTTCCAAACTCCATTATATATAATAATGCCTTGGATTTTGTGGGGAAAAAGATAAATGAGTGGGTTGTCAAGAATGGTATCTAATTGAATACCTCATCAAACTACTACCCTCAAGGTAATGACTTGGTTGAGACAACATACGAGAACTTGATAAAGATCATCAAAAGGACCATGGAAGACAACCAAAGGACTTGACATACCAAGTTAAAATATTCCCTATGGGTGGATAGAATCACTCCCAAAAGATCCATTGGAAATTCTCCCTAGATGATGGCATATAGAAAGGAAGAAAGGCTACCCTTGTTAATTGAGTTTCCAGCTCTTGAGTTGGTCAATTGGTTGGAAATGTTTAAAGAAGAAGACCTAATGATAATCAATTATGCACAACTGATAGAGTTGGAAGAAACCAAAGATAAGGAAATGAAGACAATGAAATTACATCAAAATTAAGTAAATTGGGCATTTGATAAGAAATCAACACCTATAGTGTTCAAAGAAGGGGAATTAGTCCTCAAATGGGAAGAGCTTAAGAGAAAACCTAGAAAATGCACATGATACAATATGGAGTGGACCCCATGTCATTGTTGAGTGCAAACAACATAGTGCTTTCTAGCAATCTAAGCAAGATGGAGAAGACATACCAATCCTAGTCAATAGAATTCACCTCAAACTTTGTTTTTGAGGTATGATTAGTCCTTTATACATATTAAGTTAGATTTATTTCTTCCTAATAAGTGTTGTTTCACAAAGTATTAGGTGTCTTTCCTCTAAGTGTTGATGCACAATTTGATTTCCCTTTAGGTAACAAGAAGTTTTGGTTGTGTTTAGGTATTTAGTTACGGTTTCAAGGTCTTAGCAGCTAGTATCCAAGTTTGGTTTTGAGTTAGTTGTAGGTCTCCTTGACTCTCTTACCTAATGGATGGTCTAAGACAGTTGGTCCTATAAGTTTTAGCAAGAAAAACACCCTTAGAGGTCACCAAAGATGTTAATATTTTTTTATTTAAAAAAAAGGTCAATTGCTAAAATTAAGAATTGTTTTTTATTAAGTTTAAAACCTTGCAATAAAAAGTTTAAACAAGGTGATATGGAAAATTTTGGCTAAGTCTATAGGGCCAAGTAATCAAAAGTTTCAGTTTTTTTAACCCATGAAGCATGAAGAACTCATGAATATTAGGGTTTCTTGGTGGCATTAAAAGATTCTTAAACCAATTCTATCATAGGAAATGCTCTTTGTCTCCCTAAACTATGTCCACATTGCTAAAATATCAACAGGTGTACAAATTTTTGGAGGAGGTTACAAGAGTTCAATTATAATTTCAATTGCATTTAAAGCCTTAGCACATTATAGAAAATGGAGGCATGTTTCAAAAGAAAGGGATGCATGATTACCCACGTTGCATGTCCTACATCCTTGTCTTTATAGTTTGACATCTGAAACTATCTATATGAAGGGATACTTGTATATGTTGTTTTGATTTTGTTTTTTAAGGGAGTAACGTATGTATTGTTGAAAATATGGAGTATTCCTGATATTTTATGAGTATTTGAGGAATTTTTCTTGAGTTTTCTCAAAAAAAATTAAAAGCCTATCGAATGAATCCATGAGGGAAACATTTGATCATCATTTATATGGTTTTGAAAATGGACAAAGTTTCATGTGCACAAGCATTGAGATTTTTTTTAAGTGAAAGGGTAGAAGAGAGCCTAAGAAAGCATGCAATAATGGAAACCTCAATCATTGGATGTTGTAGACATGTAAAATTGACCTAACACCTATCACACATACTAAATGACATTTTCACATCACCGAACACCACTACATTTCACATCAATTACATCTGAAACCCTAAATTCCTTTATTAATAATACGACATTATTTAATTAATTCACTTTTTCATCATTTTTGACTAATTAAATAAATTAAATTTATTTAATAAAGTTTTAAAACCCTATTTCTATTATTAATTGAATAAAATGGCATTATTTAATTAATTTGCATTTTATCATTTCGATCAATTAAATAAATTATATTTATTTAATAAAGTCCTAATCTAACTTTATTTCATTTTAATTAGCTGAATAACGCTAAGTATTTAATTATGTTGCTAAATCACTTTATTCCCATAAATCGATTAAATTATTAAATCATAATAATTTAATTAACTCACTTTCCCTCCAAATTTGAATAATTTCAATAAACTATTCAAAACATTATCAAAAATAAAATCAAACTAATGCAACTTTACTTGCAAAAGTCAAACTTGATTTGCACGTTCAACTCCAAAATGAATTAATTAATTAAATCAATTAATTATTCATTCTTGTTAGAATTGTGAAACAAGCACAAAACTATGAGCCACGGGATCAAACAACAAACAAATACACCTTCCACACAAGAGATTTGCAAAATAATATGTGCAATATTCATCAACAAGGAAAAGCTACAACAAGAGACTTTCAAGAAGATATGAAAGCTCCAGATAATATTTGAGAGATTACAAAGAAGGTTGAATGCTTATAAGAACAAAGCCCTAAATTAGAAATGGATCATATCATGACAAGTGTCAACATCACATGAGATGAGACATAATGATCTAATATTAACTCAATTAATAAAGCAATCCTAAGTTTAGCTTAAGTGCAAAGAATAAATTAGACTAATAATTAATTAAAGATTAATTAATTATTAGCTAATGTATAATAACTCTAACACCCCCCCTTAAGATGAACTTAGGGAGTAGCTAAAAACCCTAAAAATAATGCATGATGGGTCCCGACAAACAAGGCCAAAAAAGGTACCCATGTACAAACAGAAGATCTATGTAATGTGGAGAAATAGAGAAAACCTCATGGGAAAAACTTCACTCCAAAAAGAGATGAAAGCCAAGTGAAGGACTGAAAAAGCCTCCAAATAAAGAAAATATTGTCCCAAAAGATAGGAACAAAGGATGAACAAAGAGAACACCACTGAAGCATGAAGAAGCTGCAAACACTGTCGAAGAATGACTATTGAAATGCTGAAAGAAGAACCTTCGCTGAAACATATGATGATCAGGATCAAAAAGACAAGAATCTGCATGAGTGCCCCCAATGACAATACTCGAATCTGATGGAAAACCAAGGCAAACATCAAGAACTCAAAGATACAAATGGCACAAGTACCAATAGTCTGAAGAGTTGATCAAGTGAAAATGGAAGGTCACCTCCAAAAATAGGAATGCAAGAGTATCCATATGGTAAGTGCTCCATCTCACCGAAATGCATGGGTAACCAATCGCTACATCCGCCTAGTACATAGGAACAAATACTATATACATAGCTCACTCCAACATGAAACCAAGGAAGCATTAGCACCAATAGTAGAAACCCCTCCATAATTTTGAAAAGGGAGAGACATGATAGGTACACTGAAATTGAATGCCAGAAAGAAGTGCATGTAGAAGAATCAGGAACATCTGAATGTGTAGACATGAAAGTACAAGCAGATATAAAGGGCGTGAAAAAAAAAGTCACACACGCATGAGAAAGGTATGAAGGAAAACAAAGGCAAACATCAACCCCATGGCACTTTATAACATAGTGCGAGTATAATAAGGCACAAAGTGATGTGCAAGAATCCCATAATACACCTATTGTGGCATTTTATTTCAGTGTGTTTACATAAGATAAATACATACAATGTGAGCCCATAATGTCCAAAAAAGGACTACATGTTGAAAATATAATTCTCTGACAAAAAGAGAGTAAATTGATCACACCATGATTTGGAAAAAAAAAAAGTTAAAACTGGAAAATACTTGTACCACTGGCAAGAGTACGAAATTTCACCCCATTTCAAAAAAAATTTCACACGAAAAGACCACCATATGGTCAAGATATGGCCTCTGGAAGTTGAGGTGAAAATTTGAAAAGCCCAATGGAGAGGTGTTGAGCTTGGAAAAAAAACCTCTGCTAGATTTAGCAAAACAGCTGCCAAAGTTGGAGATCCGCTAAATTTAGAACCTTGGGAAAAATCTCCTCCAAATTTGTCAAAAAATAACTCCAAAATTGGAGGTCTGCCAAATGTAGAGTTGTGCAAAAACTTCACCAAAATTAGCAAAAATACCTCCAAATGTGGAGGTCTGCCAGATTTAGGGGTGTTGGTAAAAATATCCAATACAGTGCATTTATTTTGAAAAAAAAATGCAAAATTTGACTATTTTTTAAAGTTAAAAAATGCCAAAAACTATTTACATTTTTTTGTAAATTAAAAAAACATATAAAAAAGATTTTGCTTTTTTATTTTAAAAGTAAAAAGCATAAAATCTTTACATATATTTTTGAAAAAACATATAAAAAACAGAATATATATTTTTATTTTAAATATATATAAAAAATTTAATTAAAAATAAATAAAAAATTGTTTAAAAAAGGGGGAGGGGGGGCAGGGGGCACCACCCCTGGGCAGAGCCTGAGGGGGGGGCCGCCACCCTACCAAAATGGTAGGAGGTGGTACCCTCCCCTGCGTACTCCGCAGCAAGGGCACAGGGCCCAAGGGTCGCCGCCTGCCACTATGGCAGGGGCGGTACCCTTGGGTACCCCCCTCCATTTCTTTCCAAAATTTAAATTTTAACAATTAAAAAACTATGCTTTTTGCCCTTTACAAGGGATTTTTTTTTATTCTGATTTTTTAAAAAAAAATTGTACCTCGATCCGCATGCTGGGAAGGCTATACGGCCTTCCTGGCAATTTTTTTCGCCTTAGATGCCAATTGCTCGGATTTCGATGATTTCACAGTCAATCTTAGGGTTTTTGGCTGCTGCAAACACAATGGTGAGGTCCGTTTGGGCTCAAAATTCCCCAAAAAATTAGGTAATGTCTGGATCTGGAAAAAAAAACCAAATCTTCAAACCCTCATAGATCTGACAAACGAAAGCCAAACTTGACAAAACAAAGGTCAATCTTGACTATTCTGAAAGCTCTGGATCCAATGGTGAGGTCCTTTTCACACAAAACGCACCAAAAACTCACCCACCTCCAAAATTTGCAAAAAGAGCAAAGGGGATTCAGATTGAAAGCCTTCAACCCTTGTTGAAGAAGAAAAATCTCATAAATCGAGAAGGGGTTCGCTGAATCCATGCTCTGATACCATGTTCGCTCTGATACCATGTTAGAATTGTGAAACAAGCACAAAACCACAAGCCACAAGATCAAACAACAAACAAATACACCTTCCACGCAGAAGATCTGCAAAACAATATGTGCAATATTCATCAACAAGGAAAATCTATAGCAAGAGACTTTCAAGAAGATATGAAAGATCCAGATAATATCTAAGAGATTACAAAGAGGGTTGAATGCTTATAAGAGAAAATCCCTAAATGAGAAAGGGATCAGATCATGACAAGTGTCAACATCACATGAGATGAGACATAATGATCTCATATTAACTTAATTAATAAAGCAATCATAAGTTTAGCTTAAGGGCTTAGAATAAATTAGACTAATAATTAATTAAAGATTAATTAATTATTAGCTAATGTATGATAACTCTAAAAATTCTCAACTACTTTTTTGATTGAGTAAATTACAATCCCCTAATATCTCAATCTAAATCCTGACTGATCAATCTAATTTATGACTGATCAATCTAAATACTAACTAATCAATCTAAATCCCGACTAATCAATCTATTCCTCAATCACACAAATTATACAATCTATTTTGCATAGATTATTCATGTCTAAATCTTCTCAACAACCTTCAACTATCAATCTTGATTCAACATTGTTTAATCCTGATCATCCATTTCAAATCCCAATTTCTATATAACAAACCTCTTTCCTCACAAAAAATAATCAAAGGATCAACCTATTTAGACAATGAAGTAATGCCAAAACACCATTGTTAGAGATGAACAACACAACTTCGATCAATCATTCATGCATTATTGTTCAAGATTTTCCACACGAACTATGGAGGCTTTGCAATGAGCAACCACATCCTTGTGAATGTACTCCAATATGAGATGGATAACAATTTTGTTATCGAATTTAGTTATTTTTTATGCACTTCATTTACATGTTCTTGAATTCAATATTCTAAATTGTGCATTTTGTAAGTGTAGGAATGGATCTTAGATTAGTGTTCTTGATTATATATTAGATTGTATTTCAATTACATTTATCTCATCTATAATTCTTTGATTTTCCCCCTCACATATTTTGGCACACCCAATGGGACCACGGTCTTAAAAACTAAGAATTTTATAAGTTTAAATTGAAGTTGTAGGTTTTTGGAGCATGTTTGAAACAATTTCACGCACTGTTCCAAAAAATTTCACAATTTCCTTTCAAAGATTCCACGCACTTGACCCTGAAATCTACGCAATTGATCCTGAAACCTATGCACTTGCATTTTTTCAGCACATTTGACTGATGACAGAGGGCGCACTTGCAGTTTTTCTACAATTTTTCTCTTTGATAGAGAGTGCACTTGTTGATTTTCCAGCTCTTTTACTCTATCAAACCTGTGTCTAAGATCTGCAAACTAAAATTTTATTTTTACACTAACAAATTCTTGATTTTGGATGTGTGACAATTATTAACATTTATGAATGTAGGATCGAGAAACCACTAACATTTTTTCTATTGGGAAGATGAACACTCAAAGTGTTGATGGTGAAAATGACACAAACAACATTTAAACAAAATATTTCTACTCTATTTCTCCTGAAAAAGAAAGACAACATATAGTAGCCTAACCCCCAAGGTCCTGGTAGTTGGTTCTCAACTATCTGGTGTCACTCAATCGGTCCATGTAACTATAATGTTCAAGGGGTCTGTGCTGGTAACAAAGAATACAAGCAATGACTTATTCATCGAGCTATTTTAATAAAGAAAGGGGGTTTTTAAGTAAAAGAAAAAGATAGATCAGAGGGTAAATCAATAAACATGAACAAAACTCATCTTGCATCTAGACATATATCTTCAACAATGAATGTTTTCCAACAGATCAAGAAAACCAAAGCATGAATCAATTTACAAAATAATCCATACTATTGCATGCATCTAAGGTGCTTATTTTAACATCATAATTTGCATATCACAACTATTTCAAAGATTCCAAAAAGAACACACATTCATTCATCGCTAAGATCATAGATCAACATACTACAATCAATTCAATTCACCGATAATCTAACGAGATAATCCTTAAATCTAGTTTCTTGTAATGACTTTCATCAAATAAGAAACAATCATGCTTCAGCACAATCACTGGCATAAATATAGATTATAACTCATCAACCTTATCAAGTAAAACTTAATTCTAACACCATATTGCGTAAAAAACTGTAATTTTATTTAACTATAAAAAATGAAGTAACAATGTATCTTTGTAACAACTATGAAAAATTATATCTCCTAATATCAGGTGGCCAATTCTATTCTCTATTAGCCGACCCTTACAATATGATACCCCAAGGGTATTTATACAAATACAAAATCTGAAGTCCTCTTCTATTTTAAGTTGACCCACCCTTTTAGGGATTACTGTTATCTTGGAAACTCAGTTAAACTGGAAGAAAAGAAGATAGGAGAGAAGAAAGTCATGCACTTCAAAAACTGCCAGTCTTGCATGCAACATGCAAAGAAGAAGAAATTCATGCATGCATGAGATTTATGCATGTGAAGTTTGTTCCGTAATGTACTCGTCAAAACTGGAGAAGACTTGTAGTATGTCCAATTCCGGCCCATCCACCCAACTGTCTTCAAACTTAATTCTTTCCAACTTTGCTGCACCAAACCCTCTCATATCCTTCAGCTTCATCAACTCCCTCTTGGCTACCCTTATCTCTTCTTTCATGTCCATCAAGAGATCTATCAATAGATCTTCACCATCATCTCCTCTCTGCATAACCTCTATAAACCTTTCAGTCCACTTCTCCTTTATTTGGCTTAAAGGTAGGCCTTCTTTTACTGGTACATCAACATTTATTATAATAGCAATAATGGCCTCCAACTCCTCAAATTGTTCATTCAGATCCTTAACAGAATCTTAAATTTCATTTCTATGTTTATATAGAAAATCTGATCTAAACCGGAGTATGCAAGAAGTCTTTTCCAAGAAATCTTTACTATCTTCTTCAAATATCGACTGTTCCAAAAGAGTAGTTTTACGCAATTTATTAACTTCTTTCAATTTTTGGTTGTATCCTTTGTACTCCTCCTCCTATTCTTCCAGTGTTTTAACATATTGATTCATTTCTTCTATCAGTTCCTTAGTCATTTTGTAACCCCAAAAACTATCTTCTAGTACTTCACTTATTTCTTGATTCAATTTATCAACCCACCGATCCAACACTTCCGCCTTGCCCCTCACCTGTACCAAATCATCTACTTCCTTCTTACTCAGCAAAATCAGGGTCTCAATAGTAGCGACCTGTTGTGTTCTTGAAGCATAAACACTTTTTAGGAAAACATGCAACTGATCTAACTGAGCCTTAAGCTCATCTTTCCTTTGTTTATCCTTCAGCATTCTTGACTTGGTTGAGGATGCTACCACATCAATTAAATTCATTTGCTGATCTCTGGTAGGTCTCCCCAAATTCACAGTGCCTGGCTGATAATCTATCAATTGCATATCTCCCACATCCTTATCTATCATGGGTATAGCACATTCAGCCACAATTTCTCCTTTGTCAATTAGCCTAGTAGAATGTAGGATCTTGGCCTTCTTTTTAGGCCTTTCTTTCTCAATTTCCTTCATCATATCCTCCCAATTGAGAGGTTGTGAAGGTGTCGATGATCTCTTTTGAAGATCCAATTTCAACCACGTGGGAGCACCTGGAGTAACAGTCATCATAGTTGAAGAAGAAGAAGCAGTAGTAAAGGGTGGTTGCACATTTATTTGAGGTTCAGAATCAACCCTCTGTTTCTCTTGCTGCTCTTATTCCACACTTGTTTGTGCAAGCTTTTAAGCTTCCTCCTTGTCCTTTTGTTCTTGTATTCTCTTATCTTCTTCCTCCTTCTTCAACCTTTCTTCTTATAATCTTCTTTTCTCCAATTCTTGTTTTCTTTCTTCCTCTAATGCTTTAAGCTTTTCTACATCTTCCTTTTCCTCTTGTTGCTTCTTGATCAGTTCTTCAGCCTCTTTCTCATTTTGCACTCGTTTTTCTTCCTCTTTCTCTTTGTGATCTTCTTTAGCAAGCTTTAACTTAGCCACCAGAACTTCTCTCTCCCTTCGATGTCTTTCCTTTTCCTCCTCAAGGTCATGAATTTTCTATATTAATTCTAATTTATCATTCTCTTCCTTGACCTTGAGCTCATGCTCTTTTTGCCTTTGTTGCTTCCCTATTTCATTAGCCTTTAGCTTAGCTTCTATGTGTTTCTACTGAAGTAAGGCATCAGCTTGTATCTTGGTATCAATTGCCTTGTGTTTCTCCATTGCTGCAGCGTATGCTTGATCATCAGCAGCCTTCTTGGCCTCTTCAAATAACACCCACTGATCCTCCTCTATCATCACCTGTTCAATATACTCCTCTAGAGACATATTTTCTTGTACACCCTTCTCTGACAAAGTCTCATCAGAATCTGTTCCAACATCATGGACCTCTACTCCTTTTCCCTTCATAGATTCAACAATATTATGAAGAGTCCCTTTTTGTGCTTCTTCACTTTTTTGTTTTGCAAGTGGGACTTGAGTAGAGGACTCACCTAATGCAGGTGTTTAAACTACAGATCCTATTTGGGCATCTCCCTCTTGTGTCTCTATTTCATCTTGAGCTGCTACTTCAAGCACAATCTCTTCAATGTCTGGAGGAAAGAATTCCAAGGGCTCCTTGGAAGGTAATTTCCTTTTAATTCTCTTGTAGTCCTTCCCCTTCTTAGGAGTTGGTTCTTGAGGAGTTTTGGTTCTTAGGACCAGCCAATGAATACTTATATCCTTAACTGTCCTCCCTATTTTCTTTATGTCAATTGTTTCCTCACTGTCCCAGTCCACCGGATCCAAGCTCTTAGTGCCAATGTTTAATGCCTCATATGATGGATCTAATAACACTCCATCATTTACTAATGCGTCAGGGATATCATCTTTGATCCCAAGATCTGCCATGAGTGAGACAGGTAACCTCTCATAATTCTTCTTCCTGAGGTCATACTCATCCTGCCGATCACTCCAGAAATCTTCCAACAAATTGAAATTTTTATCAAAAATAGAAGGCAGCAAGGCATTCATTTTCTTCTTTGGGTCAAAGTACTTCTGAGCTGTATACAAACCTAATTTTAGATGTATCAACTCACTGCACACTACCTTTTCTCCCACCAGATGCTGACAGTTGTATTCACCCAACTGCATGGGGAACTTATGATATCCTATTTTGTGTTTCAATCCAAACCGGGCATTAACCCCTAGAGCTTGATATACAAATTCCATTAAAACTATCCAATTGTTACAACATCTTGGCAACAAATGTGGATGACCTTCAAATCCAGCTAGCCTGAAGTATGTGAACTTGGGGTATTGAATGTACCAACATCCCCATTCTATGATAAATGCCATAGCTTCTTGGCTCAGTCTGTATCCTGCATCCCCATTAAGTTGGTTAATGATCACTTATAGAAATGCATCATTAACCCTTCTAAGTTGTGTTTCAGATGCTTGCAGAGATAATTGATCATAATGGTCCCACACCTTCTTTTGTCCATCTAAATCTCCCAATATTCCCACTCTCCTTAAACCTGGAAATATACCTCCTCTAGCAGCTGCATAAACAATATAAGAAGTCATAAAGAAACATTTGGTTTCCCTTATCCTTGTCAACTGGTCATGAATAGCATCAGACACCACCATTGGCCAATCAAACTATTGTTTGCCATTCAAGATGGTCTGAATGAAAGGAAACATCCACTCCTTGAAGTGAAATACATCCCTCTTCCCAAATACCCTAGACAACATCATGATCAAATCTGATACTTCTTTGTAGAACTCTATCCTCTTTGGTTGATCATGAAGTTTGGTCGGAGACTTCTTCTCTATTCTCAACCATTTCTTCTTCAAGTGAGCCTTGTTGGATGCCTTGTATTTGCTATATTTCTCCAAAGCTTCAGCCTCCTTTAGTTGTACAAGGTTCTTTAGATTCGGGACACTAAACATAGTTTGAAACATTTGAGGACTGAGATCAATAATCATATTGTCTTGTGAATCGACACACTGCCTTGTGGCTGGATTGTAGGCCCCTACTGGTGTCATAATCAACTCTGGGCACTGGACAGATAAAGGGAATAAGGTGATATGAGCCAAACCAGACTCAACAATTGTATATGTTCTCCCTGTTATATCTTCAGCAAACGTTTCTGAATATAGCTCCTCAAAATTATATGAGCCCAAATTGGTGTCAGTCATGTCTGACCAATCTGATTCCACTTTGCTTACTATGACCACAGGACCCCTATGGTTATACCTCAAGGTATAGGGTAACTGTTCTGGCTTGATCTTCTTGGGCTTAGTTGATTCCTTTGATGTTCCTACAGGTCGGTTCCTTTGGGTAGCTTCTTCTGATGTTCCTGACATTCTTTAGCTTTCCTGCAACAAATCCTCTAGTTAGATCCTTGATTAAACATCACAAAATATGCCTTAAAATCTTACCTTTCATACATACATTGGAAGCGAAACTAGGCAGAAAACATCCTAAACAATCCCCTTTTAACACACTGCCAGGCTCGGAGCCAAAACAAGCATTGAGATTACAGTAACAAGAAGTGGGACTGGAGTTGGGATGGGAATGGTAACTGAGACTGGAACCGGAATGAAAACGGATTTGGTTTCTTTTAGATTTTCTATTTTCATATTCCGCTTCGATTCCGGTTCCGATTCTGACTAGGTTATCGCTATTTTGAAAGAAGGCTTCTTACTATAAGCGGAGTCGAAGACAGGATAGAAATGGAATCAATACCTATTGGAAAACATGATTTAAAGTTCTAGATTGATTCCGATCCCACTTCTGCCTAAAAAGGTCATGACGTCATAAATGTTTTTTTAACAGTTTAATGCATATCTTCATGATTAAAAGACTAGGTCATATTAAACGAAAAGGGGCTAACATATAACATGATAAGACCATCCCCATATGACTAGGGGTGACTATACTTTCTAGGGCATCATATTTAAATTAAAACACGAATACAGAAATGCATCTAAACCCTAATCTAAAACAAACTTGATATAAAAACTAAGGCACAAATTTAACCCTTCTAATTTAACCAGATCGAATGCGCAACAAAAATTCCTAAGTAAAAACAAGATTTAACAAACCCTAACCCACTGTAAAACCTGAATTTAACCTAACTCACTGTAGAACCCTAATTTAATCTACGCATTTAAAATCTGAAGTAGCACGACACGATCATGACTAAAACATGAAAACGATGGTGCCCTAAAACAAAGAAACTAGATACAAAAGCAAAAAATGAAGACAAGAACAACAAACAAAGAAAAACAAAACATGCAAACCTATTGAGAATCACGAACCTGCCAAAAGCAAAATGATCTAACATGAATAGCAACAAAAAATGTGAAATTAAATAAAAGAAGAACGAAAATATGAAACCCTACCTCGAATGCAAATAAATAGGCAAACCTCCTAAAGAAATCTGCAAGCAACTGTCTCTCCTTCAATCGAATTACTTGCACAAAAGATTCACTGCAACTCTAGTCCGCTCTTCAATCTCTTAAGAATAGTGATAATAACTTTGTGTTAATCCCTAATTAAGGTAAAACTCGGAGTTTCACGCATGCATAGAACCTGTCATTAATGCAATAAATGCAATAGAGCGGAGTCAGAACTGTAGAAGAACCAGTCCATTACTGTCGTGTGACTTCAGTAAAAAGTCAACGACCAAGAAACGGCGGGAGCGGAATCGAAATGAAAACTATTTTGGAAACTTGAGTAATTTCCCAACTTGGTTCCTGTTTCGGGTCCGGTTCCGCCGACAAAGTATAAAACAAAACCAAACACAAAAATAAAACAAAAAGATCGCAATAAGAAAACTTAACATACAAAACCTAGTCTAAAACGAAAGACCAAAAAGCGGAGGCGGAAGTGGAATGAGATTTGATTTTGAAATTTTAAATAAATACCGACTTAACTTCCACCCTGGCTCCGGCTCCAACAAAGACAAGACAAAAAGGTTAAAAAGAGAGACTGTCGGGATGGGAATCGGAACGAGTTTTAAAGGAAGTTTCAAAACCCGATTCAGTTCCTGTTCTGAATCTGACAAACTAAACCAAAGAAAAACAAAGTGTTGGAAACATAAGAATCCAAACTTTGTTTGAAAATCAACCAAGGATAAAAACATAAAGGGGGACCCATTTTGACCAAGGCAAAAGATGGGGTGGTTATGCAAGGCATAACAAACGGCGACTCGGCTGGGAAAATGGTTTACCCATTTTCAAGATACCCAAAGAAAATTTCATTCACCCTAAAACTACTTGGTTTATGAAGCATGCTAACTTGAATAAGATCAAACATATCTAGAATAGGTTGAGCTAGAATCTCAGATTTATGTGCTCATGATTTATTTCTGAATCTGAGTGTGTGCATATATATTGTGCATCATTCTTTGTAGATACTTTCTCTGTTCCTGAACAACTATACCTAAGATTCAAGCTACATAGGTTGAGTCCTTTAACTATCATGCAATAAAATCCTGGGAATCGCTCTGCTGCCAGACAGGCATCCATAGCCCCGACGGAGATACCTCTAGTTCTCTCAAAGCATTGCTCTACTGCTAGCCGGGCGTCCATAGCCCCGATAGAGATACTTGATTACCCACTTGATATTGAGTTTGCCTCTTCTTTTTTCATTTTCATTTTCTCTTCTCATTTTTTTTAAAGCCTTGCTTGTGGAAATCTTTTATGCACCTTCCTCAATACTCAAACACAATGTATCTGAAACATGGGTTGAGAACTACAATGGATTGAATTGGATTTTTCACTTGAATCAAAGGGTAGAGCCACTCCAAAACAAATAGGTTTTTACTCATGCAGATGTTTTTCTTAATTTTGTGACAGATTTTTTATCATAATTCATGAGATATTCACAATGTATCTTCTATCCTTAATAACTTTTCAAACCCAAACTAGAATGGTCATAAAATATGAGTTTCAGAACGAAATCCCTTTCAATGATGATGATGAAAATACCTAAACCAATTTCTCTCCTAGTACCAGTAGCATACTTTGAATAACAACCCCTTGTCTTGAGATGAACAAAATGAGGACCCCCAACGAAACAAGACAAAACAAAATAAACAAACAAAAACAAAGAAAGAAAAACAAACAAACAACGCAAAACTAAAAACTAAAACTAAAACAGAAACTTAAATACATATGATACAGTATAATACATTTTCTTTAAAACATCAGACCTTCTATGCACCAAAATAGTGCTTGAGAAACTGACCATTAACTGGTAGTGGAATAGGCTCTCCTTTTAAGGTACTCAAACGAAAAGCATTCTTGCCTAGTATCTCAACCACTTGATAAGGACCTAACCAAAGTCTATCGAACTTCTGATGATCTCCTTTCTTCTCTCTGGCCTTATCCCACAATAACACAAGATTTGATATCCTAAAAGCTTTTATCTTGGCTCTTTCGTCAAACCAACATTTGACAATAGCCTGATGCTTAGAGAATTCTTGCAAAGCAGCATCTCTTTGCTCTTCCATGTTAAGCAAATTAAGTAATCTAACTTTGATCCTATCATCCTTGGTATAAAACTCTTGCATGAATTTAAAAATAGGTATCTGTAAATGGATCGAGAAGATTGGATTTTGACCATAGAATAACTTAAAAGGTGAATTTCCTAGAGCTACTTTGATTCTAGTTTGATCTGCCCATAAGGAAAATCTCAACTGGGTGTGCCAGTCCCTAGGATTTTTCTCTAACAACTTTTTTATTACTTCCAACAATTTTTTATTTGTGGACTCAGCCACTCCATTTCCCTGAGGGTAGTAATTGGAAGAATACTTCAAAACAATTTTATGTTCATATGCCCATGAAATGAATTCAGTAGAAGAAAAAACAGGGCCATTATCACATACCAGAGCAAATGGAACTCCAAACCTGGTTGTGATGTTCTCAGTCAGAAACTTGATGACCACCTCTGTGGTGCTATTCTTGCAAGGCTAGGCCTCAGTCCAACATGTGCAGTAGTCAATTGCAGTCAAGATGAATTTATGACCTGCAGAAGAATTAGGATTAATAACACCCACAAAATCAAGTGTCCATTGAGCAAATGGCCTTACCTCATATACTGGCTACAAAGCCATTGCAGGATTTCTTTCTCTAGGTGCAGAAGTTTGGCATACATGACAAGTCCTACAGTGTTGATGTGCATCCCAAAATACATAAGGCCAATAATAGCCTAATCTTAGAATCTGATGAGCCAAAGCATCAGCAAACCCATGCCCTGTTCCATGCCTTCCATGAAACTCAGAAAATGGCATGCTTAGCCTCTTGCTGATCCAAACAACGTAGGTAAATTCCTTGAAAATTCTTTCTGTAAATAGATCCCCCTTTGAGCATGTAATGAGCACTCTTCATCCTCAATGCTCCCCTTTGAGTAGCATTCATTCCTTCTAGACATCTATTGTTGAGGAGGAAGAAAATTAAATCTGTATACCAGGGATCCTTAGTAAATGATTGGACAGTGTACTGTTGACAAGTAATATTTTTGTCCACTTCTGCCATCGCTTTTGACAAACCTTGGCCTCGAATGAGTTTCATCGGGTGAATTTCTAAGTCAAACTCCTGTAAGATTTCCATCCACTTCCCTCTTCATTCTCCTAATTTACTTTGCATCAAAAGAGACTTCACAACTGGATCTGGAACTATGACCATTACTTGTCTTCGAATTATGTAATGTCTAAACTTCTTTACCGCTCGTACTAAAGCAAAGGCTTGTTTTTCCAATGGCCAATACCTTACTTCTCCATTTTTAAATGGAGAGCTCATTAAAGCAATAGGTCTCTCCTCACTCTCTTCTCTTCGTTGTGTTAAAATGACTGCACATGAATGGTCAGATGAAAAAGAATAGATATAAAAAGGTTTAAGACAGTCTGGGCTTGTCAAAACAGGTGCCTCAGATATAGATTGTTTAATCTGTGAGAAAGTAGACTTAGCCTCTTCACTCCACTCAATTTTCGCATCCTTCTTCATCATTTCATTGAGAGGTTTAACGATCTCCGCAAACCCTGTTATAAATTTCCTAACAAAATTGATTCTTCCAAAGAAGGACCTCATTTCCTTCTTGCTACCCGACCTTGTCAATTTCAAGATGGCCTCCACTCGGTCAGGATCTATAGATATCCCTTCCTCTGATATAATGTGACCTAATATTTTCCCTTCAGATACTCCAAACACACATTTCTTTGGATTAAGAGAGACACCATAACTTATACATTTCTTTAGAACCTTTTCCAGGTCAGCAGCATGGTCTTTTATATTCCTAGAGAAGATGGTTAAATCATCTACATAAATGATTATACATTTTCCTATCAGATCTTTGAAAGCTACATCCATTTCCCTTTGAAAAGTATCTTGAGCATTAATGAGACCGAATGGAATCCTCCTGTAAGCAAATGTGCCCCATTTAGTGGTGAAAGCAGTCTTCATCCTATCCTCATGACTAACCAGGACCTCATTGTATCCAGAATAACCATCCAAGAATGACATCATCTGGGATCCATTAACCTTTTGTAATACTTCATCAAGAGAAGGTAATGGATAATTGTCTTTCTCAGAGGCCTTGTTTAGATTCCTGAAATCAACACACAATCTGATCTCACCATTCTTCTTGCGCACAGGAACCAAATTATCCACCCAGGTAGAATGTCTAACCGGAAAGATTATTCTAGCAGATAAAAGTTTTTGCACCTCTTTCTGGATCAAGGGCTCAATTAAAACATTGATCGGGGGTTGCTTCTAGCGAAAAGGCTTGGCTTCTGGCTTGAGAGGTATGGTGTGAGTGATCACTAAAGTGTCAAAAAAATTTAGATCATCATAACTCCAAGCAATGGCTTCAATGTTCTGCTCCAAGACCTTGATTATCTTGTCCTTAATTTCCTGAGGACAAGTCTTTCCTATAAGAACATTCCTTTCTGGGCCTGAGTGAGTCAAATTAACAGATTCATACTTCCCTCCATCACTCTCTATAAGCACCCTTTGACAAGCCTGTGGGTCTGAGTCAAATATCCTCTTTAAAGTAACCATCCCTTTTGGAATGCTATTACTTTTCAAATCCAATATCCCTTCTGGACTCTCTTTCTCAAGATCCCAATCTCCTTGATCTCTTTCAGATTCATCTATTATTTATCCTTGAAAAACATCAGAACTTTCCAAAAAGGCCAATATATGTTGATCATCATCAAATACCTGAAAGTGTCGAAGATTATCAGGAACAGCTGGGACTGAAATCAACTCAATTGAAAATTTCTTTAGTTCAAAATCTTGCATGGGTTGTAATATGCTAGCAGCAACAGCAAGAGCATCTACAATTTGATTAGCTTCCCTAAGGATCAGACTAATCCCAAAAGCATCAAAATCGTTGATTAAATTCCAAACTCTGTTTTTGTACGCAGCCAATCTTTTGTTATGACATGTATATTGGCTACGTACCTACTTTACAATCACCTCAGAATCTCCCATAACTATGAGAGTAGTAACCTTCTTCTTATGAGAAAACATAAGACCTCGATCAAGTGCTTCATACTCAGCCACATTGTTTGTGCAACCGAACTGCAATCTATAAGAAGTAAAGTAAGTCTTCCCTTTTTGGTTAGTTAGCTCAATCCCCGCTCCACTTCCGGCTTTAGATTTGGAACCATAAAATTTAAGAGTCCATAATTGGTCTTTGGCTAGGAGCTCTTTCCTTTTAGGGATAACAGGGGATGACTTACTTAAGCTATGTGGCAGCTCGGACTTTTGCTGGTTATCAGAAATTAACTCGGGACAAAGCTCACTTGAAGATTTTTCTATGTTTTTAGCCTGCTCATAAATCACTTCCTGAACAACCTATTGAGTTAAATTGCAATCAAACTCATTTCTCATCAATGCCTTGGGTATTGGCAAAGTATCTGGGGTAGGTGTATTGAATAAGAATTGGGACACCTCAACTTCTTCTTGGATTCTAGAACATAAAACCTGAATCTTCTCTACTGGTGAGGAACCTTCCTATTGAGAAAGATTAGCCCATGTAAGAATGGTAGCATCCTTAAATTTGAAAGAAAACTCATTGATGGGGGTCTAGGGTTCCTCTTGACATATTTGTCGGGGCTGATCTACATGACTTAGAATATCTAGGCACGATTGACATGTTAACTCTAAATTATTGTGATAATGAATCCTACACCAATTAGGAAGCAACAAACTACTCAAATCAGTTTCTTCTCCTAAAACCAGCCTATCTTGTTGCAATTTCCTTATTAGAACTTAATGGTTGATGCAGATCATTGGGTCACTATGTTATAGGGGCAATGTATCCCTAGGACTAACTACAAAGAAAGTAAGGACTTCCTCTTGTTTATAAACTCCTATCTCAGTCTCAAAATATGCTACTTCATTTGAAGCATCATATTCTATGATCATATGCTTGAGTCTAGGTTCACTTTCAATCTTTATTTGTGTTGCAACCCCCTTCCAAGGTAGCCACATGTGAGATAAATCCAAGGAAAAATATCCACCAATACTTTTCATTAGCTCCCGACTTAGAAGCATACCATATGTCTCTGGGATATCAGCCACTTGGATATCTATTTAGGTCTGGATCCTTGGATCTGATCCAACCTGTACATGCATGTTTTTTAGTTTGACCTTTGTTTTATCTAACTAAATCACTTTCTTATTGGTCGGGATAGGACTCAATCCTAACTTCTTACATATTGAAAAGGGCATAACATTTCCTGATGCTCCAGAGTCCAATAAACAATTGTGCAAATTCTTTCCAAAAATCCTTAAACTTAAAAGAAAAGGTGGGGTACTGGTCTTACCTTTATAAATGGTTGCATTTGTCTCCTTTGTTGGAGTCACTTTACCTTTTCCCTTTAAGTGATCTGCCTCCTCCAAGGCTTTCAATACCACCTCACGTTGAGTTGGGCACCACTTCATGATGTCAAAGAATGACAAGGACATCTTCTATCTCTACAATTCTGCAATAAAGTCAAATTTTGAATCATTCCTAACTCGATATTTAGGAAAAGGAGGCGGATTGCCTCTATTCTGAAGGTTAGAAGGTCCCTTTGGTGGTGGTGGATTGTTATCTGCATTTTGGTTTAGTGGGGCCATGTTGTTTGGGGGTGCAGATGTAGTAAATGGGCCCTTACTCTAATTTCTCAGAAAGTGACCTCCCTTGGACTGAAAAGCTTGGGCATCATACACATCTTCTTCTGGATCATTATCTCCTTGCATAAGAAACTGGTATTTCTCTTCAATAGTCTCATAAGTCATAGCAGTACTGACTGGCCCATTATCCTGATTGGAATTTCCTACTGGAGGATGGGCATCAGCTTGTGCAATATTTACAATCTTCTCTATTTTAGGGCAATTAACCTCAGAATGTGCTGCAGTATCGTGTAGCCTGTAGCAATTAGTCATGAAATTGAGGTCAGCTACATTAGCAGGTTGTGGTCTTTCCTCACCTGACTGATAGTTATGGGGAACTCCCCCATTGTTGGGTCCAGTATTCGACTACCTATTGTTGTTATTATTGTTGTTGAACCTCTAGTTATATCCTTTGTTCTCATTTTGGTAATTTTGGCTAGAGGAATTTTGATTCTGAAAGTTTCGGCTGGTGTTCTGGTTCCCATTCTGATTGGAGTAATTTCCCTTATTGTTGTAACCTCCCTGGTTCTGATAATTCTGATTTTGGTTATGGGGAGGGTTTTTCCTAAGCTGTGCCATGTCATTAGACATTTGAGATAGAGTCTTCTTGAGAGTTTCTAACTCACAAGTCGGTTGAACAGTTTGTTCATTTTGCACATTCTGCACTATGGCTGGGGAATGAACATGGGTTGATCCTCCCACTTGTTGTTGTTGATTTTGAGGTTGTTGGGAAGAATCTTGCATTCCATTTCCAAAAAAGGGCATGGTAGGTGGAGCTTGTAACTCGGACATAGGTCCATATTGGGAGTAAGACATCCTTGGGACAGTGTTGTACAATGGTGGGTTAGGCATTTGATAATTCATGGGAGGAAGAGCTGCTCCTAAACCTCTTGATTGCAGACTTATCTGTTGTTGCAGCTTGATGGCCTAATGATAAACTTTAGACAAAGAGTTAATCTCATCAGGTTGATAAGTCCTCTACAAGAATAGGCCAATCAAGGGATCAACAGCTCTTAAATATGCCTGTATGGCAATATTCTTAGCTACTAGATAAGGGTCTTGCAACCTACGAAACATTCTTTGGAATCTAGTATTGAACAAAGGTAGTGGCTCATGATGTTCCTTTCTTATTGTGGAAAACTGGTGATACAAAATGGCAGGGTCCACATAAACCTAAAACTGATTAATAAATGCATTTTCTAAATCTATCCAACCTAGGATAGATCCCCAGGGCAAATTTAAATACCAATTATATGCCATATCTCCTAAACAATAAGGAAACAATTTACATACCACATCTTGATGAGCCACATGAGCTCGTGTGCAAGCATCTTTGAATGCTTGTATATGCTCCTCAGCACTTCTCGATTCACCATGTATGTACTTAGGACAAAACTTTTCTGGGTTCTTTGGTAAGTCATGGATTCCTTCTGGAATAGTCCCTAAGGGACAGGGGTTATTCACAAAGTAATCCATGGGTGGGATTGATTGAGTAGGTGGTGGTGATGCAGGCCGAATTGGTGGAGACTTGGACCTATTTGCTGGTGAAGTAGGTTGAACTGGTGGTGGTGTGGGTGGATTCGGAGGAAATCCAGGTGGAGTAAGTGGTGGTGGCAAAGTAGGTATCAATATCCTACGAGCATGGGGTCTAGGTCTAACCTGGGTTTGAAGTTTTTCTCAAGGTTCAAGATTAGTAGAGGATCTGAGAATCCTCCCGTATTTCTCCGGTGAGAAAGACACAATGCAAGCCAGCTTGTTCTTTCAGGCCCTCCTTCTAGCACCAAATCTGTTGATGGTGAAAATGACACAAACAACGTTTAAACAAAATATTTCTACTCTATTTCTCTTGAAAAAGAAAGACAATATATGGTAGCCTAAATCCCAAGGTCCTAGTAGTTGGTACTCAACTTTCTTGTGTCACTCAATCGGTCCATGCAACTGTAATGTTCAAGGGGCCTGTGCTGGTAACAAAGAATACAAGCAATGACTTATTCATCAAACTATTTTAATAAAGAAAGGGGGTTTTTAAATAAAAGAAAAAGATAGATCAAAGGGTAAATCAGTAAACATGAACAAAAATCATCTAGCATCCGGACATATACCTTCAACAATGAATGTTTTCCAACAGATCAAGAAAACCAAAGCATGACACAATTTTCAGAATAATCCATACTATTGCATGCATCTAAGGTGCTTATTTTAACATCACAATTCGCATATCACAACTATTTCAAAGATTCCAAAAAGAACACACATTCATTCATCGCTAAGATCATAGATCAACATACTACAATCAATTCAATTCACCGATAATCTAACGAGATAATCCTTAAATCTAGTTTCTTCTAATGAATTTCATCACATAAGAAATAATCATGCTTCAGCACAATCACTGGCATACAAATAGATTATAACTCATCAACCTTATCAAGTAAAACTTAATTCTAACACCATATTGCGTAAAAACCTGTAATTTTATTTAACTATAAAAACTGAAGTAACAATGTATCTCTGTAACAACTATGAAAAAATATATCTCCTAATATCAGGTGGCCAATTCTATTCTCTATTAGCCGACCCTTACAATATGATACGCCAAGGGTATTTATAGAAATGAAAAATCTAAAGTCCTCTTCTATTTTAAGTCGACCCACCCTTTTAGGGATTACAGATATCTTGGAAACTCAATTAAACTGGAAGAAAAGAAGATATGAGAGAAGAAAGTCATGCCCTTCAAAAACTGCCAGTCCTACATGCAACATGCAAAGAAGAAGAAAGCCATGCATGCATGATATTTATGCATGCAAAGTTTGTTCCGTATGTACTCATCAAAACTGGAGAAGACTTGTTGTAGTATGTCCAATTTTGGCCCATCCACCCAGTTGTCTTCAAACTTAATTCTTTCTAACTCCACTGCAGCAAACCCTCTTATATCCTTCAGCTTCGTCAACTCCCTCTTAGCTGCCCTTATCTCTTCTTTGATGTCCATCAATCGATCTATTAGCAGATCTTCACCATCATCTCCTCTCTGCATAACCTCTTTAAACCTTTCAGTCCAGTTCTCCTTTATTTGGCTTAAAGGTAGGCCTTCTTTTACTGGTACATCAACATTTACTATAATAGCAATAATGGCCTCCAACTCCTCAAATTGTTCATTCAGATCCTTAACAGAATCTTGAACTTCATTTCTATGTTTATATAGAAAATCTGATCTAAGCCGGAATATGCAAGAAGTCTTTTCCAAGAAATCTTTACTATCTTCTTCAAGTATCGACTGTTCCAGAAGAGTAGTTTTACGTAATTTATTAACTTCTTTCAATTTCTAGTTGTATCCTTTGTACTCCTCCTCCTGTTCTTCCAGTGTTTTAACAGTTCCTCAGTTATTTTGTAAACACCAAAACTGTCTTCCAGTACTTCACTTATTTCTTGATTCAATTTATCAACCCACCCATCCAACACTTCCACCTCGCCCCTCACCTGTACCAAATCATCTACTTCCTTCTTACTTAGCAAAATTGGGGTCTCAATAGTAGCAACATGTTGTGTCCTCAGAGCAGAAATACTTTTTAGGAAAACATGCAACTGATCTCACTGAGCCTTAAGCTCATCTTTCCTTTGTTTATTGTTCAACATTCCTGAATTGGTTGAGGATGCTACCACATCAATTAAATTCATTTGCTGATCTCTGGTAGGTCTCCCCAAATTCACAGTACCCAGTTGATAATATGTCAATTGCATATCTCCCACATCCTTATCTATCATGGGTATAGCACAATCAGCCACAATTTCTCCTTTGTCAGTTAACCTAGTAGAATGTAGGATCTTGGCCTTCTTTTTAGGCCTTTCTTTCTCAATTTCCTTCATCATATCCTCCCAATTGAGAGGTTGTGAAGGTGTCAATGATCTCTTTTGAAGATCCAATTTCAACCACGTGGGAGCACCTGGAGTAACAGTCATCATAGTTGAAGAAGAAGAAGCAGTAGTAAAGGGTGGTTGCACATTTATTTGAGGTTGAGAATCAACCCTTTGTTTCTCTTGTTGCTCTTGTTCCACACTTGTTTGTGCAATATTTTCAGCTTCCTCCCTGTCCTTTTGTTCTTGTATTCTCTTATCTTCTTCCTCCTTCTTCAACCTTTCTTCTTCTAATCTTCTTTTCTCCAATTCCTATTTTCTTTCTTCCTCTAATGCTTTAAGCTTTTCTGCATCTTCCTTTTCCTCTTGTTGCTTCTTGATCAGTTCTTCAGCCTCTTTCTCCTTTTGCAATCATTCTACTTCCTCTTTCTCTTTATGAGCATCTTCAGCAAGCTTTAACTTAGCCACCAGAACTTCTCTCTCCCTTTGATGTCTTGCCTTTTCCTCCTCAAGGTCATGAATTTTCTATATTAATTCTAATTTATCATTCTCTTCCTTGACCTTGAGCTCATGCTCTTTTTTCCTCGGTTGCTTCTCTATTCCATCAGCCTCTAGCTTAGCTTCTATGTGTTGCTACTAAAGTAAGGCATCAACCGGTATCTTGGTATCAATTGCCTTTTGTTTTTCCATTGTTGCAGCATATGCTTGATCATCAGCAGCCTTATTGGCCTCTTCAAATAACGCACATTGATCCTCCTCTGTCATCACCTGTTCATTATCCTCCTCTAGAGGCATATTTTCTTGTACACCCTTCTCTGACAGAGTCTCATCAGAATCTGTTCCAACATCATGGACCTCTACGTCTACTCCTTTTCCCTTCATAGATTCAACAATATTATGAAGAGTCCCTTTTTGCACTTCTTCAGTTTAAAGTTTTGCAAGTAGGACTTGAGTAGAGGTCTCACCTAATGCAGGTGTTGAAACTACAGATCCTATTTGGACATCTCCCTCTTGTGTCTCTAGTTCATCTTGAGCTACTACTTCAAGCTCCATCTCTTCAATGTTTGGAGGGAAGAATTCCAAGGGCTCCTTGGAAGGTAATTTCCTTTTAATTCTCTTATAGCCCTTCCCCTTCTTCTGAGCTGGTTCTTGAGGATTTTTGGTTCTTAGGACCATCCAATGAATACATATCCTTAATTGTCCTCCCTATTTGCGTTATGTCAATTATTTCCTCATTGTCCCAGTCCACCGGATCCAAGCTCTTAGTGCCAATGTTTAATGCCTCATATGATGGATCTAATACCACTCCATCATCTACTAATGTGTGGATATCATCTTTGATCACAAGCTTTGCCATGAGTGAGACAGGTAACCTCTCATAATTCTTCTTCCTGAGGTCATACTCATCCTGTCGATCACTCCAGAAATCATCCAACAAATTGAAATGTTTATGAAAAATAGAAGGCAGCAAGGCATTCATTTTCGTCTTTGGGTCAAAGTACTTCCGAGCTGTATACAAACCTAATTTTAGATGTATCAACTCACTGCACACTACCTTTGCTCCCAACAGATGCCGACAGTTGTATTCACCCAACTGCATGGGGAACTTATGATATCCTATTTTGTGTTTCAATCCAAACCGGGCATTAACCCCTAGATCTTGATATACAAATTCCATTAAAACTATCCTATTTTTTCAACATCTTGGCAACAAATGTGGATGACCTTCAAATCCAGCTAGCCTGAAGTATGTGAACTTGGGGTATTGAATGTACCAACATCCCCATTTTGTGATAAATGCCATAGCTTCTTGGCTCATTCTGTATCCTGCATCCCCATTAAGTTGGTTAATGATCACATATAGAAATGCATCATTAACCCTTCTAAGTTGTGTTTCAGATACTTGCAGAGATAATTGATCATAATGGTCCCACACCTTCTTTTGTTCATCTAACTCTGCCAATATTCCCACTCTCCTTAAACCTGGAAATATACCTCCTCTAGCAGTTGCATAAACAATATAAGAAGTCATAAAGAAACATTTAGTTTCCCTTATCCTTGTCAACTGGTCATGAATACCATTAGACACCACCATTGGCCAATCAAACTGTTGTTTTCTATTCAAGATGGTCTGAATGAAAGGAAACATCCACTCCTTGAAGTGAAATGCATCCCTCTTCCCAAATACCCTAGACAACATCATGATCAAATCTAATACTTCTTTGTAGAACTCTGTCCTCTTCGGTTGATCATGAAGTTTGGTCAGAGACTTCTTCTCTATTCTCAACCATTTCTTATTCAAGTGAGTTGTGTTGGATGCCTTGTATTTTCTATATTTCTCCAAAGCTTCAGCCTCGTTTAACTATACAAGGTTCTTCGGATCCGAGACACTAAACATAGTTTGAAACATTTGAGGAGTGAGATAAATAATCACATTGTCATGTGAATTGACACACTTTCTTGTGGCTGGATTGTAGGCCCTGTTGCTATCATAATCAACTCTGAGCACTGGACAAATAAAGGGAATAAGGTTATATGAGCCAAACCAGACTCAACATTTCTTTGTGTTCTCCCTATGATATCTTCAACAAACATTTTTGAATATAGTTCCTCAAAATTATGAGCCCGGATTGGTGTCAGTGATGTCTGACCAATCCAATTCCACTTTGCTTGTTGTGACCGCAGGACCCCTATGGTTATACCTCAAGGTATAGGGTAACTATTCTGGCTTGATCTTCTTGGGCTTAGCTGCTGCTTTTGATGTTCTTGAAGGCCGGTTCCTTTGGGTAGCTTCTCCTGATGTTCCTGAAATTCTTTAGCTTTCCTACAACAAAACCTCTAGTTATATCCTTGAATAAACATCACAAAATAGGCCTTAAAATCATACCTTTCATACATACATCGAAAGCGGAACCAGGCAGAAAACATCCTAAACAATCCCCTTTTAACACTCTACCGGGCTTGGAGCCAAAACAAGCATTCAGATTACAGTAACAAGAAGCGGGACCGGAGTCGAGATGGGAATGGTAACCGGGACCGAAACCGGAATGGAAACAGATTTGGTTTCTTTCAGATTTTCTATTTTCATATTCCGCTTCGGTTTAGGTTCCAATTCTGACTGAGTTATCACTATTTTGAAAGAAGGCTTCTTACTATAAGCGGAGTCGGACACGGGATAGAAATGGAATCAATACCTATTGGAAAACATGATTTAAAGTTCTAGATTGATTTTAATCCTGCTTCCGCCTAAAAAGGTCATGACGTCATAAATCATTTTTTAACAGTTTAATGTATATCTTCATGATTAAAGACTAGGTCATATTAAACGAAAAGGGGCTAACATATAACATGATAAGACCATCCCCATATGACCGTGGGTGACTGTACTTTCTAGGGCATCATATTTAAATTAAAATGTGAATACATAAATGCATCTAAACCATAATCTAAAACAAACTTGATATAAAAACTATGGCACGAATTTAACCCTTCTAATTTAACCAGATCAAATGCGCAACAAAAATTCCTAAGTAAAAACAAGATTTAACAAACCCTAACGCACTGTAAAACCTGAATTTAACCTAACTCATTGTAGAACCCTAATTTAATCTATGCATTTAAAATCTGAAGCAACACGATGCGATCATGACTAGAACATGAAAACGACCGTGCCATAAAACAAAGAAACCAGATACAAAAGCAAAAAACGAAGACAAGAACAACAAACAAACAAACAAACAAAAACAAAACATGCAAACCTACTAAGAATCATGAACCTGCCCAAAGCAAAATGATCTAACACAAACAGCAACAAAAAATGTTAAATTAAATAAAAGAAGAACGAAAATAGGAAACCCTACCTCGAATGCAAACAAATAGGCAAACCTCCTAAAGAAATCTGCAAGCAACTGTTTCTCCTTCAATCGATTTACTTGCACAAAATCTTCACTGCAACTCTAGTTCGCTCTTCAATCTCTTAAGAATAGTGATAATAACTATGCGTTAATCCCTAATTAAGGTAAAACTTGGAGTTTCACGCATGCCTAGCACCTGTCATTAATGTAATAAATGCAGTAGAGCGGAGTTAGAACTGCAGAAGAACTGGCCCATTACTGTCGTGTGACTTAAGTAAAAATTCAACGACCAAGAAACGGTGGGAGCGAAATCGAAATGAAAACTATTTTGGAAACTTGAGTAATTTCCCAACTTGGTTCCCATTTTGGGTCCGGTTCCACCGACAAAGCATAAAACAAAACCAAACACAAAAATATCGCAATAAGAAAACTTAACATACAAAACCTAGTCTAAAACTAAAGACCAAAAAGCAGAGGTGGGACGAGATTTGATTTTGAAATTTTGAATAAATACCGACTTAACTTCCACCCCGGCTCCGGCTCCAGCAAAGACAAGACAAAAAGGTTAAAAAGAGAGACTGTCAGGATGGGAATCAGAATGATTTTTAAAGGAAGTTTCAAAACCCGATTCAGTTTCGGTTCTGAATCTGACAAACTAAACCAAAGAAAAACAAAGTGTTGGAAACGAAAGACTCCAAACTTTGTTTGAAAATCAACCAAGTATAAAAACATAAAGGGGGACCCATTTTGACCAAGGCAAAAGATGGGGTGGTTATGCAATGCATAACACAAAGGACTTTAGATTTTTTCGATGCTTATTAAGTTAGGAATCCTTCATTTCACTGCTTAAAATGAACCCTACAACAACACATCTTGTTTAAAGTTCTCTAAAAAAATCATTTCCAAAGCTTTTATTAAGTTAGGAATCCTTCATTTCAGTGCTTAAAATGAACCCTACAACAACACATTTTGTTTAAGTGCTCTAAAAAGAATCATTTCTAAAGCTATATTAAAGTTAGGAATCTTTCAATTTTAGTGCTTAAAATGAACCCTACAAACAAACACATTTCAATTTTAAGGGCTCTAAAATGGACTCTTCCAAGTTTACATAGTTAGATAAAAATTTATTTGGTGCATAAAAAGAACAAAAAAACAAAGTCATTTGGTGCTCTAAAAGATTTTTAAGCTTTAAAATTAAACATGTAAAGTGTTAATTTATTTTTCTATTGACCACAACAATTTATTTTTGTTGGCGCACACTCGAATTCACTTTGTTGACCAAGTAAGACCAAGATTTAGAAACACTCAAACTTTGGGCTTAAAAATGAACAAATCATTCATTTGTTTTGTACCTTTTCTATGATGTTGACTAATAACTAGAAAACTTCCATTGGATGCAATTAAAAAGAACCCTTGTTACACTTTTCATATATTATTTTAGGGATAGCACCACTCGAGGTCCTTAAAAAGAATCAAACTGCTATGAATTGTATGTCATGCATTCAGTGTTTGGAAAGCTAAATGGTTTTCTTCTCCCCTCGCACCTTTTGGCGATCTTGGGTGAGCGAAAACATCTTGAGCTTCACATATTTATTTTTAAAAGAAAACCTTTAGAGGGCCCGCTTGTTGAGACACATCTCGTACTAGAGAACTCATAGGCAACCCAAGTGGTATTCTCATTTTGGACCGCTATATAAATAATTGTGGGTGTGAGGAAAGTTCTCACCCATTGATTGATGTTGTTATACCGATGTCTATCTCCCCCAATATTTTTTTGATACATTAAAACCCGAAAGGGTTGGGAGGCCTCTTAATTGAGCAAAACACTTCATGTATAGACAACCAAAACTCATAACCCCAAAACATTACTAAGAGCCAAATATTTGTAGAAGCTACCCTTTTATCCAAAAACATTCTTGTAAGGTGGTGCATTGGAATTTACTTCCGAGAAGTTACTTTCCAAGTATGACTACAGGCCCGTGCCATAAGTTGCATGTGAAATCATCCCTTCGAGGCATGAGGAAGGCATACCCAAAAGAATGGTTTCTATCTCTAGGGTTGTAAATGTTTGTTTATGTTAAACTTGCCAAAAATATTCAAAACAAACTTGACATCAAATTATATGCTTGATCTAAAAAAGAATACATCCAAACAAACACTAAACATGATGGTTGAATCATAAACCCTTTGACTTAGTGTATGCTTGTAAAAGAAGCCCCATATTTTCACTCCTTGAAAGTATTTTCCTTAAAGGCTTTTGAATATTTAGGCTTTTATTTCAAGTTGCATTGGATCAAAGTAAACATTTGGGAACTATGGCTTGGGTGTTGTGATTTCACAACTTGAAGCCATAGACATTAAGGTCACACAAATTCCATGCTTTTTGAGTCAGTACAGTACTGTTGTATCACTTGCCATACTCCAAACATAAATAAATTTTAAAAAAAACAACTTAAACATGCAAAAATCTAGAGAAAGATCACTCAAACTAGAAACAAAACACATAAAGACCACCTTTGCACAAAATTCTAGCACAGTTGCCCCATTTTCTATCTTAGTTGTTAAAAATTCATTGCATTTTCACTCTATCTTAGAAAAGCCAATGATGAAAATCAATTACATTTGATAGAAACTATGCACTTGATGTGAAACCCACGCACTTGCTCTTATTTTCTCTCATTTTCTTCTCAAGAACCAGCGCACTTGCCACTAATCTACTCGCACTTGCAAAAATAGCTCGCTTTTTTACTAAGTGATCATTGAATTTGACAGAAACACACAAAAGCCACACTTGCCATTCCAACTCACACTTGTTTCTCAAAAACCCATGCACTTGCCAAATTTTAGGCCACAATTGATAAATTTGGCCGCTCTTGCTCACATTTTAGCGCCTTTGCTTAGAAACCAATGCTATTGCTCTATCCTGCTAATGATTGGGAAAAATGAACCAAAGCTACTTACAAAATCCTTGTTAGGACAAAACCATTGAAAACCAGATAAGTCATATAGTGCTTCACCCATTTTCACCATTCCATCCTACTTTCGAAGATCAAAATCAAAGCACACAAACTTGGATTATTCCCTCACTCGTACTTCTAAGATATCAACAGTTACTTGGGACTCACAGATAGTTCAAGAAAGATTTTCCGCAACATATCCTCTAGGAGGAGAAGTGAGATATCAATCCAGGCCCCTTAACATTTTGAGTTCCAAAGGTAGTATCACCCCAAATAGCACTCAAACCCTCAAGTCGTGAGCTTCATAACAAACCATATCGAAACAAGCACAATTTCACCATATGAGCATTTGGCAACCAGGTGCTCCGGTTCAACAACCCAACCTTGTAGCACCAATCCTACAACCTAGTCTCAAACACATTGAAGGTGAACAAACTGATATCATTAGCAGTTTAAGAACTATCATATTTGAGAAGAATGAAACACCCAACCAATGGAGAAATACAAAAAAAATCTTAGAAAAAGAGGAAGAGAAAGCAAACCTAGCAGCCGAAAGACCCGTGTTACCACCTCTTGTGTGGCAATAGATATACATCCCTCATGATCTACGACAAAAGAAAAAACCTTAGATCCAGCAAGAGCAAAATCCTTACACGGAAATCCATATTACAACTTTCAAAGAACCGCCCTACCCTAAAGTTTTCCAAAGGGTACATCTTGAGAAGATATTGCACCCATAAAAATACACTTAGACAATTTCTATTTTTGTTTTTCAATGGGCCAACCATCCTTAGATCTAATGCACTAAAAATTAAAAAATAAAAGTAACATTCATTTCCCTTAAAATAGAAAATCCAAAAAACAAAAGCATTTTTATTCCATAGCTAGGAGTCGCGAAAACATTCACAAAAGTTTGGCAATTGTTTATGACAACTACAAGATCACAACACAGGAAGAACATGGAAGCAAGCAAGAACAACACTAGCACCCCACCAAAAAATTCCATGAATGACGAATGTGGACCATTAGGCTATAGGCCAAGTGACCTTGAAACACCCCAAAAGAGACCTACGTATAGAGACACATTTAGTGAGGAAGAGATAAACCGCAAACAACAAGAAGTGATAGAACAAAACAACCAGGACCTAGAGAGAGTAATCATAGAGGAGGTAGATATTGAGGAGGAGATAAATTATGAGGAGCTATTTGAACATTCCAACAACCCAAAGGTTCTCAAACTAATGGATAAGATTATTGAGAAAGGATCAAAATTCATACTTCTTTAAGTTAGCACAGAGTCGTGCTAAACTACTAGTAGATTTTAACGTAGAGGACCTCAAGGATCCTAATCTTATTCCCTTAGGGGATAAATTGGTTGTGAGATAGATAACCGAACCCCTAGAGATTCCAAACATGCCACTCGTATTCTCACAAAATAGTGGTCAAACCAAGGAAAACCCCTTGTATAGAAAACCAACTCAGATCAAACAAGTGGTAGTGGCACAACATTATCAAGGAGGTCCATCCCAGTACATACCACAAAAAACCAATCCACCTCCCAGACAATATGTACCTCAAAACACTTTGAATGTCGACCCCTCCCAACACACAGTACCATCAACAAGGTGGACCACAGGGTTCCCCTCCAAATCAGTACCATCAACAAGGTGGACCACAGGGTCCCCTTCCAAATAAATACCACCAACAAGGTGGACCATAGGATCCCCTTCCGAATCAGTAGTACCTCAAAAAAATTGGACCACAGGGCCCCCTTCCATATCAATCCCAACAACAAGGTGTGCCACAAGGTACCCTTCTTCAGTAATCTCATCAACAAGGTAACTTTCCAATGCACCATCAGGAAAACCTTTAGTATAGTCCATCCTAGTAGCAAGGTGTGCCACATGGTACCCTTCCCTATTCATCCTACCAACAAGGTAACCCACCAATGCATCAATAGGACAACCTTCAATATAGTCTGTTCCAACAGCAAGGTGTGCCACAGGGTACTCTTCCCAATTCGTCTTACCAACAAGGTAACCCACCAACGCATCAACAGGGTAGCCTTCAGTATAGTCCATCCCAAAAACAAGGTGTGCCATAGGGTACCCTTCCCAATTTGTCCTACCAACAAGGTAACTCGCTAATGCATCAACAAGGCAACCTTCAATATAGTCCATCTCAGCAAAAAGGTGTGCCACAGGGAACCCTTCTTCATTCGTCCCATCAACAAGGTAACCCACCAATGCACCATCAAGGAAACCTTCAGTATAGTTTGTCCTAGCAACAGGGTGTGTCATAGGGCACCCTTTAGTCATCCCATCAATAAGGTAACCCACCAACGCACCATCGAGGTAACCTTCAGTATAGTTTGTCTCAGCAACAAGGTGTCTCCCTAATGCATCAATAGGGTAACCTTCAGTATAATTCATTCCAGCAACAAGGAGTGAACCCTTATTACACACAGAAAGAACCTAACCCACTCTATGTTCTAAACAACTACCAAGGTTCGATACCCCTATTATATCCAACTTATGACCAAAGCATGGTAGGACAACAAGGCTATTACACGCAAGAATTGCAAACAAAAGTACCAAAAATAGAGATGGAACTACAACTAGAGGTGATGAATCAGAAAATATCATAAATGCAAGTAGGGAAAACAAAGAAAACCTATACCCTTCAGGAAATATGTCCATTCCCATTCGATTGTTCCATCATTGCACTACCTTCTCCAAAAAACTTTGAGATGCCCAAGTTTGACAAATACAAAGAAAGAGGAGATCCAGTGGAGCATGTATGAGACTTCTTAGTGTCATGTATGGAGGTACAAAACAATGATGCTTACCTCATGAAGCTCTTTCCATGCAACCTTATAGGTCATGCTATGGAGTGGTTTTCCCATCTAACATCGAGAATTAAAACCTTTGAATAACTATCTAGCAAGTTCATAAGCTAGTTATCATTCAACATAGAGAAAGATTTCACCATCATAAGTTTGTCCACAATCAAACAAAGTCAAAGAGAGTCCTTTACCTCTTACCTCCAGTGATAGAGACACAAGGCTAGTTGATCAAATGGCCCATTCCTGACAAGGAATTGGTAGATATCTTCATCTCCAATGTACTACCCAAGATTAACTACCAACTCACTATGTTATCTCCTATAGACTTTTAAGAAACAATAAAAAATGGATTACATATTGAGAGATCACTCATTGCAAGGGGAGTCCTTAAATTTAACAGCTCAAAAGACAGTCCCTCTATTTCAAATGAAAAACCAAAAATCTAGGCAAACAACAAGAACGTTACAAATGATGGAGTGGTTGATGCAAGAACCTTATGGAATGCACAAAACATACCTCAAAATAAACCACAAGTGGCACAAATTACCTACATTCCAAATAGTACATAAAACAACCAACTTGCCTATCCCAAGAACAATCAAGTAGTCAACCAACAAATGAAACAAGGAGGGCAATAGAGACAATAGGATCAACCTAGGAGGCAGTTCACAATACTAGGAGATTCACTTGAAATAGTCATGCGTAAACTAGTACAACAAAACCTCATCAAGGTGAATGATCACCCCAACTATGAGGAACCTAGCTTTAAGAATCCATGGTATAACGAGAAAGACTTGTGCGAATTTCATAAGATCAAAGGACACACGACTAACAATTGCATGTAACTCAAACACATCATCCAAGACTTGATAGACAAAGGAGAAGTAGATGTTGAACATCGTTTTGGGAACAAGGACCTTTAAATATAAGCCAACCCAATCCAAAATCACGCTAAAAGGAATGACAAGGGAAAAGAACAAGAGTGCCATAATGCTAATTACATGTATGGTGACACAGTTTTAGGAACCCTCTCAAAAGCGGATGGCAATAGGGAAAACGTAGTCACTATATGAGGTGGAGACAACAACTGTAATGCAACTACCCATTGAGGGAGAGTTACAATACAAGGAGCTCCACCCAAACCTACAACTAAGGCATCAAATGACTGCAACATTTTAGACTAGCTAAAGAGAACTCTTGCCTTAATCTCAATCCTAGAGTTGTTAAAACTATCATCCACACATAGAGAAATACTTGAAAAATCTTTGGAAGCATCCATCCCTAATGACCTCAATCCAAATCAGTTCCAATCCATGGTTGGAAAAATCACAGCCAGTAATCATTTAGTCTTTTCTGAGAAATACCTTCCACTAAATTCATTTCACAACCAAGCCCTCTGCATAGAGGTTAGTGTCCACATGAGCATGGTAAAAAGAGTGTTGATAGATAATGGTGTAGGTCTAAACATCTGTACCTTGAAATTCATCAAACAATTGGGATATTCTAATGATATGATAGATAAAGCAAGGAGTATCACCATCAGGTCCTATGATTACCTTGAAAGGAATTTTGAAGGAACAGTCAGGATACCATTGTAAATAGGACCAGCCACCATGGAAACCAAACCACTTTTCAA
Organism: Sequoiadendron giganteum; assembly: GCA_007115665.2. Classification (NCBI taxonomy): domain Eukaryota; kingdom Viridiplantae; phylum Streptophyta; class Pinopsida; order Cupressales; family Cupressaceae; genus Sequoiadendron; species Sequoiadendron giganteum. The sequence continues at coordinate 334,595,984 of CM021109.1, read as the reverse complement.
GTACTTGACCTTGAATTACCATATAACCTACTCCTGGGATTCCCTTGAATTCATGCACTACAAGCAGTCCCTTCCACCTTCCACAAATGCCTAAAGTTTCTTCATGGAGGAAAATGAGTGACTTTATATGTCAATCCTAAGCCATTCCATTTTTGTGCAAAGTTGGAAGAAAAGTATAATAAGATCTAAAGCATACCTAACAATGACATAGCCTTCCACTCATTCTCATATGTTCACCCTTCCACGCTTCCATCAACCTCAATCAAGACCACATCAAGTGAGCAACCGAAAAGGAAAACCAAGGTACAAGTACTTGACAAGGGTAATGGGGATTGCCACTTTAACCAATCATTTTGTATTGGTATGCTCCCACCAACACCTAAAATATATGGAGGTCCAAAAGAAATCAAGCCTACTCAAATAGTGTAAATGATAGTCAAACCCACGATTTTCACCAATTGGGGAGACATGAAAGACAAAGAGATATTCAAAGAGTACTTCTCGTCCATGATTTACAAAAAGGACCAAGAAGAGGTAAAATGACCACAAACCCTTCTAATAGACCCTAGTAGTAAAGGCTACCAGCTAGTTAAACATATGGGATACAGTGCAATGGGTGGCCTCAGGCTACACAAACAAGGTAGGTGGGATCCTATCATAGTGGAACAAAGAGAAAATATATGGGACTAGGTTATGGGCCAAAAGACATGGTTACTCCAAAAACTAGATGAACCTCTTTTAAGAAACAAGAAAATTATGCTAGCATTAAGGCACTGGATATCCACCACATCATGGACAATGATTTACTCGTCGAAGATTTATTCGACAAATTTAGCATTGATAGGTTCCCTCTCTAGTTTATCAAAACCATTCCCAATATCTATTATCAGTCTAGAACAAATTCTAATGAATACAAATGGGAATCTCTTTCATTTGTCACTAGATATAGTTCCCCCTCTTCTAGTAATGATTACCTAGACACCTAGTTGGAAAAAGATATCAGAGCCATACAGACCCTTTCACCAACCTCTGTAAGCTTTGTGGAAAATGATGATAGCCTCCCACTCTATTACCCCCAACTGACAAATTGGGACCAACAACAACATACACCTATTCTAGATCAATTCCAAAATGATGAGACAATCACAAAGTTCATGGGACTTTGAACAGGCATACCAGCAAGAGATCACAAAGCAAGGTTCATCATGGAGCTCAACCATGATGCATACTTTAGTGGAGAGATTGAACCTTCTAGTCAAAAAAATGAAAAGGAAAATGTAAAGATCAAAGCGAGGTCCCCTAGAGAAAACCATAGTGTGGCTCTATCGGATCCAGAAAAGAAGAAAATAGAAGATGCATCCAAAGATGAAAACCTCCCAGAGGCACTCGAGGATGGAGGGTTCAATCTCCCCATATATGAGTACCAAGAAAGATCAACACTCATAATAGAAGAAGTAGAGTCTATAAATGTTGGCACCGTAGAAAATCTAAAAATCACATACCATGCGGCATCACTTGATCTAGAAGAGAAAGCAAATTTCACAGCATTCATCAACACTAAGAAGGTGAACTTTTCCTAGACCTATGTTGACATGCCTAGACTAGATCCGACATTAGTGGTACATCATTTAGCTATAGTCCCTGGAGCAAAGCCTATCAAGCAAAAACTCAAGAAAATGTATCCCTAAATAACATTACTCGTAAAGTTAAAGCTAAAGAAACTACTAGATGTGGGTTTCATCATACCCATTAATTATCCACAATGGATATCAAATCTAGTACCTGTGTCAAAGCCTATTGGGGGCATAAGGATAATGCATAGATTTCAGAGACCTGAAAAAAGGCATGTTCAAAGGATGACTTTACATTTCCAAGTATCAACATAATTGTGGATCTCACAGTAGGGCATGAGATGTTATCCTTCATGGATGGTTTCTTTGGATATAATCAAATAAATATCTCTCCAGATGATCAACATAAAATAGCCATTACTTGTGCTTGGGGGACCTTTTGCTAGAATCCAATGCCCTTTGGCCTAAAGAACACAGGAGCAACATATCAAAGAGCAATGAGAACTATATTCCATGATATGTTACACACCATCATAGAAGATTGTGTGGATGATATCGTAGAAAATTCCATCAAAAGGGAAGATCACTTGTCAAATCTTGCAAGGGTGTTTGAACAATATAACCTGAGACTCAACCCTAAGAAATGTGTGTTCGAAGTAACATCCATAAAGTTGTCAGGGTACATAGTGTCAAGAAGGGGGATTGAAGTGGATCTTTCAAAAGGAAAAGCTATACTAAAGATGCCTCTACCAAAAACACTAAAATAGTTGAGAAGTCTATAGGGAAAGTTGTAGTCCATCAAGCAATTTATCGCATAATTAGCAGACAAATGTCACCCCTTCACTTATCTTCTACACAAGGATATCACCTTCAAGTGGGATGGGAGATGTGACCAAGCATTCTAACAAGTCAAGGAGTACCTACTTACTCCTCCTGTACTCATGTCGCCGATCCTAGACAAAGAATTGGTGCTCTACGTGTCTACCACACAATCAACACTAAGAGCTCTCCTAGCCCAACTAGATGATAACAAAAAAGAAAGGGAAGTCTCCTACATCAGCCAAACATTGGTGGGCTATGAACTAAGTCACTCACCCATTGAAAGAGTATGTCTCTCAGTCATATTTGTGACACAAAATCTAAGACACTACATCTTAAAGATGAAGTTAAAGTTGATTTCAAAAGCAAACCCACTCAAGTACCTACTAGCAAAAGTAGCCCTAGCAGGCCATATTACCAAATGGGTGATGATCCTAAGTGAATTTGATATCGAGTATGTGGATAGAAGAGCTATCAAGGGACAAACCATAGCAGACTAGTTGGCTAAAGCACCCATAGATGATCACAAGCCTCTCATAATGGAATTTCCATATGAGAGTATGTTGATCATAGAACAGATAGGCCATTGGATTATATACTTTGATGGGTCCCACACTCAGCATGGATCTAGAGTAGGTGTTTTATTTTCTCACACCACAGGGATACAGTATACCCAAGGCATATATGATTGATTTTCCATGCACAAACAATATCTCATAATATGAAGCTCTTATCACAGGGCTCAAAATGGCTATAGAATAGAGAATAAAAGAGCTATAGGTCTTTGAACATTCTCAACTAGTGATCAGATAGGTGAATGATGAATACCAAAATAAAATACGACAAGATGATGCCATATAAAAGGATGGTGGACAACTTCAAGGAATATTTTGTCACAATAACCTTTGAGAAAATTCCTCGAATCAATAATAGATTTGTCGATGCAATGGCAACAATAGGCTCACTACTTGATATTCCATAGAATGTTCCTAAGTATGAGTTCCCCATCGAATAATTACTTGTACCTACATTCAACATCCCAAAATCAAAACTGGTATGTGTTGTTATTTCTAACTCCCCATGGTACCAAGACACCTTTGACTACATCTAGCATGGTATCATACCACTTGACCTAACGGCCACACAAAAGAAAACCTTCACTCGTAGAACTTCTTGATTTACAATCCTAGGAGATACCCTATACCATCGTAGTCTAGATGGTATGTTACTCTAGTGTCTTAATGAAGAAGAAGCATAAAAGGCCTTACAAGAGGTACACGAAGTTGTTTGTAGGTCCCACTCTAGTGGACCTAACCTAGTCCAAAAACTACTCAAAACTGGGTACTATTAGCCCTCCATGGAATAGGAATGCATGCAATATTCTAAAATGTTTCGTCAGTGCCAACAGCATAGTGATCTGGTTCATGCACCAACACAAGAGTTGAGACCCATCACAACACCATGGCCTTTCTTGCAATGGGGATTAGACCTGGTACGTAAGATTTTTCCTGCTTCATCTAATGAGCACAAGTTTATTATCATAGCAACAAAGTATTTCACTAAATGGATAGAGGCAATTATCACTAGAAAACATATATCAAAATTCATTTTGAATTATTTGATATGTAGGTATGGAATTCCCCAAACGATGATAATGAATAATGGAATCCCATTCAAAAATCAAGACGTCCAAGAACTTTGATCCCAATTTTTTTATCTAGCATAGATTTTCCATGCCCTATTACCCCCAAGGAAATCGTCAAGATGAGGCATCTAATAAAACCATATTGAAAATACTCAAGAAGACTATTAATGAATTCATTCGTGATTGGCATTTGTAGCTAAACCCAACCTTATGGGCTTATCAAACAAGCATTCGAACACCTACAGGTGCTACACCATTTTTCTTGGTCTATGGATCATATTTTGTCTTACCTATCAAGGTTGAAATCCCCTCTTTGTGGATCTCATTAAAAGGAATGGTCAGCAATGAAAAATATAGGGTATCCAGGCTAAATGAATTAGAGCTCCTAGATGAAAGGCATTTGAGCATGTTAAACCATCTACAAGTTTATCATAATCAACTCAAATGAAGCTATAACAAGAAAATAAAAGATAGAAACTTTCAAATTGGTGACTTGGTCCTTAAGGAGAATCAAAAGGTACAACTAAATCAGGATGGAAAAGGCAAATTTGAACCCAACTGATAGGCCCATTCATCATCACAACAAGCTACAACTCTGGGGCCTATCAGTTGGCTACTCTTGAAGGATAACATCTAGCTAAACCATTGAATAACAACCACCTCAAGAAGCTGTACACATGAAGCACATCATAATACCCTAGGCAAGAGGGTAAAAAAATCCAAAAAAAACAAATAGATAAAAAAGTAAAAAATCAAAAAAAGCAAGAAAAATAGTAAAGAGAAATAAAGCATTCTTTGACTGAGAACCACTTTATGGTGCTCCTAGAATAGGTACCGTAGTGAAAACCTAGCAAACAAGAACTATGTTTGAATAAGAATCGCATAATTATCTACCATCCACATGATTCACCCATTCATTTCATAATAAGACATATGTCCAACCATGGCTTGGTATTGGTTTACGAAAGTAGTCTTGTCTCCAAATAGGATTAACTTCTCAAATTTGGTCATGGATTAGATCTTTGAGCGTCCTATCATGGTCAAAAAGCTAAAACATACAGAAAACAAAAAAATCAAAAACATTTGAAAAACATCAAAAATAAAACAACATCGTTGGATTGTTCCTTCATTCAAACAGTCTAAGATATCAACATTTGCTTGAACCCCACAGCTAGTTTAAGTAGATTTCCCACAACATATCCTCTATAAATAGAAGTGGAATATCAATCCAAGTTAGCAATGCTATTTAAAACCAAAAAATAAGTTTATGCTTTGAGTCAAACTGGTCGAACTATGTGGTCTTTGTGCGCACAATGTAGGTAAGGATTAATAGCCCTCGAGACCCTAGATCAATCCCCTTAGGTTTCTATCATACTTTATTTCAAATTAGTCAAAAAAATCAAAATCCAAAAACAATCAAAAATACAAAATCCAAAAACATTCACAAAACATAAAATATAAAAAAAATTTAAACCAAGTGAACTACGAGCCTCTGCATGTACAACATAGGCAAGGCTTATCTTTGATGAGCCCCTAAGGTCCTAGGTTAGTCCCCTAAAAACAACAAAAAAAATCATAAAAACTTGGAAAATAAAAGAAAGTTATATCTTCATCATCACAAATCCGTAATAAACTCTTCATCCATAATAAACAAGTTGTCACCTTCATCCTTTAACAAAAAAAACAAACAAAGCAAAGCAAACATAAAAAGCTAGAACTTTCAAGCAAACAATCACAAAGCTTTGATTACAAACAAAAGGAAACAATTCCTAAGTACTGCCTACCTATCTTTTGAGAAATTACCAACAACATTCTGAGATATGCCTTAATGAATCCGTTCCTATGATAGACATGATCAACAATGGATAATAGTCCTGAAACCTCAAACAGATATGGCAAGTGATACTGCAACTTTATTTTTATCTTTTTATAGTCTTATCTTTTTTATTTTTCTTATTGACTCATTCACAAGATTTCTCGAGATTATCCATAAGGATTTAGAGAAGAAGGAATGGGGGAAATTGAGCATCATTTCAATTTGTTTTTTGTAAGATATTCTTGTAATATTACCATGGTGAATACTTGCTTTATTGAGTGTATGAAAGTTGTGTTGAAACAATTTGTGAAGTAGTTGCATGTAAGGTGTTCTATACCTCTCTACATAACTAGTTTGAAATTTTTTTAACACAACTCGACTATATACTTTAAACAAAATATTTCATATGTTTGGTATGAATAAGAATACTCTTTGTTTGTAGAGTCAAAGTACACACAATGGATACAAATTCACCTTGGTCATTAATACCCTAGTGCATCGTATTTGTTTTCTACATCAAATAGGATTGTTAAAACTGCGAAGCCTCTAAGAAAAGCGAAAGAAAACACATCAACAACTAAAAAACATCAAATTTCTATCCATCATCAATTATTTCTTCTAACCAACATCCATCCTTCATCACAATATCATTAGTACCATATCCATCTTGCATCCACAATGTCATCAATACATATCATGATGATGTTGAAAGCAATGAAAACATCATGTATCATGAATAAACGACATACATCCATCATATATCAACATCATATATCAAAACGGTATATTAATAATCCATGATAAAACATCATATGAAACAATATATGATCCATCCATTCACACCATATGCATACATCAAAAAGTACAAAAAAACATATATAACTGTACATCATCATACATCGTCATCCATGATCATCACATAAACACATAATGAGCCGAATCAAAGAAGGTATATCTCATATATATCATCATCAAAAAAGGGAGAATGTCATAGTACATCATCATCAATGAAATGAGTATTGATAGGATAATACAAAATAATACATATATACAAGGCCTTGACTAGGACGATAAATATATATACAAAAATCATATCTGTAATATGTCTCTGAGCAATAAACAACATGAAGATCTAGTACAAATATAATAGTGCCCGACAAGAAGGAGAGAACTCTATAGACCATGCTATGGACCACTATTTAGATTTGGATGTTTGACAGACTACCTGCTTGACTCAACACCACCTCCACCTCCCGCAGAACTAAGCTCTCCAAACCATGGACGTCGCGTAGCCCTAGAACAATGGCATCATACAAAGTCTGATAATATGTCGACATCTATAAAAAATGATCCTTCTCAACTCAAAAACTATCACGCTCTACCCTCAAACTGTCCCTCTCAACAATAACACTTTGTAATTGTGTCTCAGCAATGAGATAATGACCAATCTATGTTGTGTCTCTCTGCTCTAAATCTCTCTCGCTCTACAGTAACTGTGAAAAATTTTGCCTCAAAAACTTGTCACTATAATATTTCTACATCTCTATAAGTAGTCATCTAAGCTAACTATATACCTCAATCTCCAGGTGGTGGAGGGGGACCTAGAACCTGCCCCTAATCACCTTATGCTCCATCCTATTGAACCCTACCCACCTGCTCAACAAGAACCTCAATATGATATTGCTCCCAACGTCGACCTATAATGTCTACTTTTCCTAAGGCAAGATCACCCCTAGGATCTATGAACCTCAATGGCACGTGTCATGCCCACCACTGATGAAAATTGGGTGTGGTACCATGATTTGCTAAACCAACCAGCCAACCCCATCCAATTGGGTCAATTGCTCTGAATGCACTGATAGTAGAATCAATTGGGTCAATTGTCTATGTGATGACCCCATACACGAACCTCTCTAAATGTCTGACCAAACTGATCCTCATAAGTATCAAGAAACTAACCCTATCTCTCTCTAAATTGACGATGTGCTTTTTCAGGTAGATATCACTCCAGCCATGCCTCACAGTCCATATAAGGTCTCCAAAAAAAACTTGGCATGCCATCAAACACATGGTGCCAGTATGGAAGATCCCCAAGCAAGGTGTAATGTAAGAAATCTCCATAACAATACGAGTATGGATCCCCAGTAGTATGATCCTGTATACCATCAGGCTAAGCAATTGCAATGTGCTCCCAAGCCCATGTATGCAAAAGTGAGACACCTACGGAAATATATTTCTCACCCCGATATACAACCTCATGCATATCTCTGTAGAGGTGGGCGAGAAGACACAGACCCCATGCATATTTGGTCCCATTCTCAAACATACCCTCAATACAAATACTCCATCCAACAGGGAACTAATGACCTCTCTTGTTAAGAGCAACTAGCCCTGAAATCAAACCACAAAGAACAAGGGAAATAGGGTCTACACTGCTAACGAACTCAGACAAATCAATCTCGGACTGTCAAACCTCCAAGTGTCTAACACCCAACACATGTTGCATGGCATGGGTACCCCATCGAACATGGTATGTCAAAAGCTCACCATGGATAGGAATGCAAATAATCCTCCACAAATCCTCAAGTGTAATGGTGAGCTCTCTTGTAGGTAAATGGAACAAAGAAGTCTTTGAATGCCACCACTCCACAAGTGCGTTCATCATCACTGTGTGAGATCAGATGGGAGGCATGTAACAAATATGACGAAGCCCGACCACATCTAGGAAATCTTGCTCCAAAACATCAAAGTGTGTAATCAAATCAAATAGATCTCAAGGTCATCTCTCCCTTGGTTGTAGTGGTTTAAGGACCACCTGCAATCATTTTAACCCACAATGTTAGGATTTCACTCTGAATATGCAAAACAAAACGAAAATGACAAAGAACAAGATTTAGGGTTCCAAACAAGTAAAAGTGAGTGAAACTTAGCAAAGCTGAGGAGAAATTATTAAAAGCAATGAAAAAAAGTTAAAAGCGAGGAGCAATTGCAAAGGTGAGAGAATCAAAAGCACAAAGTTTTTGCAAATACACAAAACGAAAGAAAGTGTGAGAAAAATGAGCCCAAGCAAACAAAAGTGAAAAATAAGAGCAAAAGCGAATTACAAAGGCGAAAAACCAAATCAAATATGCAGAAATAAAGTAAATGCGTAGAATTTTTGCAAGTGCGAGCTTTCTAAACTGACAGGTGCGATAAAAATTAGGTAGAAGCGTTGAAAACCTAAACCTATGCTTTTGACATGAGGAACTTTGTACATGAATTATGAGAACATGAGAAAACAAAAATGAGAAGTGAGAGGGTACATACTGGGGCACCGACACCTGCGGGTCGTCCAAACTCTCGAACTAGGTACGAATGATGTGGGGCTCCCTGAATCCTAGGCATTGATCCTTGACAACTGACAGAATGGGAAATCTAGAGACAAGCATTCGCTATAGGATCAAAGCACAAATGAGGTAATTAGAACCCTAATTACCTATTTTAACCCTAAAAAAACCCTAATTTCACCTAGAAAACCCTAATTTTTACTTTGGGAACCTTCCTACATTCAAATTAGGACTTCTCAAGAACATTGAAACAAGCAATGAGGGACCTATAGACCTAATTTCTTATCTTCTCCATAACTAAACTAAAATAGAATAGTGTCATGAGCCTGACCTCAAAATCAAAAAATTTGGCCAACCTCTCGAGGGGGCAACACAGAGTCCTACCATCATTCCGCTGACTGTCAAGGCACAATGGGGCATAATTTTTTTTCAAAATCTTGATCTTAACATCAAATCTTTGAAACAAAGCAACCAATACTTTGTATCGAAGAGGGGCAAAATGTAGACATTTAAAATTGACCTAACACCTATCACACATACTAAACGACATTTTCACATCATCGGTATCATTATCATCAAACATCACTGCATTTCACATCAATTGCATCTGAAACCCTGAATTCCTCTATTAATTGAATAATACGATATTATTTAATTAATTCACTTTTTCATCATTTTTGACCAATTAAATAAATTCCATTTATTTAATAGTCCTAAAACCCTATTTATGCTATTAATTGAATAAAACGACAATTCATGTTTTATCATTTCAACCAATTAAATAAATTACATTTATTTAATAAAGTCCTAATCTAACTTTATTTCATCTTGATTAGTTAAATAACACCTATTATTTAATTACGTCACTAAATCAATTTATTCCCCTAAGTTGATTAAATTATTAAATCATAATAGTTTAATTAACTCACTTTCCCTCCAAATTTGAATAAACTATTCAAAACATTATAAAAAATCAAATCAAACTAATGCAACTTTATTTGCAAAAGTCAAACTTGATTTGCACGTTCAACTCCAAAATGAATGAATTAATTAAATAAATAAATTATTCATTCTCAACCACTTTTCTAATTAAGTTATGATCCCCTAATTTCTCAATCTAAATCCTAATTGATCAATCTAATTCCTGAGTGATCAATATAAATCCTGACTAATCAAGCTAAATCCTGACTGATCAATCTAAATCCTGACTAACCAATATATTCCTCAATCACACAAATTGTGCAATCTATTTTGCACAGATTATTCATGTCTAAATCTTCTCAAAAACCTTCAACCATCGATCTTGATTCAACATTGTTTAATCCTAATCGTCTGTTTCAAATCCCAATTTCTATATAACAAACCTCTTTCCTCACAAAAAAGAATCAAAGAATCAACCTACTCAGACAACAAAGTAATTCCAAAACACCATTTTTAAAGCTTCAACATACCTTTGATCAACCATTCACGCATTGTTCTTCAAGCTTTTGCACACGAACTATGGAGGCTTCGTAGTAATATGAGCAAGCACATCCTCGTGAATATACTCCAATACGAGATGGGTAATAGCTTTGTTATTGAATTCAGTTATTTTTTATGCACTTCATTTACATGTTCTTGAATTCAATATTCTAAATTATGAATTTCATAAGTGTAGGAATAGATCGTAGATTAGTTTTCTTGATTATAGATTAGATTCTATTTCAATTACATTTATATCATCTAGACTTCTATGATTTTCCCCCTCACATGGATGTTAATGAACATAGAGGGACATTTAAAGGCACTAAGATTGAGTGACAATGGTTATTCTCATGAAGGATCAAGAACAACCATTCAAAGTGCAATATCATCAATAGATGGTAGTGGGAAAGAAATAATAAGAGGTAGCAATTAAGAGTCTAAAGGAACATGTCAATATAATATTCTCGGGCATGGAGAGAGGACAATAATGATTCAAATAAGATCAAGACATGACTAAAAGGATAATTGATGGTAGTTTGACCGGGTAGTCTATAAGACAATGAATGGGAAAACTTTAAGAATCCATACAACCAAAGGTTATCAAAGGTTTATTCTTCAAAATCCTACTTTAAACCCTCACTATGATTATCAACACAAAATGACAAATGTATAGTCATGTTGACACTATCTACAATAAACTATGGAAGATAGAGATTAGATAAATAGTTGAAAGAGCTTAATGAAGACAATGAAAGATTTCAAAAGGCCCATCTCAAGAGAGAATAGGGTACGGTCAAGTTCCTTTGTTGACACTACTATGTTTTCTAAGACTAATAGAGATGAAAATGAAAGAATGCATAATAATCATAAAAGGCATACCTATGAATAATAAAGGGCAGTTCCCAACACAATGAAAGGGGTAGTGAAATATATTACAATAAGGGACAAGTTTAAAGTATTGAGAATGTGTCCATAAAGAGGACAGACTTGGGACATGGCAAAGGTAAAGTCTATGAAAAGTGTCAAAAAGAGTAACTTGAAACATGATAGTCTAAGAGGAACAATCATTATGAAAAAAGACAAAGACAGTGACAAATAAATTGTTAAGCTATGGTGGAAAGTCAAGATTTAACTCATAACATACAATGAAAATGGTAAGAAGGGAGTCTTGAATGTATAATTGATAATTCTAAGAAACAACAAGCACAAAGGGGTTTCACTTGTCAATTTTTTGTTCTCCAAAATCCTCTCAATACATTATAAGGAGCATGCCTAAAGCCTTCTAAACATGATAGAAATGTATAGGTGAGAACCCTCAAGATAGTTCAAGAGCCATAAACATGACATGCCTAAGGGGACATAAAAATAAACGTTTAAAGGATAGCCTAAGCATGCAATAATAGAAAGATAGTTTAAAGACACTCAAGTATAGGGCAATCTAGTGATAAAGGGGAAATATATATAGAGAAACAAATAGATAGTGACACAAAGATATGCTTTGGCTAGAGAGAGTTACAAGAAGATAGGGTTATCCTTGACTGTCAAGGATAAGGATGGACTATAATTATAAGTTAGAGCAAGAAGAGTTTTAAGGAACACAATCTTAGGGTAGTATTGAGATAGTTTTTGATAATGAAAAGGATAGAGTTGCAGATCTGTGAAGAGTAAGACAATCAAAGGAAGCCTTCCTGTGAATTGTGTGACAATAAAATCCAATAGGTGATAGTGGAAAAATGCATAAACATAAAAGTGCAGATGAAAATGCACAAAGAACACATAATCAAGAAACAATGCAAATAATAAATGAATGATGGATAAAGTCATTATTAGAGTCTTCATAAACTGGCAAGAGGTGGCAATCCTATATCCTTAGGACAACCCTTAAATGATTTTATAGAAACAAGATGAAAATCTACACATGGTAAAGTCCAATATCAAGAGAGTAAATACCTTTACGGTGTAAGGGGAATCGTTCATGAGTTTGTGGAACAAGAAAATCACCATGAGAAGTGACAATGAAATCACATAGTGTTAGAGTGTGAAAGAATGAATGACAAGATTTATAAAGTGTAGGGTACTATAGGTGGCAATGTGATACTATTTTTGAGGGTCATATGATGGTAGGAGTTAAGGTGTCTCTAAAGGATTACTTGAAGTGTGATAAAAGTTGCATAGGAAAAATCATACCAAATTAGAAAGAGACGAACTTGAATCATCACTCCAAAAGGGACACTAATCTTAATACTTCATGGATAGGATAAGTGGTAATGAATCATAAGTCTTCATGAAAAGGATGATATTTGTATGACATTTGAATAGTAATATACAAGGAGATAGTAAATCATGTTCAGATAAGTGATTTTATTCATACAAAAGAAGATAGAAAAGGCCATGGTGTATGCCATGGAACATGAAAATAAGAGGCAAGGTGATTACTATGACATTCATTACAAAAATAATGACAAGAAGTATAAAAATAAGAGGCAAGGTGATTACTATGACATTCATTACAAAAATGAAAGCATAAAAAATAGAAGTCAAATCACATGTAATGATGACAGTCTTGAGACAATTGAATGTCAAAATGATAGTAAGAATTATTAGTCTCTATGACTTGGGATGATAAACAATAAGTTCATATCCAAAATATATAACACTTATGCAAGAAACATAGTGGTGAATGATCTTATAGATACAATGTGATAGTGATTTCAAGCACTAATTTCTAAGTGCCAAAGTATAACAAATTTGAAGAAAATCCAGTCATCACAATTAAGAAAACATATCACCATGACTATTTAAAGTTGAGGAGGTTTCATAAGATTGTGTTCAAATCTCCTCATTTCCTTTACCAAAGCTTTATCTTAATGCACAAAGTGGAGTGTCCTATCAAGAGCAAGCAATAAAAAAATTTCAAGTGGAGAGATAAGGTATATGGAAAATGATAGAAGGATAACAACTATGTGAGTTTAGGCTCTAAGAAGACAAGATGTGATAGGTATAGTGAAAACATGGTAAAGTCATGATAAGTTCATGAAGAAAATAGTCATAGTAGAATACAAAGATAAATGGATAGAGTGTTGCCACTAATAAGGATGAAAACGAACAACTATGATGGTAGGAGACAAGAAACATCAAATGACAGTGAAAGAAATGACAAGAAAGTTGTTACATAATATCCATAAGTATGACATAACAATGGCTAAGTAAATGGTGAGGGTGCAAGGGTAAAGGAGCCTTCAATAAGTCAACCAAGTATCAAGAATTACCCCTCAAGTATTTATCATGGCCTCCTTGTGATCCAATCACTTTCAAGGCACCTATCACATGTCCTAATTGTTTGCAAGGAAGTTTTAAAGCAGTTGGAGGTTGATGTTTGTTACAAAGGAATTATGAGCAATTCCCAATATTTAGGAGTATTTTTAAGAAAGTTGATAGAAAATAGGGGTAGTCACAAATATCTAGGAGATGACAAAGGTTGACAAGGTCAAGAACATCCTTCTTCAATGCCACTTCGAATTTTTTATAGCATTAACCCAAGAAAAGCAGTTGGGCACCCAAGACAAGGAGATTTTGACTCAGTCAAGAAATGGACAATTGTCACTCTATCTTTAGAAGACATGTTCCATCTTTTGAGGATGCAGTTTGAAGGCTAAAAGGCACACTTAGGTTCATTTTGAAATCAGTTCTTGCATTTTTGGTTAAAGTATTGTAACTTGGAAAATTCTCTCTCTAGTCATATTGTGTATAGTAACTCAAAAACCAAGCTTGAGACTAAAAAAGCATTGTAATATTTCACTTTTCAAGCATCTTTAATCAAATCATATCATTTTTAGACTATGTGTAAAACTGTAAGGTATCTTTATCAATGAAAACCAAGTTCTCATCATCATTGTACTATTTCATGTTGTGTGTTGATTAGTTTTATGCATTTTTCCTATGTTTTATACTAAAACCTCTAAATCATGCATGCTTAAACACCTACAAAACCTAAATATTTCTTCTTTATGTGTTGATTACTAGTTATAAAACACCTAGATTAGTTGATTCAATTGTGAAAATAACCCATTTTCCTTCTAAAACAACAGAGATAGGACACATTCTAGAAAATAGCTTAGAACATAAGGTAGAGCAACAAAGTTGTGTGACAAGAAACATCTTTCATTGAGCATTTTATGTAAAATATTCTAAACATTTAGTCTTCAATATTTTGGTGCATCACTATCCATAACTTTAGGTTCAAAATTTTCAATCCTCTATCCCTTTTCCATGGTATAAATAGATATATTAGATTAGAAGAAACTCAAAATTAGGAGAAAGCATAATGGGAACTAGCCCTCTCTAGAGGTTGATCTCCATCATCTAAGCCCACACTCAGGGAGATCATCCCATGTTTCATGAGGTGCCTGAGTGATTTTATCAGCTCAATAAGGGTGCACACTTCCACGACAACAAGAACAATAAAAGGGATGGGGCCACTGGAAGTGGATATGGACATGGTAGAAGTAATAAACACCCAAAATCATCCTCCAACAATTTTGTTGTCATCAACCTAATTCACACCATCTCTCTCAAATTAAATAAATAAATTATATTTATTTAATCAATTGTCTCTATGCAATGTGCCCTTCTCACTTGTGAGCAATTTTTTTATCAATTAGCTCATTTTCCATTGTTTTCCTGTAAGCTAATTGGAATTAGAAAATGAAAAATAATTAAAATAATTAAGTTGTCCAAAAGTTACTTTTTAATATTTTAATTGACAAATTATATATAATTATTTTAAAAGAGGAGTTTTAAGTGTGTAGGTAAAGTGTCGTTAGGCTCAAGGTGATAAAAAGTGGTCATAAGGATACTTTTTATTAAGGAAAACAAAATTTTCAAAAAAAATAATGAAAAGGAAAAAAAAGTGGCAAAAATTCATTTTTTGAAAAAACTGTGAGAAACCCTTTTTCTGAAAAAGCAACAAAAAACTTCTTCAAAAAGCAACAAAAAGCACTTTTTTGAAAATTACTAAACAAGCAAAAAAAATATTTGTCCTAAAATAGCTCTAAAAAAGTCGTAGAAAGGGGTTGGGTCTTGAGAAGGGCTATTGATTATTTTTCATTTTTCATTTGCTTTGAGAAAGAACATGATTTATTTATATTTCTTGAGGACAAAAACCCTCTTGGAATACCAATATAGGGGACAAAAGCCCTCCTAGCTAGATATGGTGATTTTACCTTGAGATCACATTATTGTAAGTAAAGTTAGTTCCAGTTGGTGTTGAAGATGGAGATTTTTTATGTGTTTTAATAAGAGTGCTATTTTTTTTGGTAATATTTACTTGAGTTTTAAGAGGATTTATAATAATATTTTGGTGAATTTTTATGGAATTTGTATTTGTTGTACATGTTGTGCCAATAGAATTAATTCTATTTCAATCTAATATAAATTTGTTTCCTATGTTGGGGGTTTAGTTTGTGCATGATTTTGAGAAGTACACCAGTTCAGTTCAATCTAATCTTGGACATTAGCTTGGCCATGTGTATGCCAATATATTTTCAGCCCATGATTAATGAGAAACTTGCCATCCATGCTTTCTAAGTTTATTGAGTTAATCTTGTACTTATAATAGTTCATACTTTTGATCAAAATAATAAATCAACTAGTTTTAGCAGTACATTTTACTTTTATGCCCTATTGTAATTCATTTCATTCCTATCTTGTAATCCTCATATAGTAGTATGGTTGAAGGAATATATTTATATATTTTTTATTTTGTAAATTTGGATGGTTTATCACCAATTCATATGCATATCGTGCTTATAGGTCTTGGTCGATTCACCGCTAGACCAATTATTTCATTAGTCTATTTTGGAATTAAACAAGCTAATATAATCAACCATTTTGGTTTGAATTGATTTAAATTTTTTGTCAATGGCTTTCATTAACATAGATTATCCATTAAATAAGTGTTGATTGAGGTCGGTTGTGTTGCCTACTTGTTATGGTAGGCTTGCCACCATTTTATTATGTTTGCAAACATTACATAGTTATTAGTGTGATGCAATCATTGTATGATCTCACCTTTCCTACTCCAAGATCTGGGTCATCAAAAAATGTGGAGGCATTGCATATGCATTTTATATCCAAAACATTCAAAAAAATGTAGGGTGGTTTATTATAGTGGTATCAGAGCTGGTGGTCTTGTCAGCTTGTAAATTTTAGAGCTAATATTTTCATGCATAGTTTATCATCTCATGCATCTTAGTGAAAAATAATATATATTACTAGAGTGAAATTATAAAATAGTTTCAATTCCCTCATAACCTAGTTCAATAGTCAATTCCACAAGGTAGAATTGAAAATCAGACCCTAAAGGGTGTTCCAAAAGTGGTAGAGAAGAATATGGTAGATAGAGGCAAAGAGACAAATATGAGTAATATCCTTGTTATAGGACTAAAAGGAAATTCAATGCAATACTAGATATGATGGCACAATTTCTCATGAAGAAGGATCAAAATATGAGCATGCCTCAACAGTATAATAGTAAAGAAGTTACATCAAGAACTCCAAATTAGCATACAAACAATATAAATTAGTCCACTAGAACCATTATTGGTTCTACTAGACCATTTAAACCTACCTTTACCATAAATAGAAGAATAAATTAATGATCAATGCAAACTATTAGTTGATGAGATCAATGCATGCTATGCTAATAATTGATTTCTTCCTCGAGTTCTTTGGAATGATTTGTCCCTTAATCAGTTCATAAATTAGAAGAGATCCATAAGTGGGACTAGATAGGATCATAGACCCCAAACTAAATAAAGGCACTACCTGAATGCATTGGTAGAAATAACACTTTACCCATTCGATGTATGTGGGAAGAGCACAACACATTAATGGATTTAGAATTTGGATACTTACTTATCCCAAGACCCATGGCGAAGGACAAGGCCATTAAATTTGCAACTCTTCATCTTGAAGGATTTTCCCATGAATGGTGGTACCATGGGCTTGTTACTCAAGGTCACACTCTCATAAATTCAATATGATGAGTTTAGTAGGAAATTAATGAAGAGATTTGATAAAAATGATCCAAAGTTACAATTTTTTGAGCTAGACCAACTCTAGAAGTATGACATAGTTGAAATTTATGTTTCTAAGTTCTAAAAACTCGATGTTATGGTCCCTAGTGTCACAAAAAGAAGGTTGGTTATGTTATTCACAAAAAGGGTTGACATACACATTAAGGGGCTTGGTAAAATCCTTCGAGCCTACATCTCTAAAAGAGGCAATCAAGAGGGCTCTAGCTCTTGAATTTATTATTCTTAAGAAAAAGTTTTAGAATATTTTCTCATCCAAAAAGCTATTTTAGAAGACTTACAATCAACCAAAGAGTTAACCCCATAAGTTAGATGAGGAGGCCAAAAATGAATTGAGAAGGAAGAAATTAAGCTTCACATGCAACTATGCTTGGGTTATCATTCATAGGATCCTTGAGAAAGGCCACGTTCATTACATATGTGTGGTTTATGATGATGAATCAAAATAAAAAATTTAGAACAAGTTGATCCTAAAGAAAATATACTAGAAGAACCTAATTAAGAGAAGACGATTGAAGGTACACTTGCCAAATTGTTAAGTACATGGAAGCATGATCCTTTTAAGGTCTATGGGATGTTTTGTGGCTAAATAATCATAATTATAATTGATTTTGGTGCCACTCATAGTTTTATTGATGAAGTAGTTGTTAGAAAGGGGTTGAAAATAAAAGAATTTGAAGGATTTAATGGCAAGGTTGTTGATGGCTTTAATATTCATTTCACCAAAGGATTCCTAAGATGGGCCTCTTACTTGGGAATTATGAAGTGAAGGATGAATTTTATGTGGTGAGCACGAGAGACGCTAATTATATTTTAATTATCCAATGGATTCAATCATTGGGTGATATCACTCAAAATTTCCAAACCATGGAACTTAAGTTCCACGATGATGGTAAGAAGGTGGTTTTGAGGGGCATTTCTAATGGTACTCATCATTTTTTACAACCAAAATAATTGGGAGATTATTACATCACGACCAAGTAGAGTTGTTATCCCAATGTTTGATTATGTCTACCCATTCTCTAACAATTAAGAGATAGTATCATATAGATGTTTAAACTTTTTTAGATAAGAACAATAAATTTTTAATGGAATACCTCCAAGAATACCACCAAATAGAGGGATAGAGAGCATTATTAAGTTATAAGGATGAAAACCTATCATTACCACTCCTTTTCATTATCACATAAGGTATAAGGAAATATATGCATGTGTATAGATTACCGTTCTCTAAACAAGAAGGATGGAAATATATGCATGTGTATAGATTACCATTCTCTAAACAAGAAGACCATAAAGAATAAATATCCAATTATGAGGATTTATTACTTGCTTGGTGTGGTCTATTTTTTAAGAATAGACTTCAGATTTGGGTATCACCAAATCAAAGTTAGAGAAGACATCCAAAAAAATAATTTTTATGTCACTTTGGATTTTATGAGTTCTTAGTCATGCCTTTTGTTCTAGCTAATCCACCCACAACATTCCAATCTTTCATGAACCAAGTCTTCAATCAACAACTCTAAAAAAAATAGTATTCTTTGATAACATAATAATATACAATAAGACTTGGGAAGAGCACATGAAGCACCTAGATGAAGTATTGGGAGTTATTGAGGCCCAATACTTGTAAAAAAAGGAATATAAGTGTGATTTTGTTATGAAATAAATTATATATTTTGGAAATGTGATTAGCTCTAAGAGTGTAAGAGTTCATCAAGAGAATATTCAAGCCATCTTGGATTGGTCACCACCAAACACTCTCACTCATTTGATAGGTATATTTGGCTTATGCAACTTCTAAAAAAGGATTATGAAGGGATTTTCAAAGTTGGCTTACCACTCAATGATTTGACCGAAAATGGGGCATTTACATGGTCTACATCAACATAAAAAACTTTTGAGAAACTCATAGGAGAAACACTAGGAGTCACGACAAGAGTAATATTAGCTATGGTATTGGTAATAATGATATGAGGAGGCTCAAATGAAGAGAAAGGATTAGAGGGCACACTATTAAAAGAATCTAGCAACGATCCAATGTCATGTAAATATTTGTGTCAAAATATGCTTCAATTAATTTCTTTTGTAAGATTGTAGCTAATTTGTGAGGAGATTCAACATGATTGAGTGCATCAATAAAAAATTATTTATTGAGTGTAAAATCTTGTTTAGCTATGTGAGAATCATAGTCATAATCCTCTTGATTAGTTATTTTCAAGTCTGATTGCACCTTTGAGAGAGCTCTAGAATGACTCTCTTGCCATTTGACAAGCATTAAAACACTTCAAGGTTGTGGGTTACCTAGGGAGAAAGTGAATCTCCAGAGAGGGTAATTTCCCTTGGTGTCTAGCCTAAATTAACTTATGCTACCATTTCTTGCTAAGTAAAAGGGTAGAAAAAGATATAAAGTGAAACCTAAATTCTAATAAGGTGATGCACCAAATTGTTTTCAGAGCCTATACTATTTCTTAATACAATCAATTTGCTCAACGAATAAACTATTTTATTCAAAACTTGGGTTTAGAGTTATACATTAGTGCTTCATGTAGGAAAGTTGAAGTTTTCTCAGTTTTAGATGGAAAAAATCATGTGTTTTCACAATTAGAAGTTGTTTAAACCATTGAAATAACCTATAACTTGCATAAAGTATGTATATCTCTACATGAAGGTGTTAAAGGAAATGAGACATACATTGAGGATTTACATATAGATCACAAAAAAATATCAATCATTCATGTTTACACACAAAAATATAGATTAGAGAAGACAAATTACTTTCTTTATTGATAAAAAAATGCTTATAAATTGTTATTCATGCCTAAGAATTGAGTTTCTTTGAGTTTCAATGCTAATCTATGACTAGAAAGAACTATTCTCGGTTACGATACCATGTTAGAAAGAAACAAGGTTGACTTAAATCTACCTTTAGGCCTCCCTTCATGTTGTCCAACAACTTGCTAAACATTAGGAACATGATATGAGGGATAAATTACATGTGTTTGCTTTAGTTGGCTAGGTCAAACCTCTTGGCGTCTAGTTGATTTATCCCTATTTTTTAGTTCCTTAAAGTGTTCTATTGTGTTGCTTGAATGAAGAACCTTTACTTGATTTGACCTCCTTTATTGATGAAATCCTTAGAAAACTCCTATTTTCTCTCAACTACCTTAAATTGGGTCAAATTGCCTCCTATATTCTATCAATTTGTTGCACAAGTCATGAAACTACCCTAGATGCTAGGAAAAAGGCATAATTGATAGTTAATCTTTTCAAATTGCTACAACCTCCATCTCCATGCTTATAAGGTATGTGAAAGAGGCTTGAAGTGGTTACAGACCTCCTAGGGAATAAGAGGGTTTCTAGGACAAGTATTGACATATGTCATAATAATGAAGACTTCCTTCATCTCCTACTGACACAAGTTACTATCACCTTTCATTCTGCAATCAATTCTATGTTATCATTATTGTGCTATTAGGATTGTTATGTTTTTCTTAGATATTTGTTATGTGATGTAAAATTCATGATATGTCCTTGTAATTTGTATTTGTATTAGGTGTTGTATGACTTAAAACCTATAGAATTCCTTCAAGGAGATTGACACTATATTTTTTTCCTTTAACAACTCTCATAAACCCTTTCCCATTGACTTTCAAAGTTATCACTATTATGTTGACAAGATATTATTGTTATGGTGACTATCATGTTCAATGCCTTCCATGTCATTTGGTGCTTTCTCATATTTCATAACTAGACTATCACTCAGCCTCTTCTATGACTCTTTATCATAGATCATTTTGTTTATTAAAATAGGCTTAGGTCTACCACCCATCATCTCTATGATGTCTTGCTCAATGTGGTTTGAAATGGAAACAACAACACAAAAAATATTACATCTCTTTTTAGTAAAAATAATAGCTAATATTGTCTTCTAACCCTTCACATGCTAGGTTCACTCCATGGGACTTTCATATTCTTTATATAGATTCTGACATATCAGACCCGTCTTTATGTTGTGTATCAACTACTTTGAAGACTACTTCTCATGCATAAGTATACTATCTTCTCAAGGCAATGAACGAGATCTTGGGATCTTGGCCTTTGGACTCCCCTTACCTATAGGTGTATATGCTTCCAGATGGTATTCTTACTATCATATTGTTATATGTTCTCCTTTTCCTTCTCTATTTTCTCTTCTTCATCCTACACCCATGTTAGTATCCTTTCTTTGAGGTAGGTGGAATTAGTAAAGTAAATTGGTGATTCAATGCCAAGAATGATAAACCCTGATATTTCTAGTGATTCCATTTTCTTTACATTATCTTTTCGTCTTTCATGAAAATTGTTCCCTTTTTATGAGCCGTCTCCTTTGTCATTAACTTGTCTCTCAACCTTTTGGATTGTCATAAACCTCACACGATAAACCTATATTATCTTCATATAATTGAACTCCCTATGAGTGACTAGTGAGACAACTATCTATAACATTTCTCAATAAGGCATGTATCTTCTTTTTCCACTCACATGTTGATTAAAAAACATATATACACATGAATTTTTTGCTTCATCTAACACTTTAAAAAGCATTAATCAAGACCTTGTGTCCATGCATTCTATTTTCTTGATCTTGTCTATGTCATGAGTATTTTAGGCCCCTTTTGACTATGATCTCACTTCTTTTATCCTTCCAATGTCCTTTGATGGCTCCTTGTCATACCTTGTGCATTATTCACATAATTGTGATATATTCCTACTTTCCATCTTCCTCCCATTCAATCCATAGGTTTGCATCTTGTAGGATGTTTTTTAGTCTTTCCATAGATTGTCATACACTTAGCTTTTTCCTTTGTTTACTCATTTTATTTCTTCAACAACCATATGTTTCCCTTTGCCTCAACATGACTGTGACTTTATTCTAGTAAGCTAGTCCTTAAATGACCTCCATGATTGTGATGTATAACACCCATCACCCTTACACTTAAGACAGTCATATTCTAGATTGCACTCCCACCTTACTTTTCCTCTACTCATGACAAACCTTTGTTGTGTCTTGTGGTTTCAATTGTATAGTGGGAAAGGACTATCATGGAAAAAAAAATATCCCACCACTTTAAACCTTCACTAAACTCTCATTAACAATATTTTTCTCTGTGCGTTCTTTGAACAAGGTAGGGATATGTGTAGGGTTTTATGAGGTTTTAGGTAGTAGCAAGGTCCTTCAATAATTTTAATGTATGGTTCAGTAGAAAATAGACCAATGGCTTATTAGTGAATGTTTGACTCTTTTCTTGGGGCTTTGTAAGAATATAATTAAATGTAATATGATGACAAGACCTTATGATAGGGTTTAAGAAATGATTTTGACAAGCTCAAACCTTCTTGGAAATGTTTTAATCTTAAAACCAACACTAAACCTTCACCATGGGTAGGAAAAACAACAGGATTCATCACTTATTACCACTGCGAGCAATGTGAAAAATAACAAGAGTTGAGAAAAGGATTAATATTTCTTGACAGTGAGATACAAATTGAAATATAGGCCTGTCATTTGTTGTAACAAAAACCTCTTCTTTTGCTGACATTTGAACACACTCAAAAGTCAATTCTCACGTTTGTAATCCTTAATATATATTTTGATTTGATATTATGCTTATACCTGTATATTTGATTCAATATTATTTGTAGCATCATTATGTTGTATTGGCATCAGTTTTGGATGCATCTTTTGATACAATTATATTATGATCATGTTATGATGGATTATGTTGTTTTATTTGGATGATTATGCACATGTATGTTTGGATGAGTATTTTATGATTATTTTGTATACCTCGTTTGAGAATTGTATGTGTTTCAAATATTATGTATATGAATAGGTACACTTAGTGTGCATTGAATGGATACATGTACAAGGAATTTTTCTACTTGGCTTCACAGGTTTGAGTTATTCCCCAATGGTTATTATATGGGAGATGTCACATTGGCCAAAATTGTTAGCCTTACACACCATACTCAATTCGAGTGTGACTTCCTATTATATTACCTAGGTTGATCAGATTCAGTATGATTCTAGATACTGTACCCCTATTGTGGAAGCCTAGTGAAAGCGTGTGTGTTGATTTATTTAAATTCCAATTTCCAATCAAATAATTCAGAGTTTATGCTTAAATAGATTTAATTGATCAATTGAATTTGGGAGAAGTTTAAGGGAGTTTTAAATTAAGAAATGGAAAATATAAATTTTATGTTTTAAATTGAGTTTTGGAAAAAGGTAAATGGGGGGAAAGCATTTCATTTCAATTTTTATGCTTATTTTGTGAGAGTAATTAAGGGAGAAAAACCTCTTTAGAGCATTTTAGAGATTTGTTGACTGGGAGAGCATTTGGTGGTGGAATTCAACGGGGTTAGATTCATTGGGATAGGAATTGGTAGGGGAGTGTTTATACAGTTTCATGTGAGCTCATTTTCTATGTGTTTCACATGGTATCGATTTCAAAGTTTGGAGGAGTTTGAGGTATTTTGATTTTTTAATTCATTTGAGCATTTTTTTTCAAACATGTTTGTAGGAATAGGTTTAGGGGAGTGTATCCTCCCAACCTATGTTATTTTATATTTATAATTTAGCTCATTGAATTCATTATTTTATTTAAAATTTGAGAATTTTCTAAAATACGGGGTTATAATGCCCAATTTTTCAAGAATTGTGTAAAATGCATGTTTTACAACTTAAAAAGGGTGTTGGGTACTTTTTCCACCAAAGGGTATTTTTAGATTTTAGTTTTTCAAATTTTCAAATTTTAATAAAATTTCAATGGTGGATTTGGGAATTCCTAGTTTTTGCCTTGTGAAAATTTGAAAGCTTATCATGAAAATGAATGTTTTTGAATATTTGGATGAAGTGGTACTTTGTGAAATGTTAAAATAGATGTTGAAGAAAAATGTCATGAAAATTAGAAAAGTTGGAATTTTTGTAATGGTTTTTGTGCCACACTCGTTGGTGGGTGTGATGAATTAAGGGTCTAAGTGTTAAAGAGAGTGATGGAAGTGGCTCCCAACCTGAACCTAGCCCAAAGTGGCACGTAGGAAATCATGTGTGGGGATTTACGTAATAAGTGATAATTAATAAAAAAATAGGTAATAAACTAATCAAGATAACGGATATCCATCTCATGCCTTGAGTACTCATACAGGCTAAGGATGATTAAGGAAGACAAGCCACTCAAGGATTGTAAGACTTGTAGGGTCAATTATCCTTGTCTATACGAGAGGGTACTTGGTTCCACATTGAGCCCCACATGAGTGTCTGTGATGACACTCCCTCTCTTGTTCTCTAATATTTAACCCTAGAGTAGTTTTGAGTAGAACCTAAATAGATATTATGAATTACTTCTATGTTGGTATTGGTTTCATTGCATCATTGCTTACAATGTATTCATTGTCTCTTGTGTGAGTGCATACCCCATCTACCCATGTGTATTGCATGTTTGAGTGATTAGGCCTTGTGACTATCTCCTAGCATGGTGAGGTGAGCCAATGGGTGGTGTGGAACCATCATCGGGGATCAGAGGTTTGTGGATCGAGGGATATCATGGCACAAAGTTATTTCTAGTTATTTCATTTATTTAGATGTTTTCCCTTCATATAAATTGTAAATTTTGTGATTAAGAACCTCTCCTTGAGAAAAAATTAAATTGGATAGTAGAAAAGAGTATTGGCTCATTTGTGTGTCTCGATGTTGGTACTGAGCACAATTTCTTTATTTTTTTCAATATCATGATGTGCAAAGGCTAAAACAAACTTAAGAATATTTCATTTGGTGCTTAAAATGATTTTAATGGTCACAATTCACAGTTGGGCGGCCTGTTACTATATCTAGGTAGCCATGTCTTGCCCATAATTAATCTAGATCATTCAGAAAAGTGGCTAAGTCTAGTTGGATGGATTGGTAAATTTGGGTGGCCTAGTTATATGTTTAGGCGGTTTGGGCTGACTAGTCGTTAATGGGACAACCTAGTTTGGTAGGCTAAAAACCTTGTGTGTGGGAGGCCTTGTTCCCATACAAAAAATAGAATGTAAAAAATCTTAACCATGGATAGCCAGTGGTTTTCTAAGCCTAATGCCACTATTGTCAAATAATTTTTTCACCTTGTACTTTTTTCATTCGAACCATTTTGGTCATTTGAACGTTCAAAAACTATCCAAATTTTCTCTATCTCTAAACTTGATCTTTCCTCAAGTTTCGAGGCCTTGCATGGGAAAATCATGTAAACAAAATTTGTTCACCATTATTTTGGGGTCCTAGTAGTACCTTGATCTAGTTCTCTAGTGTAATCATTGAGGACTTATGTTATCTCCTCCATTGTTTTGTGTGCAACCTTTTGGAATGACCTGATCATCAAACCTAGGATTAGGGAGATTGTTCTTAAAGTCTTGTGAAAGCTAGGGAAGTTTGAATCCTTCATCATTAGTATTCTAAGTGTTCCCAACATTCCTAATAGGTCAAGGATGTGTGGGATGTTAGTATTTTCCTTGTGTGATGTCACATTGTGATGAGACATCATGTATAGATCTAATGTGCCTAGTTGCACTAATGTTCTTAAGTGTTTATATCTTGTACTTCAAAAATAATCCATGATTTTGAGCTAATTCCCTATGGGTTCCATGGTGGGGCATTACACAGTTTACCAACATTATCATTTTATCATGTAACAAAGTTGTGGAAGGTTTTTATCACAAAAAACCCTACCCCAAGATGAACCTTTTCTCATCTTACAACTATCACATGTTTTTTTTGCTATTCTTCACAGAAAAAACCTTCTACCATCCCTTATAAACACTTCTCTATCAAACATGACAAGAGATCATTATTTCAAATACGACTTGATGTTTCCTTGTGATAGTAAGATGGATTTAACAAAGAAAACAAACATGCCTTTTCCACTATATTCCATGTGCATGTGTTTGCATGAGTGAAATATTGTGATCTCTAAAGACCTACAAATCATTCTCAGCCCTTTTCTCTTTATTATTCTTTCCTTTCCACGTTATCATACCTTGTAACATAACTCCATAACTTTTGGAACTAAAAAATAGTAAAGAAGAAACACATTGTATGGATTCTTATGTTGTTGAAAGTGATCCTAAGGATGTTTGATCCAAAATGAACCCTCTTGTAACTCTTTATGAAGGCTTGGCACACCCCTAGCTACCATGATAATTTGTTTAAGTTATGAAAGGGATATAAAAGTGACCAAACCATAATGAGGTTGACTTATACATAGTGGACTAAAACTCTTCTGAAGTATAAATTACCACAAGCTCATGCAATGAGATTTTAATATTCATACACATGGAATTGCCACAAAAATAATGCTTTTTAGGTATTTTGACACAAAAACAAGGTATTTGACATATTATTCAATGTTAAAAATCTTCTTAAAAAAACAACATGAATCAAATACCTATGATATGGATACAACATTTGATTAAACATTTACCTTAACATGACACTTTTAACCATCTTTTAAGTCTTAGGAAAAGACCAAACAACAAGAATAAAAGTGTCAACCTATTTACACGAGCAACCTGTTAAGGCTTATTTTGAACCAAAGGGCAAAAATGGACTAACATTAGCATGACCATGAAAATATTCTTAATATGAGCCTAAAAAATTATTTATTTTTTATTTGATTGGGTATACATAGTATTATTAAGATGAGCACACCTTCTTAAAGAAAAATTAAGGTCCAAAGTAGATCGTGGTCTAAAAAAACAATATAGGTATGAGAGATTGAAAAACAAAGTAATATAAATAACTTATATTTAAAAATTAAAAAATAACAAGAAATTATTTTAAAAATGGATCTTAAGGGGAAACACCGAGGGTGGACAAAAATAGGGTCTCAGAATAAATCTCAAACCCTAAAATAAAAGATATAAGTACACAACATTGATAAGGAGGAAATATAAGCCCTAAGGAGATCTAAAAATATGATAAGGAATTAGAAACATAGATTTGAAGTTTGAATTGCAAGGAAATATAAACCCTAAGGTAAAACCCTATAGGTTGTAAGATCATATAGGCTCAAAAAAATGTAAGGGAATAAAACCCCTTCTACATAATCTAGACTAATTAAAACAATGTAAACCAAGCACATATTTAACTTAGATGAATAATATTTAAAGCTTGGGTTGATAATTACTTAAATAAACATGATAATTAAATAGGAAATAATTACTCAACATTGGGAACAATGAAAAAATTAATATTGACATCACAAATAATCTAGTTGTTAGGTGCAAAAAATCAACACTCTAAGCTTGATGAGCATTTTTGGCTCTTGCAACTCAATAAACCTTTGTGGTCAAATTTAAGTCTCATAGGACTAAAGTTTAGTGCCATGGTAATTAGGTCATAATTTTTATAAAAAGTGTCTCGACCTTGCATACTAATTTTAATAACAAAAAAAATAATTTTTGGGCTATAACATAAAAATATATAATTTTAAGGGCTCTATGGGTCATTTTTTGCCTTGATTTTTTTTGAAACAATCGTTAACTACGGATTATGGTTTAGAGAAACATGAAACACTTTAATAAATACAATAAAAATGGTCTAAATCAACTTCTCACATCAAAATTTACGGTCTCTAAAATTTGGGCCTCCTTGCATTGAAAAAGTAAGAGCGTCTATGGCACATAAAAGAGTTGTAAGAGGGAAACAATTTACGCGACAAAATTATGACACATATTATGCCACACCACAAGGAATATTTAAATGGAAATAATGGAGTACCCATGTTGAAGATAGAGTTTTTACAAGCTTATGACAAGTGGAAGGAATGTGCTATTTTTAACCAATCTTGGGATTTCAACATTATAATTTTTACTAGGAATTTGAGCACCACATTTTGGGTAGTTTTATCTCATGATTTCCTAATTATCATTTGATGGCTCAATGTATTCCTTCTCCAATTTATTGGGTAGTTGGGACAGGTTTTATAATGAGCTTTGTACGTATTTTTATGTTACTAGAATTGCTCCAAATCTCTTATTGGTGATACTTTTACATAAATGATTAGAATCTACAAGTTTATTGTAACCATTGATTACAAAAATGGTACATTGAGTTTCTTTTAAGTGTGATTTTTTTCTCCCAAAAGGTATTTATCCACATAAATTATTGTGTTATATGATGTATTACTTTTGTATTTATTTCCTTGTAACTCTATGGTTAAATTAATTTTAGCACATAACCCTACTTCCTTTCATTTAATATCAAAGCTTGACCACCCTATGGTATAAGTGTTAGAGACAATATTTTTTCTATACTAATATTAGATTTAGTGGGACTTTGTGTAGAAAAAGATCTTGTTGTAGGAAAATGGAAAGCACATCAAAGATAGAGGTGAAGAATTTCAAAAGTACTAACTTTGAGATTTGGAAGTGCAATATGGAGTATATGATCATAGACAAAGTTATATGGGATTTAGTATACAAATCCAAGCCATCTAAAATGAAACAAGAAGACTAAGACAGATTGGACATAAAAGTGAATGGTCTCATTGGATTCTATTTGAAATAATTTGCGTTGTTAAATGTACATGAACAAGCTAATGCAATATCTCTTTGTAAGAAGTTGGGATAGATTTATCAAGCTAAATCCACAATCAATAAAATTTTCGTGAAAAAAAAGTTGTACACACTTGGGATTGAGAATGGTGGTTTTGTGGTCAAGCACCTAAACTCATTTAATATGATTGTGACCCAACCACACTCTATTAGAGTGAATATGGAGGAGGATCCTTGTATGACATAATTTTGGTTGTTAGGCATATGCTCATGTGCCTAAGGAGAAGTTGTAAAGTTTATAGAGTAAAATAGTTAAGTGTATTTTCATCACCTATGGTGTTAGTTTGAAAGGGTTCAAGCTTTGGGAGCTTATGGCTAAGAGAGTTTTGTACAAAATAAGTGTCATATTTAAAGAGATTAAGCCTTCTCATATAATTATGTAGTCAAAATAGAATGAGAAGAAACATATGGTTGAACCATCCCAATGACCAAGAAGAATGAACTAGAAGACTGTGAAGGACTAGTGCAGTTTGGTTGTCATTTATGTCAAAAGAGTTGCAGTCTAGCTGTTTGGTTGCTAGAGTCTCTAAGAAATGCTCTACATTTCTCTACTGATGATGCTTTGCTCATGTGGTTTGGAACATAGCTTCATGACGTGTTAGGGCATGTGTGATTCAAGTTTTAGTTCATTTGGGTTTCGTAAAAGATGTTTTTGTGAGTGATAGTTTGAAGACTATGTTAATCCTGTGTTGGTGTTTTCAAAGGTGAAAAGTTTGGCTTTGCATTCCTCCATGTTTACAAATATGGTTGTGCGGATCAAAAGATAAGTTCAACATGTTGTGAAGGTGATATATCCAAAGTTTCATATCATTAGTCCTTCCACAAAGAAAGTTTGAAGTAACAAAGTATAGGACTATGTTGTTCGGTGACTAGTTTCAATGTCTATAGGCTTGCACCAAGTTTTTGTTGTATGAAGTTGTGAAAAGGATGTATGAGAGTGTTCTTAAATATAATGTGATGTTTTCTTTTGCTCCACAAGGTGTTTTCTATTTTTTTAGAACATGTTGTGGTACAAAATGGATGTTCTATTGGGTTATGCTTTTGCTTGGTTGACTAAGGCATGTTGAGGGTGTACTCCACAAGCTCAAGATTGTATGGAGTTTAAGGAGTGTTTGAAGGTTTTGTATGGGTCATACTGATTCATTTGAGAGAAGTGCAAGTAATGCTTTATCATTCATGTGTATCGCCAATTTTATATGGCCAACATGCTATAAGTTTCATATTCTCTGCTTAAGGCCGACCTAATTTGAATTTGCAAAGCATATAAATGATGTTCATTGAAGATTGAAGGTGTGAAGAGTGTTTAGGACCAGGTTAAGTGTATGTTGGAATTCACAAGGCATGTTCCTCTTCCTAGTGTTGTGTGTAGTCTTTTGGGTCTTGCCCTCTACAAGTTTCATGTTGATTGTTTTAGCTTTGGATGACTTGGAGATGTAATATTTTTGTTGTTATAGGTTGACATGTAATGTAATCAAAGTAATATCTTGTATATATTATAAAATTAGTTGATCTAGGTCATGGATGTAGAGTTATGGATGTGTGATGCATTATGATAATTGTATAAGTGACTGGAAGAGAAAGTACAAAAGTGATTGATCCTGTCTGGAACTTCAATTTGATCATACCTCTATGATAGAAGGGAAGTGAAGGATTGGGCTTAATTGTTTGTTGGAGGTAGTGATCCAAAGGCAAAACTTCTTGAAGGCTAAAAGCAGTGAGCCAGTAAGTTGCAGAGAAGACATTTACAGAAGTGACAAAGTAAAATTGAAATCATCAAAAAGAGAAGTTGACATCTATTAGGTTCTTGCAATCTATAGCAAAAAAATTATTGTAGAGATAAATAGATGAATGTGAAGACAAAATTTTTGAATGGTGATTTGAAGGAAGATTTCTAAATGACACAACTAAAACAATATATTGTTAAAGTCAAGAAGTCTTTGGTTTGTAGATTGAAAACCATCTTTGTATGGTCCCAAATAGTCTCCTAGAATGTGGTACCAAAAAAATGATTTATTTATGTTGGGCTTGGAGTTTATGAGATCCAAATCAAATCAGTGTTTATCATAAAATGGTATAAAATGAATTCCTTTCTATCACATCATACATAGATGATATGCCATTTTTTGGCAATAGAAGGGATGTGCTTTGTAATTTAAAGTCTCAATTTTTTGCCTATGAAGGACTTGGGGGATGCCAAGTATATATTGGGCATAAAGATATAAGAAGAGATAAAGTGAACAACTAGTTTTGGTTGGGCCAAATTATGTGAACTTATACTGCATCATTTCAACATGAAAAATTATAAACCATTGATTATTCCTATTTATGTGGGAACAAATTTTTTAGTAGAGTAGTTTATTATAACATCCACATATATAGAGGACATGTGTAACAACCCCAAAATCGGGTAAACAAAAATTTTTCTATTTTCACTAATAAGATACAAGGAAATACAATTAAACGACAAAGTAAATAACTGTTCTTTTCATTCTAATTGAACATTTCATCATAAAGAAATAAAAGACACGATACATCATTGTTCTATTTTCCAAGTAAATAACAGAGTACGCTTTCATGATTACTTTTCTTCAAAATAAAAAGCAAGGTAAGAATCTTACAAGTTTCAAACATAGCTCGGAAGCTTTTGAGCAAATAGGAATAAGACTGTCCAGGATCTTCCCTTTCAAACCTTGGTTCATCAGAAGTCTTAAGGTGGAGGGGAAACATCACTCAGGTGCTTTTCCACCAACCACGGACTTATATTGCGGTCCCCCGCACGTTTACTGTTAAGTAGACGGCCCTCCCTTCTTCGAGGAGATTGGTTGGGTAACCGGTTCTGTATGACCAACTGAGCATAGTGTGTAATCCTACATAACTAAATCCTTGTGTCCTCACAATCTCAATCTAGCATGTAACCTGGATTACTGTGAACTGACAGTGTAATTCGTCTCACAGTCTAAGTGGACGTTAGGTATACTACACTACTTTGGCCAAAGCATTTCGGCAGTACTTATACTGACGGTCATCTATCACTTGCACTAAGTCAGGTTTGGTTTGACTTAAGGCTGCCTTATCCTACGCGTAGGTTGAGTCCTTCAGTGGGTAGTCAATCACCCTAGACTTCCTACTTCAACTACTTAAACAGGAAATGGAGTACAGTCAACAAGGGGTCCCTCTGGTACTTCCCAACATGGAAATCTTTATCCATGGAGTATGTAGCTTTCTCTAGTTAACCTATTTAACTCTAAAGCTTTAGACTACCTTGGTTCTGAATCCACCCTCGTCCTAGTATTAATAACTAATCCCTTTCCTTTACTTAAGGAATTCAAGCAGTATTCAAGCAATACAAATTATAAGGTACTTTACTAAAAGTAAACAAATATTTCCCTTTCAAATTCATCTATGATTTCAAACTGATTCGTTTCAACATGCTTTTAAGTTATTCCAATTCATCAAGTTCTCTAAGCTATTTCAAAAGCTTTTCTAAGGAAATTAAACTATTCCCCAATTTGACCAGCTCTTTAAGCTATCTCTTAAATTCAATAAGCCTTTTCTAAGGAATTAAACTATTCCCAATTCAGCAATTTCATAGAACATAGAGGTTTCTTATTATTTTTCCTTTCATAAAGCAAGACATAATCAAGCAATCTAATCATACATTTTAAAATAAATGACAGAAAATCTATCAACATATATCTCATGCCTGATTTCCTTTTGCGTATGAGCTTGATCGGTAGCTTCAATCCTTGCTCCACCGTCCTTCGCAGCCTTCTCTCAGCTTAAGCAAATACTACTTTCAGGTAAATGCAAAAAGTTGTTCTCAGCAATACTGTCTCTCAGCAATACTGTCTCAATTGCAAATGATTTTCACAAAATGGCAATGGCTTTCACAAAAATGGCAATGGCTCTCATAAAATGACAATGGCTTTCATAAAATGGCAATGGCTCTCATAAAATGACAATGGCTTTCATAAAATGGCAATTTCATAAAATGGATAAAATGGAATTTCAAAACACAGAAATACCACAGCACTGTATTTCGAATTTTCCAAGGCAAGGAGAGTGAATGAAAAATTGAGTGTTTTTCAACAATGAGTGAGAACCTATTTATAGGTTTCGAATTCTCATGTTTCCTACCTTGTAGGCATGAGAATTCGACACCTCTCATTTTGAAAATGTCAAAATCCGCAGTGGCAGTCGAATAGCCAAACACACAGCAAAAGAGTTGATGATTCAACATAATTTCTCAAGAATGTTTCAACATATCACATGCCAATTTCGTGGATCAACCACGTACAGGTTAAACATTCAACTTGCCTTCAAAAATGGCGGACTGCAACACAAATGGCGTCCAAAGTTTTCGGTTTGAAAACGTCAAGGGTTTTTTTGCAATTGCTGTTACCTTTCTTCCACCCACGCGTCCACAATGGTGGCGCTTTAGCATCCGCGACCAAGTCTTTCAAGTGTGAGCTGGGCGCGGACTGTATTTGCTGAAGTTTTTCGCCATTTCTTTGCTTAACACAGTCGCGCGATTTCTTCACGGGAAGAAATCCGCGATTTTTCAAATGTTTCTTTTATACTTTCCAAAGTCTATAGTTCATACTTACATTTCCTTAAATGATTTTTATAAATTTCCATTGGTCTTTACAAAATTTCGAAATTCTTTTTCCTTTTAATATTTTCCAAGTATTTCAATATTTCGAATTTCCTTTGTATGGTTTGCAAAGTATTTACCAAAGACTATGAAAGTCTTATTACCTTTATTTCCAAAGGTAAATAAACTCAAATACCTTTATAAGATAAATGTAAATTTAAATGCCAAAGATTATAGTTTATATAAAATCTTTCCAAAGTTTTAGATATTTTAATATTCTCATTAAAATGTATTAATATATTTTGTATTATATTCAATACAATATTATTATAGTTTTTAACTTACCTTTCTTTAAATATATAAATATATCTATATAATATTCAAATATTATATTAGATATATTAATATATTATATTATCGATAAAACTATAATAACATCGATATTAAATATATTATTAAATATATTAATTAACTTACCCAGTTTACACTTAAATATATCTATACATGTTTATTTTCAAATCTCCAATTACGTGTATTATAGGCCAGTCAGAGCACCTCTAATAGACGTAATTGCATAAACACGTATTTATACATTTAACTGTAAATTCCAGGCATCAGTAACTTATCAGTTCACATTTCACATTCAAGGCTCACAGAACAGTAAGTCAGTCAATCAAGGAACACCACTCATAAAGCATGAAGAAGTAATCATAACTCCTAAGCCTAAGGATGACTTATCATGACAACTTAATCTGACTCAGTTCCTAAAATCCTTAGTGAAGTGTGTGTATGCTCATACGATCAACTTTACCGGTTAGTCGACCAAGTTCCTCTTCCTGAGTGATATTTCCCCTCCACCTGGAGGAATAGCTCCTGTTCCTGCATCCATGGCACAAAACCACGGCAGTCAAATGCTCACAATATTTGCAGTATATATAAATCAAATATATAAAACAAGACTAATTACTTTCCTCTATTCTTTGTTTTATTCAAGAATGACATCAATCAAGAATACAGAATGAGCCAAACATAACATGTAAATAGGATTTCATATTGACAACAAAGTTCAATCACATTTATTCATTCAAAACCCTCCTTACAATCAGAATGCTCTAAGCATTACTAGAATAGTAACTATACAAATTCCGGGGTGTAACAACATGGATCATGTTCCTTATGCTAGTGTAGTTGGTAGGTTGATGCATGATATGGTTTGTACTAGATCAAGTATCACCCGAGTGGTTGGAGTCTTGAATTTTTTTATGGCTAATCCTTGGCAAGATTAATGGGATGCAACTAAGAGGGTCTTCAAATATTTATGGGATAACTCTTAGTGCTCTATTTTTTATCATGATAATTCTATATGAAACAAAAAATTAGTGGATATTTGTGGATTCATGGATTTAGACTAGGTAGAAGATGTCAATAGCAAAAGACCTACTAATGGATATATGTTTTCATCCACTATATAGGTTGAGTACATGGTAGCTATTCATGCATGTAAGGAGGCCATCTAGCTTAAGAGATTATGTTAAGATGTAAGGGTAAGTTGGGAAGCTATTATAATTATTTGTGACAATTAGAATGCCATATATATGGCGACCCAACCTTTCATGTGGGATGAAGCACATAGATTTTTAGTACTATTTTATTCATGTCACAATAGAGGATGAGAGGGTGATGTTGGATAAAGTTGACACTCTAAAAAATGTTGTAGATGCATTGCCAAGCCACTCAAAACATAGATGCTTAGGTGGCACAAAGGTTATGAGCCTCTCAATCTAATAAATAATTGATAGTGTTAGTATTTCTTTTGCTCTTGCAAGTGAAAGAATGCTAATTTTTTTTCTCAACCTTGCATCTTAATGTGAAGAATACAAAATATATATTTTGGGCTATAAAACATAAAAATCCAATTTTTAGGGCTATATAGGTAGCTTTTGGTCTCAAAAAGGTTGAAATAGGCTTAACTAGAGAAAATAAGCTATGAAAATATCTACAATTTAGAAAAAGGTCTTAATTAAATTTTTGGATCAAAAGTTATGACATTTGAAATTCGGACCTCCCCCCCATATTAGAAATGTAAGAGAATCTATGACACATAAGAGAGTTGTCATAGGGAGTTACACTTGTTACCAACTTGTAATCCATATTATGATATGTGCCACAAAACATCTATGCATGAGGATAATGGAGCCTAAATAAAGCATCCAAATTGGTGAGTAGATTATGACAAGCTTATAGTATATGGAAGGAATATGCTATTTTTAGCTTGTGGATTCATCTTGGAATTTGGGTGTTGGATTTTTTATTAGGGAATTGGGCACCACATTTTGGGTGGTTTTAGCTCATGACTTTCTAATCACTATTTGATGGTTTCATGTATTTGTTCTATTATTTATTGGGTGCTTGAGATGGAAGTTTTATAGTGAGTTTTGTAGGTAATGCTATGCTACTAGAATTGCTTTACATATCTTGTTGGTGATACTTTTGTAAAGGCTTTAACCCTACAAATGTACTTTAACCATTGATTTTAGAACAATACATTGAGTTGCTTTAGAATGAGGGGTTTTCTCTTGAAAGAGTTTTCCCCACATAAATCACTATGTTATAGTATTTTACTTTTGTATTTATTTCCTTGTAATTATTCGATTAGTTTAATTTTAACACATACTTCCTCTTATTGATTAGTGTAGGAAGTGTATTTCGTACCTTTGTTCTCTTTCAGGAATGTCTTAGTATATAAGAATGATCTCTAGCCCATGTGAATGATCTACCAAAAAGTTGCAATAATGATATCTTTCACTTTATCTTGTTTTATGTTTGATTTTGTCAAGGTGGTGTTTACAAACACTTTTTTAGAGAAGATTGCTAAATTAGTAAGGTCGAGTTCGCCTAGGTCAAACTCTTGTTAGATTAGCTTTATGACTTTAAGCAAATGATCAAAGATAATGTGCACAAATTTGTAGATGGCCTTATATATTTTTTTTATGCAGATTAAGATTCTTTATCTCTTAGAAATAAAATGTGCTCTACTGCTTTCCTCCTTGTTCCAAAATATAAACTAATTGCACATTTACTATCTTTAATTAACAAGACATATCAATTCACAAAAACATGTGTCAAGTTAGCTCACAATAGCTACTGAAAAAAAAACAAATTTAGAATTTGAAATATTTAAATTTTGAGGTCTATCTTTAATCACATATAATTAATTCCAACACATTTCAGATTTACCTAAAATATTTTTTAATATATTTTGAAACAAATAATCAATTTTATAAATTAATTCAAATATAAACCAATAAATAATACATACATATACAAAAATATATTAATATAAAAAAAACAAATACAAATACAAAAATATAAGTTTGTGAGCCTCATTTAACACAAACTATATCACTTAGGGCCCACAACTAAATGGGAATTGCCAAGGTATTCAATTTTCACCAAAATACAGATATAGTTGGGAATCCCTATAGCAACTAGGAATCCTATTATGGTGTTGTTTCCCCAATTTGCGTACCAGTCTAAAGGTTTGGAGGTAGGGGGAACGAAAAGGAGATGAAAATGGAATTCAGGATGCGCATGTACAGAGAGGAAGAAAGCGCGTGCTGTCTTGGCAGGAAAGCGGCCAACAATCACCCCTTACTCAATTCCAGTGCTACTATTACAACTCCCACTACCATCATCGCCGGAGTTGCATCCAAATCTAATTTCGCATTCGCCTCTTCTTTACAGGTATTTCTTCCAATCCTAGTCTTGCACTTTCATTCATCCTTTTTGGATTTTGTAACAACAATTATTTAGGTTTCCATTTTCTCTCTTTCCGTCGGAAGTAAAGCTCATCGGCCAATCAAAACTTCAAAGACTGAGCGGAGGGTAGTAAAGTGTTCAACTTGGATGATGCGCCGTTGTCGTTCCTCTTGATTATTTGTTTTCAGGAGCAAATACATTGCATTGTTTTCTGAACAATTTTTGGGAGGCATTGAAACAGGAAGGAAGATTATAAATATTGCAACTGCAAGAAATGATTGAACACATAATGAAACAACCATTTTGAAGTAACCCATCGTTTTAGCTGAATGCTATGCCAAGGCTAATGGAGGTAGAAATGAGGAGCTGTCTTACAGAAATGAAATCTCATCATAATCCAATATATGTAAAGATTGATATGCAAAGAGATGATCAACAACGATGTAGGCTCCAACAAAATGTAAAGAAAATGAGTCCTCAAGGCACAATCCTTATGACACATGAGAACTAAGAAAGTTTTAGAACAACACTCAGAATTTTTTTTTCAGGAAACACAAGACATTGGCATGTCTGGTATAAACAGAAGAATAATAAGCAGTGATAATTTGATAACAGTAACCCAAATAACACTTATTCCATGCAAAAGATCTAGACCTAAGAGAGGCAACAAAAACATTACAATTAAATCATTTATCCTAGCAATACAATTTAATCGTTTAATAAGACAATGCTGCAAGTACTGAATCTTGTCAACTAATATATCCGTTTTAATGAAATGAAGCTGAAACACCAATACAAATTTAAACATAAAAGAAAATAATATGCAAATATATATATCTTGATATATCCAAATATACATATTGAGTATTCAAATATCAGTGCATTGGTATCCACAAGTGATAACCAACCAATACACAATAACATAATAGTATTGTAAAAACTTTGATAGGCAACTACAAGACAACTGCAAGATGAAGAGAAGGGCACAAACACCTGTGGGCCTTACATCTATGATAAGCACAATACAAGGCCTGCTATGTGCACATGATATGTAACACTATATGATAATGGGTTATCTACAATTGAGGAAGCATACAATTTTTTTACAAGTCTTGATCACTTGAAACTTTTTCGTTGTCTTTTCAACCATAATTTGATTTCTTTCAAATTATCAGTACACATTAGGGCCATGTTAAACCTTTTGAATCCAACTAGGCTGAATTATTTCCAAATTCAATCAAGAACACCTAATTACATCACAATTCCATCGAATCTTGATAACTCAAAACATGTTAGAGAGCATTTCAACTAGAATTTGATCACTTGCAACTAATTAGTCCATGTTAGGTTCAAATTAACCTATATACATCAAATTAGGAAGCATCTGGATTGAATTTTATCAAGAATAGCTGATTAAATTGCAATTCCATTGAGTCTTGTTCGCTTAAAACATATTGGGTATTATTTCAATAATAGTCAGATTGCATGCAACCAGTATTACCCCAAGTTTTCGGAATGGGGACGGTGGGGGACGGTGGGACGAGTCCCCAAGTTTTCGGATTTTGAGGCCAAATTTGGGGACGACGGGGGGACGGCTATATAAAATATAGGGAAAATTTAACATATATAGGGAAATTTTAAATATTTATATGAAAACATGGATAAGGCATGCATAATATACATTATAGAAACTTAACATATAACATTTGTGTTCAACATTATTTTGTCAATACTCAATATGCATTCAAAATTCAAAATTAACATACATGAATCATGAAACAACCTCCAAGTTTTAATTTATAAACTTATATTAAAATGCCCAAAGGCTACATTGCTGCCATATAGTTTTAAAGTTTAAAGTTTTACATTATGAATCATGATATGAAAATCAAAATACAATAAACAAAGAGCAGTAACATTGCTGCCCCTAATCTGCATCTC
Organism: Sequoiadendron giganteum; assembly: GCA_007115665.2. Lineage (NCBI taxonomy): Eukaryota > Viridiplantae > Streptophyta > Pinopsida > Cupressales > Cupressaceae > Sequoiadendron > Sequoiadendron giganteum. Next base: position 334,556,324 of record CM021109.1, on the reverse strand, counting down.
CCATAACCACATCAAAATCAGAGTCATCCTTTGAGTCACTGCCATTGCCACTGCGATGGTCCACCTCAGCCTCAACCAACAAAATTCCAACCAAACCCTCTATTGTTTCCTCCTCATCAACTTGGGCCACGTCCTCAAGATCAATATCCCACTGTAGAGTTGGAGTCTGTTTGTACTCTGGAGTCTGACAATTTTGAAGCCGAAGCACTATGCACAACCACTAGCTTCTCCGCTTGTCTAGAGGTAAGTCTATTCCTTTGAGGGAGTGGATAAAGCTATATGTGGACCAATTCCTCTCTGTAGTAGAGGAATTGACAACCTGTGCAAGGAGGTGAGTAGCAAGTGTCTTCAACTGCGGTGTATCCCTCCCATGCCATGTCCACCATCCAATAGGGTCTGTTTGAGCTAATATAGCTCTATCCAACCTTGCCCGTGGTTTACTCAAAATTGGGCCACAAAGATTAGCAAAGTCAAGGAATTGTGTCCGAAGTATTGAAGCTTGCTTTGCTGAATACATCTTATCAATGGCCCGTGTGAACTCATCTAAAACCTCTGGGTCATCACATGGAGGCACCCTACCATCCCTTGGTGCATACCATTTGGGATTTAGAGCAAAGGCAGCCATATGAAGCGGGGTGTTCATTGTGTTCCACCTCTGTGTCACAATGGTCCTAATGTGTTGCTCATATAAACCCAAAGTGGGATCCTTTGGCAAAATTGTTTGCTTGATCTTCCCAAGCATATTGTCAAATGTATCATATATCTCTCCAAGCTTAGGAGAGTTTGTATTAGCATATCGGATGACATCTACAATAGGCGAGATGAAGGAGCAAATATATTTGCAAAATGCAAACAAAAAGTTCAAAAGAATTAATTGACATGTTAGAAACTTCAAAAGTTGGAACATTGGACAATAAAATTAAAATACTAAAATCAGAAATTTTATATGAAAATCAGCAATTAATATGTCTTACCTCACATTGGACCACCAATCGTCATCTGGGATCTTTTGTTTGATGACTTTTCCTTGAGTAGAACTTGAATTATGCCATCTAGTCCACTCTGCATTGACCGTCATTAATTGTAGAGGCTCATGCACCTCAAGCATCCTCTCCAACAAGATGAAGTATGTGACATATCTATATTCATTGATTCAATGATTCATTAAAACAAAATCAAGTTTAGAATACAAATTGAAATATTTGAAGTTTCAAAATTTGAAAAATTGAAAGTGAAACAAAATGAAGTGGCATACCTTGTCTCAACAGGTTTGAGAAACTCCTTCTTTGAAAATGATCTGAAGAGAGCAAGTGAGGTGTGGTGATTGCAAATGAACATTTGTAATGTCCCCATTTTCGGAGCGATATCCGGAAGATGTGAATTAGCTCATTCACCATTCCTGTGAGCTAGTAATCCTGGTGAGGGAATGTTATTGGGCCACGAAAATCATAATTTTGATGAGTTGCTTTTGAAGTTTAAAAAGGGGAATTATCCTTAATGGAAAACAAAATATAATGTTGATTATATTTTATTGTTATTTCAAGTTCTACTTGCAAAGTCAACGCAGTCTTATAAGAAATAAGGAAGGGAGTTTTAAAACAGTTAAAATATTATTATCCTCCTTGGTTGGTCGACCCACATGAAATCAGATCTGATTTGCTTCTAGAAGTCAATTCTCTCTCCTATGGCGGTTTAAGAAGGCATCAAATATTTTAATATTTAAGATCAAATCAGATTCTTTTCTAAGTCAGACTAGTCAAGGGCGGTCTAGTGCTTTAATGGAGAAGGCATTGAATATTTTAATAAGATAAAATCAGATCCTTTGGATAAGGACCTTAGATGCCTTAATGGAGAAGGCTTTGAATATTTTAATAAGATAAAATCAAATCCTTTGGATAAGGGTGGCTTAGATGCCTTAGTGAAGAAGGTATTGAATATTTTAATAAGATAAAATCAGATCCTTTGGATAAGGGCGGTTTAGATGCCTTAGGGAAGAAGGCATTGAAATATTTTAATAAAATCAAATCAGATAGTCCTCTATGGCGGTTTGGACTAGGAGCCTTATTTAAGAAGCATCGATGGCTTTGAAGAGGATTATGTTGTATTGATATTTTGAAAAAAACATTGTGAAGAGAGTTTTCACTTGGCTGGAAGTGAATTCTAGTGGATTCAAAGTGGTGTTCCCTTGAAATATCAGTGGTTTGGTGATGGCCCCATTCCACCATGAGAGGTGAATTCGCATGAAGTTCATCATAGAGCTTAATTGACAAGTTTTTGAGGAGTTAGGACTTTAAAAGATAGGGTTTGAAGACTTGTTTATTGCAGATTCAAGGAAGAATAAGGCAAATTAGTTAGCGTTGGACGTCTTGGAACAAGCCACTCCATTTTTGGCATATTGGGCTTCATTTTTGAGGAGTTTTGCATTGTGGTTTTGGCTGGAAACCCATATCAGATTGTCACAGGTTGCTGGAAATCAAGTTTCAGACTTGATATCAGTCATATTTCATCCTCTTTCAAGCATAGGAGGCAAGCTGGGCTAATTCACTACCTTTCTGGGCGATTCCATGATTTGAGCTATTTTTGCAATATTTGATGAGTTTCAGCATTTCTGAGTCATCTTCAGTCAAGTACAGATTGCATACCTGCTGTTATAGAGTTTCATCAGTCATATCAAACCACCAAAAGTGCTGCAATAGTCTTATTTCAATCAAGGATTGAAGGGTAGTTCATCAAGACTACCCAGGGTTTCATTCTTCAATCATCTGGCTAGGGTTTGGTATACATTTTGGCCATTTTGCATGTTGTATGTAATCTGATTTTCTGAATCAGACTATCTGATTGTAAGCTACAATCAGTCCTCTATTTGTAATCAGATTACAAATAAGAAGCCATCATCGTTTTCTAGGTATGTCATTCTCATGTTTTGATTGATTTAAACTTCATCAGTTGGTATTGTTTTATGTTATATTTGAACTACATGGTATAACAGACACATAGAACCAATATCTACATATTAAGCTAGCAAGGTGAAAAAATAGTTGAGATAAGGTAGGCTTCTTACAAAATTTGAATATCTCTAGCTTCTGCCACCACTTGCTTCACCCAATCCAACTTCCCTATGTATTTCAATGCATTGTTCAATGCATGAACACATGGGGTCCAAAAGATATGCCTATAAAAAGTAGCCAAGGCATTAAGCATTTCATTTGAATCTTCAAAGAAAGGAGGCATTCAATTAGATGGGACCCTAGTAAAAACTATAGGCATCAGTAGAAATCTCTCTTCAACATTGCACTTATGACCACACATCATTGTGCCCCAGTAAGTCCATACTCCATATCATAGATCTCCTTGCCATATCTGGCATCTGCTTGTCTAGGGAGTTTACAGATTAATATTTTAGGATACTTACCTTTATTGGTCCCATATGGATATCAAGACTATAGGAAGCATGCCAAAAGACATCAATGAAGAATTAATGATCAGACACAACTTCTCAAATATAAGGTGACACATGGCAGGATTAATAAATACCAACTAAAAGAAAAGTGTGAAAAATTGAGAAGATAGTTTCAAGTTTACAATCATGGACTTTACATGTGACTTTTGTAGTACACCAGCAGACCCAAGAGCCTATGGAGAGATACCATGTATTGAATGTTTCCACTCACAAGGTTAATGTTAAAAAAAGGATGAATTAAATCTATGAAACATTCAAAAGCACAATCAATGAACACTAATGGAGGGTCACATGCCGTGATTAGCGATTGATGAAAATGAGTAGAAATTGCTGATACAAGTTCATGGTGGGTGGTCTCCAATCAACGATTTGTAATGTCCCCTCTGTAGCCGGTGGTTTGGAGAGTTTGGGTTAGCCTATTTCTACGGTCCCTGTAGGCTAACGAGATGTTTAGGGGGCTCTTTGGAGGGAATTCAAGGTCTTCAACAAGCTTGTGTATTCGTCTCTGCATATTCAGTCCTATGTTTAGTTGGTTGGTTGGCCTTATGAGGCAGTTCAAGGCTTTTCATTGCTACTTGCTATTTATAGCCAGTACTACCAGTTTAGTGGTTTCATGTCTACAGTTGGAAATTGTGCCGTAGGCACTCTCAGGAGTTTATTGCCTAGTTATTGGCTAGAGTTGGCTTTTAATTAAGTTATTGAAGTCAAAATACTTTAATAATGTTATATTATTAAAGTGACTTTATAACTTAATTAAATAAAGTAACTTTAATTAGTTACTTTATAATATGGCCTTATAATGGGGTGATAAAGTAACTTTAAGTGAGATATTATATTTTAAGTTACTTTATTAAATACTTAAGTGAGGCACAAATTTAAAAGTGAAATTGATTTAATGAATTAAAGATCAAATGTGGCGTCTGTTGATGTTATAGCAGCTTAGGGCTACACTTCCTTCGCACAAATCACAAGAAGAAGCACATGAATTAAATGAGTAGCCTTTGGCTATTTAATTCATAATTACAATATTTAGTAAATGCAAAAGGCCGACCCTTTATGGTTCGCATGCCTTAGTCATTACTTGGGCCGACCTTATTATAATTGATATTTATTATGGTTCTTTTATGTGAGCCGACCTATGTTGAAGAGGCGCCACACTTGTATAAATACAAGGTCTTATTTAACACATTCATTATTCAAGTCAAGTTCGCTATTAAGAGCAGAGCAGCAGTTCGCATTTCCTTAGCAGCAGTCCGATTTCAAGGAAGAACATATTCATTTGTATCTAGTGCATCTAGGAGAGGTGCGACTTTATTGTATCCATTGTTGGCCATTGTTGGGCCTGAGTTGTAAGCAGATTTCTGCCATTGTTCTACTTTATATAAGAGATTCAATTGCTGGGTTTTTCTCCCTCAAAAGGAGGGTTTTCCCAGGGTATCTTGTTGTGTTCATTGTCTTATGTGTTGCAATATTATTAAGTGCTTTCATTGTTTAATCTGATCTAAGAAACACTAACATGGTATCAGAGCGGGTGTGATAAAGATCGTGATCAGATTTAGTTTGCAGCACTCTAATCTTTTTTAGTCTATCTCCTATTTCAAATTTCAAGATGGTGAACGGTCTGAAAATTGAGGATAGACTCGAAGGAGTATCGAACTACACATCATGGAGGTTCAGGATCATGCTCACATTGGAAGAGAATGATTTGGCCGAGTTTGTGAAAACAAAAGTTCTCGAACCTGAGAAGGAAAAAGAGAAGTTGCAGTGGAGGAAGAAAGATACTAGGGCAAAGAAAGTGTTGGTTGATTTCGTCAAAGATCATATTGTTCCGATTGTCTTCAAGTTGGATACTGCAAGGGAGATGTTCAAAACATTGGAAGAGATGTATGAAATCAACAACACTAGTCGTGCCCTAACCTTGAAGCAACAACTACTTCACATTAAGATGGCGGAAGAAGAGTTTGTCATCACCTACTTCATGAAGATTTCCGAATTGAGAGATCAACTCTCTACCATTGGTCATATTGTTGATGACAAGGATTTGACCATGATTGCTCTCAATGGTCTTCCGCTTTCATGGGAGTCGTTTATTCAAGGAATCAGTGCAAGATCTAAACTTCCCAAGTTTGATCGATTGAGGATTGACTGCATTCAAGAGGAGTCGAGACTAACGGCAAGGGGCATTGGTCAAAGTTCAAAGAATGAAGATTTACATGTTCTCGCCTCTCATTCATCGAAGAAAGGAAAAGTTTGGAAGAAAGGATTCTTTAAAAGGAATCGAGATAATGGGTCAGATGGTGCTCCTGCATTCAAGAAGAAGTGGGACCTCTCTCGTGTTCAATGCTTTAAATGTGACAAATTTGGTCACTATGCGAGGGATTGTCCTACCAGGCCTAATCAGCATGCTTCATTTGCGGATGTGATTGAGATCTCTCCCCAAAATGATTCTAGTGAATTTCTACTCTAGTCATGGGCCTATGTTCAAGCTGTGAAGGTTGTGTACTAAGCGCAAGAGCAACATATCATATGGTGTCCACCCTTCAGAATATTTAAGAGATAAGTATTCTTTGTTTTTTAATTGTATTTACTATTCTAGGCTAAAATTCAATTTGTTGAGTTATGCAAATTTGACATTATTTACTTAGGATTATGTGTGACCAGAAAATAGTGATCACTGTGATAAGATTCTTTAGATTTATTCATTGCAAGTAGGGTCATGCTAATTTGTGAAGATTGCCTTTTGTTTTGCTGAGATTAGCTCTTCTGTGAAATTGAAAGAAAGACATGTCATGATTGATGAATTAAGTATCTATTACTCAGGAGATTTTGAAATCCATGAGATAAGTGTTGCATGGTTGAATAATGTTCATGAACTGTTTTTGTAATTATTAATTCATGCTATAACATTCTGTATCTGGAAAGATTGGATATCGAAGTCATACCGAATGAAGAAATGATCAAGCTTGGAGTCATAGCTTGCAAACATTGGACTACATTGATGATAGGAGATATCTCTCGAAGACAAAGTACCTTTCAGGTTGTCATTGTGTTCAAACTGTGAAGGTTAAAAAGATAAGTATTCTTTGGTTGCTGAGTTATATCATTTATTCTTTGGATCTTGTAATTAAGAGAGATAGTAGATTCTCTTGAATTGTGTTGTGTTCACTAGCATAAGATCTTTGGAAAAATTTCATTCATGATATAACTTGTATGATTCTAATCTTGATATTTCTTTGGACAATTATGGACTATTAGTAATCTCTATCTAAAATGCTTCCTGGACAGGTTTAGGGGGTAGAAGATGATAAGAGATTACTTAGTGATGAAAAGCTTGAGGCATCTTGTGAAGAAGTCATGGCAACCAAAGAAATGATCAAGAGGGAGTAAACACTAGAGGGACTGAGTTGGTGGCTAGAGGGAGTACATCTCCAGAAGTCTTCTTTGCAATCTCTGAAGCTAGGATCGAGAGGGAGTCTCAGTATCAGTGTTCCTTTGTTTAATGAGTTCTTCTTTGAGAGAAGTTCGAGGTGAAATCCCTTGATAATGCAATTCTCTATTGAGAGAGAGTTGAGTTGCAAGCCCTTGATAATGCAATTCTCTATTGAGAGAGATTTGAGGTGAAAGCCCTTGTTTCCACCCTTTGGGAGAGCCATGGTGGATGTCATGTGTGTGACTCCATGACAGTATCACGTGAGGGAATCCATGATGATTTTTGTTAATGCATTTCTCTTTGAGATTTGAGGTGAAAGCCCTTGTTTCCACCCTCTGGGAGAGCCATGGTGGATGTCATGTGTGTGACTCTTTGACAGCATCACGTGAGGGAATCCGTGATGATTTATTTGTGCTTGTGTATCACCCTCTGGAGGAACCATGGTGAAAGTCACATTGAGGTGACAACATCACATTAAGTGATGAGCTCTTGTTCATACCATCTATGGAGGTAGCCATAATGGTTGATATCACGATGAGGTGATATTCTATTTTTGTTTTCATTCTGATATGATGTGTCTTGTGCAGGTGGAAGTTCATCCCTAGCTGAGAGGGAGTGTTGATGTTATAGCAGCTTAGGGCTGCACTTCCTTCGCACAAATCACAAGAAGAAGCACATGAATTAAATGAGTAGCCTTCGGCTATTTAATTCATGATTACAATATTTAGTAAATGCAAAAGGCCGACCCTTTATGGTTCACATGCCTTAGTCATTACTTGGGCCGACCTTATTATAATTGATATTTATTATGGTTCTTTTATGTGAGCCGACCTATGTTGAAGAGGCGCCACACTTGTATAAATACAAGGTCTTATTTAACACATTCATTATTCAAGTCAAGTTCGCTATTAAGAGCAGAGCAGCAGTTCGCATTTCCTTAGCAGCAGTCCGATTTCAAGGAAGAACATATTCATTTGTATCTAGTGCATCTAGGAGAGGTGCGACTTTATTGTATCCATTGTTGGCCATTGTTGGGCCTGAGTTGTAAGCAGATTTCTGCCATTGTTCTACTTTATATAAGAGATTCAATTGCTGGGTTTTTCTCCCTCAAAAGGAGGGTTTTCCCAGGGTATCTTGTTGTGTTCATTGTCTTATGTGTTGCAATATTATTAAGTGCTTTCATTGTTTAATCTGATCTAAGAAACACTAACAGCGTCCATCTTGAGGATGAAGAGATATTTTGATATTTCTTAAAAGTTTTTGCTTGGAGTTGGGCGTAGTGTTTGGAGGAGGTTAAACGGGCAAATGAAGATTCATTTTCACTATCCAAGTTTATCATTCAAAAACAAAAAATTGAGCATAGGGTTGTAGGTATGAAGTTTCAAGCTGATTTGAGGATGGAAACCCTCGATTAGGACAGGATCTATAGGCATGAGAGACCCTCTAAGGGTTCTAGTATGGATGGCTTCACACATAGACCATCAATTTGAGCATTCACAAATTTACTTAGCATTTATTCTCAGCATTTACAGTTTACATCAGCAGATTTGAATAAGGCAAAAGCCATTTTAGTACTGCAGCAGGCTGAACAATCCAAAAAGCAGAAGGAGAGGTTTTTGGAGTTTGAAATTAAGGGAGTTTCTTCACCAAGGCTGGGCACATAGATCTGCCAAAGAACCAAAGGTTTACTACAGCAGAAAGCAGCAATTAATGTGGCATGTGGGAATCTTGAGGCCATACAAGCTAAGAGAAGTAGCACATGGGTCTCTAGAAGCAAACCGATTTGGTTTGTAGGCTGCAAATTCCTTGCTTGGGGGTGTCCAACAACATTCAGAAAACTACCATCAAAACCACGAAGAAAAAAGAGAAAATTGAAGCATGGCGTCCTTGCATTTGACTGTCGTGCCCGTGACTGCTGTGTAAAATCCCAGGTTCCAAACTATTGCATTTTGGTTTATGGGTATGTTCTTATTATGTTCTGAATAAATAAAGATTATTGGGTTTTCAATTATTTGCACAATTTCTCTTCCTTTATTGTTTTATGCAATTTCTTGAAATTGACAGCATTGCTGCTGGCACCAAAAAATAAATAAAATCAGAATTTAACAGAAAACTCAATAGTCAGTTTTGAATTTGGGTTGGGGCCCTAGCTTGGTTGGATAAACCTTTCCTGTTGCAGGAGGTTGGTCACGAGGTCTAGTTTCCCCCACCCCCGTGGTACCAGAGGGTGTGTCGTGCTAGCGCCGCCGGTCACGTTAAAAAGTTTACCAAGCGCACTGCAGTTTATAGGGGGTCGTGCTACCTGGATTCCTGCAGTCTAAAAAATTAATAGTCAGTTTTGAAACCCTGAGGGGACATCATAGGATCATCATTGCTAATTGTTGATTGACGTGCCTTTACTAAGAATGCCAAAGGACATCGATAAGGCATTAATAATCAAACATGGATGTTGGAGGGTACATATCCTTCTATTGGTCCCATATGTATATCAAGACCATGGTAAGCATGCTGAAAGACATTAATAAATAATTAATGGAAAAACATGACTTCTCAAATAAAAAGGTGAAACATGGAAGGATTAATAACTAGCAACTTAAAGGAAAGAGTGAAGATTTGAGAAAGTACTTTCAAAGTTTTAAACCATTACAAATTTACATGTGATTTTTGTAGTGTACTAGTATACCTAGGAGCCTATAGAGAGATACCATGTATCAAATGATTCCACTCACAAGGATGATGTTAAAAATAGAATGAATCAAATATACAGATAATTCAAAAGCACAATTGACAAACACTAATGGAGGGTCACATTTAGTGATCAGTGATCGATGATACCACCGATACAAGTTCATGGTGGGCAATCTCCAATCAAGGACCATCACTGCTAACTGTTGTTTGACGTGCCTTTCGTAAGCATGCCAAAAGACATTGATAAAGCATTAGTGATGAAACATAGTTTATCAAATGAATTTGTGACACATGGCAAGATTAATAAATATGTCTCTCAGAGAGCAGAAAGCAAGCGCATTTGGTGGTCAGTGGGTTTTTCAGTTTTAAACTTATATTTCACCTTCATAAATCTATTGCCTTTATGTTTTACCTTCATATTGTTATACAGTTCCTCAAACATCTCTATGATTTTTGGGTGAATTTTTAACTGCTTGTAGCATGACATTTACAAATTTATGTATGACTATTTCAAAGTGACTACTATACTGAAAATTTAGAATCTTCGGCGACAGTTTGATGATGCAGATTCTGGGAAAAGGGCCTTTGTTGACCCTCTTAGTGAACTTATATTAAAATCTCCTTCAGTTGCAAAGAAACCAGAAAGGCTTTTGGATAAGACGAGAATACGGGGAGCCTCTGATGAAGCTGTAGAAACTGCTTTAAAAGAATGGAGTACTTACAAGACACTCATGATGCATAAGTATACCTGTGCAAACACAATTACTTTATCTGCAGTATGTTTATCTGCTTCTTTACAATTTAAAAAATTAAGAAGTTCAAATTAACTTCTTTATGTATTTGTGAGATTGTTAGATTTAAGTTAATGTAACTAACTTCCCTCACTAATACCACTTATGCTGTGATTTTGCAGACATCCGATTTCATAACCAAAAGCATCAAAGGTTTGATTGAACACTAATTATGTCTTTGTTTCTGACCGCTGTTACAGAAAAAGATACGAGTTTTATCTTGAATCTGCACTTACCTTTATGGAGAGTTCTCTTATTACCTGACGAATGTATGATAAGTGCTCTTTTTTATGCAGCAGGAGGGAAATCTTCGACAACTATGCATTTAGAAGAACTGGACAATCCAGAGAAGAATGCTGAAGAAGAAGTTAAAATTATTTCACAACAAGAGTATGTTAGGCGCCTGTGTGAGCTGAATGATGAAATAGCTCAAGCTTGGCAACAAAATGAACGTGTTATTGCTCTCAAATTGTCCATTAAGGCAAGAACACTAAACTCCGTTCTCTTCTAAGATGAAATATGTTATTTCTGTTCTCACTCTGAGTATGGCATGTGACATAGAAGCAAATGATTTTTGAAAACCTTAAAATGGCTTTTGTCATAATATACAAGATATATATTCTGAGAAATCTTAAAAGATAGTAATTTCTAAATAGAAGTTTCTCAGCCTTAAACCTTCCAACATGACCTAAAAGATGAGCAGTACATGTGAGAAGAGATATGTCTCGTGTCTTGTGATCTGAAGTGGATCAGGTTGTAATTGGTTCACATCACCATTATTTTATCTTTGTTTTTGTAAAGAAACAAGTGGTGTTTATTATCCTTTGAGTGGCGAAAATTCACGTAAACAGTCAGTCTAAGGCTTGTAGATAAATAAGGAAAATTGTATAGGTGTCTGGAACACATGGAAAAATGTTGTAAAGGACTTGGGAAGGTGCAAGTGGGGCAAAGAAGGTCTTCTTCAGATTTTGTTTCTAAATATCAAGTTACAGAGATGGGTTCATGCCAGACTGAGGCTACCCTTAAGCATATATGATGGATTCGGTCAAGACCGAATCCATCCTATAAATACTAAACATATAGATAGCTATCATGATGACCCAGCTTGTCACTGAAACATGCAAGTATCTATTCTAAATAAGACAAAAACATTAACAATTACCCACATTGGAGTTGAATAACTGGCCGACTGACTTGTTTATTTATTTGGAGGTTTCTATTTTGGTTTTCTAGAAAGCTTTTCTTGAGGAAGAGTCTTGGAGGGCAGCTGAATGGTCATCGAGGTTGGAGGTCAAAATTGCAGAGCACATGAGGTGTTGTGAAAGTAGGGAATAAAGTAGTTGGGATGCCCGAAAGGAAGATATCTTGATTATTGTTTTTCATGGCTTTGTGAACTTGTAACCTCACATTCTTGGTGGTAGTGGATCAGAGGCGTAGCCCACCTGCTAGAGTTCTTCCTGATTTAGGTTTCTCTCGGGTAAATCTTGTGTGTTTATGCATGTGTGTGTGTTGTTACATGATTATTCTTTTTTGTTTGCATGTTCAATTCTCATTTCTTTTTGTAATTCACATTGGATATCTACAACTCTATGATGTACATGTGCAGATATAGCATTGAATCCTTTACATAAATAACATAAATCAAAATAGACTAAATCGTCTTGGTGTTGCTCAATTGGACACTGGTATAACTAGGCTAATTTTGGATCAGATTGGTATTTGAGATTTTCACATATTTTGAACAGTGTGGATTGTGGTGCTATGGGTTGAAGTTGATGCCATTGACTAGATTGGTAAAGGCAAGAGGTGAGGCAACTTACTATAATTGCAATAGGGCATCTCTTCAAGGAAGTGGAACTGTCAAGTTAGGGAGCCTCAAGCAGGAGAAATAAACCAAGAGAATGAATACCAAGAAGAGAGATTCTAGACGTTGGAGGCAGATATTGCAATCATCTTGCAATCAATGGGGAAGCTTGATAAGATGGAAAAGATCATGTAGGTACTGTTTGGCAAGCTTGGGATTGCATTGGAAACACCCAAGGCTCAAGAGGAGGCAAGGACAAACACACCCAAAGACTAAGAAGTAGCCCCAAGGAAATTCCACTAATTCCCCAACTCAGTCACCTTTCAAAGTTGAAGCAAAGGTGGACAGTATGCCCTATAATGTAAAAAAATGTGATGATTGGCTGTCACAATTGGAATTATATTTCAGCTTGCACAATATATGTGAAGAACATTAGATTTATTTTCTGTCATAACTTTTCTATTCATGGAATACTCGGTGGGGAAGTCACACATGTTCTTTGGCTTGGAAGAAGCTACCTGCTTTAGTCAAGGGAGCTGCTTTTGAAAGGCTGATTTTGAAAAGCTGATCAAGTCTCAGTTTTATTGTATTTTCTGTTGATGTGTACAGCTTCTGGATGATTACTTCCAGCCACGACCTTGTGAAGATAAATTCAATATAGCCTTTGGCTATTTAATTTATCTAAGGTCGATATTAATAAAGAATGAAACAAATATTTAAAGGCGCCTCATTTATCATTTATCATTATTTTATTTAATAATTAATATCTAATTATTGAATGGGGCCGACTTTAGGAAAGTCGCGATTTTCTGGAAGAGACGTCTCTTCTTGGGGCCGACCTCTTGTCTTGGAGAGACGTGTCTCTTCCCTTCAATGGGTATATGAATGAGTGATGATCACTCATTCCATCATCAAGTTCACTCATCTAATTCGCATTCCTAGAAGAAGTTTAGACGTGAGCAGCAGATCATCATTCTGTAGCAGCAGATTGATCTCAAGGAGAAACATATTCATTTGTATCAGCATCTAGGAGAGGTGTGATTATTCATTGTATCAAAATCGGCATTGTGTTATGCCTGAGTTGTAAGCAGATTTCTGCTCTTATCAAATCAATATATAAGAGATATATTTGCTGGGTTTTTCTCCCTCAAGTTGGAGGGTTTTCCTAGGATATCTTGTTGTGTTCATTGTCTTAAGTGCTGCATTTTCTGATTGATTTCAGTTTTATTTATCTGATCATAAAAACTAACATGGTATCAGAGCGGGTCTAAGGAAAGATCTGATCAAATTTATATAAGCAGCATTATCCTCCATTATTGTTCTCATCTTTGATTGCATCTATCCTTTCATCAAGATGGTGAACGGGCTCAAGGTCGAAGACAGACTTGAGGGTGCATCAAATTTCACATCCTGGAAGTTTAGAGTGATGCTCGCTTTGGAGGAAAATGAGTTAGTTGAGTTCGTGGAGAACGAAGTTCCTAAACCAACCGAAGAGAATGAGAAGCCTCAATGGAAGAGAAATGGCACTAAGGCGAAAAAGATGTTGGTTGATTCCGTGAAAGATCACATTGTGCCAATCATCTCCAAGTTGAAAACAACAAGAGATATGTTCAAGACTTTAGAAGAGATGTATGAGATCAACAACACAAGTCGAGCTCTTGCACTAAAGCAACAACTTCATCATATTAAGATGGCGAAAGGAGAATCCATCATCTTATACTTCATGAAGATCACCGAATTGAGAGATCAGCTCTCTACCATTGGGCATATTGTTGATAACAAGGATTTGACTATGTTGGCTCTCAATGGTCTTCCTAAATCTTGGGAGTCATACATTCAAGGAATCAGTGCGAGATCAAAAATTCCTAAGTTTGATCGATTGAGAGCAGATTGTATTCAAGAAGAATCAAGGTTGGCTACAAGAGGCATTGGTGAAAGCTCTACAAATGAAGACATTCATGTTCTTTCTGCTCAATCCTCGAAGAAGAAAGGAAAAGGAGGAAAGAAAGGATACTTCAAGAGGAATAGAGATAAAGGGTCAGATGGTGCCCCTGCATTCAAGAAGAAGAAGGATCTATCTCGTGTTCAATGTTTTAGACGTGACAAGTTTGGTCACTATGCAAAAGATTGCCCAACTAGGCCTAAGCATCATGCTTCATTTGCGGATGTGGATGAGATCTCTCCTCAAAAGGATTCAAGGGAATTCCTATTCTATTCTGCCTTATCAAGCAATGTTCCAACATATAGCAACACTTGGCTGATTGATAGTGGCGCCTCTCGTCACATCACTGGGTTTAGAGAACATCTCTTAGATTTGGTGATGAGAGATTCAAGTGTTCAAGTCATAATTGGAGATGATGCATGTTATTCTGTGAAAGGTGTTGGCACCTCCACTATTCACTTAGATTTAGGAATCACCTTGCAGTTGAGTGATGTACTATTTGTACCAAGCATCAAGAGGAACCTTGTCTCAATTTCAGCCTTAGAAGACAAGGGGTATCAAGTAGCATTCTCTGAAGGAAAAGTTCTTGCATGGCCAAAGAACTCTAACATCAAGATAGCTAGTGTGATTGGTGTTTGACAAGAATATCTCTACAGGCTTTCCACCCGTCCTCTACAAGCCTTGTTGCATGATGCTTCAAGTTCATGTGAGCTTTGGCATAGAAGATTTGCTCACATTCACTTCCGTGCACTTTCTACCTTGGAGAAGATGGTCACCGACATTCCTAAACTGAGCCAGGAGCATGAAGGTACTTGTCGAGGATGCGCATTGGGTAAGAATACTAAAAGACCCTTTCATAGTAGTGAAAGTAGATCTAAATGCATTCTAGATTTTGTTCATTTTGATTTGAGTGGTCCAATGCTGTTACTTCTTTGAGTGGTTTCTTGTATTATGTAATTTTTATTGATGACTACTCTAGAAAGACTTGCATTTATTTCTTAAAGACTAAAGAATCTGAGGAAGTACTTGAGAGAGTCAAGGAATTCAAAGCTCAAGTAGAAAACTTGTCCGGGAAAAGGATCAAAGTCTTGAGATTTGACAACGGAGGAGAATACATCTTTGGAAGCTTTCGTAACTTTTGTATTGAAGTAGGAATTAAGAGGGAGTTTTGTGTTCCCTACAATCCACAACAAAACGGTGTAGTAGAAAGGAAAAACAAATCTATTGTAGAAGCAGCTAAGGCCATGATTCATGATTAGGATCTGCAAATCTTCCTTTGGGCCGAAGCTTCTAGGACAACTGTGTATATCTTGAATTGAAGCCCTCATCGCATCTTGGAGGACATGACTCCTGAAGAAGCTTTCACAGGTGTAAAGCTTGAAGTCAGTCATTTGAGAATATTTGGCTGTCCTGTGTATGTTCATGTCCCTAAAGACAAAAGGACAAAGTTGGAACCATCTGGTAAGAAGGGAATATTTGTGGGCTAGAGTGAGACTTCAAAAGCCTTCAGAGTTTACATTCCTGGTCAGAAGTTGATTGAGATCAGCAGGGATGTTACATTTGAAGAAGATGTTACATTCAGAAGATCCAAAGGTTCTCACACGGAGATAGACTATGAAGACCAAGAGTCTCCTCAGGATATGGAAGTTGACCATCCTAAGATTCAGAGGGAGGCTACTGATTCTAAAGAAGATGATGATCCAGTTGAACCATTGGAACCTACTGATGGGCCTACAGACATTGTTATTGGTCGAAAGAGACCTCTATGGGCAAGGAAAACAATGCAGGAGGCAAAAAAGTTTGCAGCCCCTAGAGGAACATTCAAAGAAAGCAAAAGACCTCTGAAGTTTTCGAACTATGTTGCATTGATGAGTCAAATGATTGAGTCTAAGCCTTCCAGTGTTGAGGAAGCTACAAGTCAGCAAGTATGGAAAGATGCTATGATTGAGGAATATCACTCTATCCTCAAGAATGATGTTTGGGACATCGTACCTAGACTTGAAGGCAAATCTGTAGTATCTTCTAAATGGCTCTTCAAGATCAAGCATGCGGCTGATGGGAGCATAGAGAAGTACAAGGCTAAGTTTGTGGCTAGAGGATTCTCTCAGAAAGAGGGAGTAGACTATGAGGAAACCTTTGCCCCAGTTGCTCGCTATACATCCGTCAGGACCATCATTGCTCTTGCAGCATCTAAGGGATGGAAGATAAACCAAATGGACATGAAGACAACATTTCTAAATGGTGTAATTGAGGAAGAGGTATATATTGAGCAACCTGATGGCTTTGAGGTTCATGGGAAGGAGTCTCATGTTTGCAGGTTGAAGAAGGCATTGTATGGCTTTAAGCAAGCTCCTCGTGCTTGGTACGAAAGAATTGATCAATACTTGATGAGTTTGGGTTTCTCTAAGAATGATGCCGATTCAAACCTTTACTTCAAGGTAATTGATGGCGAAGCATTGATCTTAGTTCTGTATGTTGATGATCTAATTCTTACTGGAGAAGAATGCCTCATTTTTAAATGCAAGAAGGAGCTAGCTTCTGAATTTGAAATGAAGGATCTTGGTCTCATGCACTACTTTGTTGGCTTAGAAGCATGGCAGAAGCCGAATGAGATCATTCTGAGTCAAGGGAAGTATACAATTGACATCTTGAAGAGATTTGGTATGATGGATTGTAAATCCATGTCTACGCCTATGGAGACCAACTTTCAAAAGCTTAAGGAGGTTGCAGCTAGTTCAGATCTGGTGGATCCTACTATGTACAGACAGTTGATTGGATCGTTGAGGTATCTAGTCAATACTAGACTAGATATTTGCTATGCAGTGAGTGCACTTAGTCAGTTCGTGTGTGAACCAAGGCAAATACATCTAGTTGCAGCAAAGCATATCCTGAGATACTTGCATGGCACAGTTGGATATGGCTTGAGATATTCTTCTGGTTTGGACTTGAAGCTGCATGGTTATACATATTCTGATTGGGCAGGTTGTGTTGCTGATTTGAAGAGCACCTCTGGATGTTGTTTCAGTTTGGGGTCTGCAATGATCTCTTGGTGTAGCAGGAAGCAGTCTTCAGTGGTTGAGTACCGCAGAGGCAGAGTATATTGCAACATGTGTGGCATCTCGAGAAGCAGTGTGGCTTCGAAAGCTCCTTGTAGGATTGTCTGGACAATCATTGGAGCCTACTATCATTCATTGTGATAATCAAAGCTGTGTGAAGCTTTCTGTCAATCCAGTGTTTCATGACAAAATAAAACATGTTGAGATCAAATACCACTATATTAGAGATATGGTATGGAGAAAAACTATCCAGTTGAAGTATGAAATGTTCCCCTTAATTTTTTCCTTGATTTTTCAGTTCACATACAATGCAATCATGCACCCGTTAAGATTAGCTCCAAATCAAAACGATGCTGAAATAAACTCTAACCAACAATGCGCCCTAAAACCACTTAAGGAAGAGGGGTGGGCATATGGTCAGAGGATCCCTGGGATCTAATAACTCAATAATTGACTTGATTACAATTGAAAAGGAGAACTAAACTCAACACCAAGAATGTGCACACAAGATCCTTTAAAAGGCGAGGTGCTAACATATGGTGGAGTGCTAATTATCAAATTGAAAGAACACTTCTTCCGCTTTGCAGGCATCCACGAACGGTGGGAATACTCCACTTATTCAGTGGGTGTGATTATTACAATTATTTTAAGGCGGCAAGCCAGCCATGTAACCACACTTCCACTTGTACAGTGGGGGGTATACAAATCCTCACAACCACTTATTTCGTGGAGGGAATACAACATTAATTTAAAGAAGCTTTATTAAACTCAACCACTCAATCGTGGGAGTATAAAATAAACTAGAATTTGCAGCAATGAGACAATGGTTGTTAGTACTACTAATCAGCTAACAAACAAATAACATACAGCTGCAAATGAGAATGATATGCTTCCAAAAACACTCAATGGTTAGAGTAACACTTCCTCTAACATTTACAATGCCAAAATGATATAGGAAGAAATTCAAACAACATTATAACAATTTCTAACTAATCTGATTAGAGACATGAAATACAGAATATCAGATCAGCAAGGTGAGAATTCACCATAATGGACATATCTTCTTCAATTCAACTCGGAAAGCTCTCAAACCATAGCCAGTCAACAACTAAGAGCTAGGCGTCCAACCTCCATTGAGAAAACAAGCCCAAAATAGAAAGAAACAGCTGGCACGATTCCCAAGACAGTCAAGAAGAAAGGTACGGCCTCCAAGAAGGGTCGACCTTCTCCCAAAAATCAGAAACTTCACTAAAAATTCTGAAAACTTCCAGAAAGAGTTGCCCTTCACATTGAAATAGCATGGACGAATACCCAGAACGAAACAAAAATCAGTGATGAAGCTATGAACAGAAAATAGCTTTAGCCATGGCGAATCAACAACTCAAAAAACAAGCTAACATTAGCAACCTGTTTGATATCATCAATTTGAAGCTCCATCTGCACTCCAAGGTGAAGTACAGTCACAATGATCCACCTAGGAAGCCATAGTTTCAGGCTCAAAGGATGGATTGAAAATGCTAAGCTTCCCTTTAGCCAGGTTCTGGATTTCAAACCAGCAGCATAACTTTACTTTCAAATTTCCAAGATGAGAAACAATGAGCAAGGCATCAATAAATAAGCTTCAATTGGTAAATGAAGCAATCTGTAACTCTCCACAAGAAACTATTCATTTCCTCCAAGGGATGCCACTTCAAAAGCATTTTAAAATATTTGAAACTCTTAATATTCTTCCCAAGTCGTTCCACTTTGAAGAGATATTTAAACATTAATGAAATATTAAAATTCATTAATGAGGCATCCATCTCATGGCCCCATTTTTAAAACAACTTGAAGTTATCAAGCCTAGGCGTGGGGTACAACTTCAAAACATAAAATTGACTAAGTATGAAACTTAGTCCAAGGAGATAACCAAGGGCAAAGCTCAAACTGCAACTGATTACTGCTAAAAATAGAAACTGACATTAGCCGAGTTGAACCAAGTTGATAGAGATGCCACTGCCACAAATGGACTTACTAAAAATAGCAAATGCCAAAAATAGTAAGTTCACTGCAAACTCAACAGAAAGCCAAACTGAACAACCACACTGAACTGCAAAAGACTGAACTGCTACTAGAATGATATTGCTATAAATTGACTTACCAAAAATAGCAACTGCTATAAATAGTAAGCTTGTAAAACATCAATTGAACACCAATTGAGCAGTAATCAAGACTTACTATAAATAGTAAGTGTTTCCAAATGCCATCTAAACACAAACCGGAAAGCCAACATGATTTACTATAAATAGTAAGTGCTTGAAAAGGTTGTCAGAATCAAATGCATGTCACACCACCCCGTAGATCTTTGAAAACCCAAAAAACCTAGAAACCTACCTTGCATGCAAGGTATCTGCTAAAAATTGCATGTCATTATCTCAACATGCATGCTACCTCATCCTGAAGCTCTCCAAAAACCCAAAAAGCTCCACTAGACATGCGTCAGAAAAACACACATGCAAGCCTTAAAAAATGCATCTGAAAGTGGAAACCCTAATTTCCCATTCTACTTAGCCTATGAGTTTCCGAAAATAGGCTAAAACCTCAAGAAGAGCGTAGGGCTAAATTGGGGACATTACAAAGTATATCAGCACTGATGAGCAGACGATAAACATTCTCACCAAGCCTCTCTCCAAAGTAAAGTTTGTGTACTTCCGAGACAAACTTGGTATTGTGGAGAATGAAGCCCTAGCTGAGAGGGAGACTCAGCTTCAGTGATCTTCTATGATTTTCTTTAATGCATTTATCTCTATAAGAGATATTTGAGGTGCAAGCCCTTGTTTCCACCCTTTGGGAGTAGCCAAGGTGGATGTCATGTGTGTGACTCCATGACAACATCACAGGAGAGAGTCCGTGATGATTTCCTTGTACTTGTGTTTATTCACCCTCTGAGAGTATCTATGGTGAACATCATGATGAGATGACGACATCACGTTGAGTGATGGGCACTTGTGCACATTTACCATTCATGGGAGTAGCCATGATGGTTGATATCACGATGAGGTGATATGCTCTTTTACACATGGGTGTAGCCATGGTGTTTGTCATCACGATGAGGTGATATTACTTGTACAACTGGAAGTATTCCTCCCTAGCTAAGAGGGAGTGTTGATGTGTACAGCTTCTGGATGATTACTTCTAGCCACGACCTTGTGAAGATAAATTCAATATAGCCTTTGGCTATTTAATTTATCTAAGGTCTATAGTAATAAAGAATGAAACAAATATTTAAAGGCGCCTCACTTATCATTTATCATTATTTTATTTAATAATTAACATCTAATTATTGAATGGGGCCGACTTTAGGAAAGTCGCGATTTTCTAGAAGAGATGTCTCTTCTTGGGGCCGACCTCTTGTCTTGGAGAGACATGTCTCTTCCCTTTAGCGGGTATATGAATGAGTGATGATCACTCATTCCATCATCAAGTTCATTCATCTAATTCGCATTCCTAGAAGAAGTTCAGATGTGAGCAGCAGATCATCATTCTGTAGCAGCAGATCAATCTCAAGGAGAAACATATTCATTTGCATCAGCATCTAGGAGAGGTGCGATTATTCATTGTATCAAAATCGGCATTGTGTTATGCCTGAGTTGTAAGCAGATTTCTGCTCTTATCAAATCAATATATAAGAGATATATTTGCTGGGTTTTTCTCCCTCAAGTTGGAGGGTTTTCCCAAGATATCTTGTTGTGTTCATTGTCTTAAGTGCTGCATTTTCTGATTGATTTCAGTTTTATTTATCTGATCATAAAAACTAACATTTTCTGCAAGGGAAAGTGTGCAATCAAATGGCAGTTTTACAGGCAGTGGTAAGGGCAAAGTGTACAAGAGTATACCATTGAATTCTTGAAGCAAGCAATCCAAATGGATTTGGACTTTGGATAGACAACACCATGATTTGTTGGGAAGTACCTTGGAGGTTTAATAGTGTTTTAATTTGTACCTTCCAGTGCAACACAAAACAGAATTTGAATTAGAAGGAGAAGCTGCCTGTAAAAATAAAAACTAACCTACTATGAACAATATGCACTTGCAATTTACAATTTTTACAAGTCTTTTTGCAATTTACAATTTTTTACAAGTCTTGCCAGAAACCTGGAGTTCTCCTTCCCAACATCCCTTTCCTTCGACCCTCGCTCTTTTCCCTTGCCTTTGTTGAAGAGTCGGACTTCCTCTTACTAGTATGTCTCACTCTTGAACCTCAATCCCCGACAAGAGGTAAGAGTCATGAGGTACCTTGACATTGAACTTTGAAACTCCAGCTTGTTGCATTGTTCATTTCCACCTACCTCCCTACACAACCGAGGTTGTCATATTGACACAATTAGATGCCACAACTACTCCAGAAGGGTTTTTCCTGCATTCATCTCATGGGTGTGGATTCACATGTACTCCCAACAATGAAAAAAGATCATGACACCCATGCAATCATTATTGCAGTGGTTAGGATTTCAAGCCTTGATAGTCCTCAAGCCATCTCCAAGCTGCTGTTCTAGTGGATTTCGTAGTTGCAGTCAGAGGTTAAAGGGTTTCTTCTTGCCTCTAGGTACCTTTGCACATTCCAACGAGGCAATTTTTGCATAAGGGCATTGAAGATAATGACGTTAGGGGCATGGGTGACCCTTGTAGTGCAAAGTGACTCTGTTTCTTTTCCCAAGGCTGAACAAATAGTTAAAGAAGATATACTGCCAGATTTTGATTATTCAAAGCATCAATCGTTCTCCACCCAAAAACTGTTATCAACATTGTGAATAGAGCCAAGTGTTCAAGCAATCAGATCCAAGGATGAAAACCCTTAGATTTGCTGGAGATCAAACCTTTTGGTTTCAAGGATTGGAGGATGAAACCCCTTTGGTTCTGTATGACAATCTCATCCAGAGGTTGTGAATGTGTTTCATGAGTTGCAAGTTCTAGTTGTTAGAAGTTTGTGTAATTTGTAGTTGTTTGTTATGGTTTTCAGTACATTGTTTTCAATTTCCTGTTGTTGCTGTGCCTATATCACTGTTGCAGCATATTTTAACGTATTTTAGACTTCATTATAAAAGAAGTTTTGGAATCAATTTTTCATTTGTTGGCATCATTTGTTAAATTTAGGTTATCATTAATGTTGATATAAAAGTTGTGAAGAAATCTAGGTTTTGCAACATTTGATTTAAAATTATAAATCTGAAAATTATTTGTTAAGATTTTCTATTGGGGACATTACAATTGGTTAGAAACATTAAAATTTTAGCAGTTGTTTTCAGTATTTAAGTTTGGATGGCTATGTTGCCATGAGCTTAAAAACTACTTTCATTTTTAGCATCAATATTACTAATTTTAATTTGTGTGGTTCTCTGTCAGATTCAGTATTTATAATTTGTTCTAAAAGGCTTGCTTCTAGAACTAGTTTTAGTTACTTTCAGTTATTACTTATTAGTTGTAATCTGGTAGGCTTTCCGCCATGATAAGTATTTTATTACTTCCAGATTTTGTAATGCAATATTGAGTTGTGCAGCTTGCCATGAACAAGCATTTTACTATAAAATTATTCTAAATTTTTCATTGTATGTTCTCACCTTGCCCATATTGGGATTTTAGTGATTAAATTGTGTTAAGGCTCATGCATTATCTATTGTGAAGTTGTAAAAATAAAATCAGAGCATTTTTGTTTGGGACATTACAATGGACCCACTCTTAAGCACTAATAAGGTTGATGTTTTTTTATAGTGTCTATTTAAAACTTTAATGTAATTAATGTTTTCTATACCTTTGTAAAATCCTTATCTAAACAAATAGATGAGTTTGAAATTGGCAATTCTAAATCTGTGTGTTGTTTGATGTCTTGGTGTTGTCTAGATAGGAATTTATAATGCTTGTTTGAGCATTATTTTTAGTACTTCGACTGGCATTGTATCTTCTTGATAATTTCTCTATTTGCTTGCTTTAAAGTTTACTTTGGGTGGATATGTCAACTTGCTTTGCTGGTTGGTTTTGTTTCTATTTAGGGAGTATTGTGTTGTATTATCTTGTAGAAATAATTAAAAGGAGAGAGTGAGACATTAAATGGTTGACCGATTTCATAAGTTTTGATTTGATTATTACAAGTTCTTACAGGTCATTTCATCTGGTGTGAATTTTTTCTTAACAGGTTGCAAGGCTCTTGTCAGACACTTCAGTCCCTCAATTTTATCCCACCTTATTTCTTTTGGTCACTGACATAATGGATACATTGGGAAGTCTGGTTTGGAAGCGCATCAAAGCGAAGGCAGAATTTGATGATGAGGGAAATTTGATACGACCTTTACCACGTAAGTATCATTGTGAAATTACTGAATTTCGTTTTGTTGTTCAGCCACCCAATGTTGTTTTGATCCAGAAATTGGTAAATGATAATTTTTCAACAAAGAACATCCAGACAAAACTGAGGGAAAACAAGTGAGACAAAAATGCAGCCTTTGAGCAGATGACCAGAAAACAATTTTTAATTCTTCTGCTTTCCTTGTATTATATGAAGATTGATATCATTCTGTTCTGATCTGATGTTATATTATGGTTGCTCTTTTTAGTGTTTCTTAGATCAGATTAGATAATAAATTACTCAATAGAATTGCAACACATAAGACAATGAACACAACAAGATACCCTGGGAAAACCCTCCTACTCGAGGGAGAAAAACCCAGCAAATGATTCTCTTATATATGATAACACAGTGACAGAAATCTGCTTACAACATAGCTCAACAATGGCTAATAGGGAGTCACAATGATTTCCCACTTTTCCTTAATGCTCAGATACAAATGAATCTGTTCTTCCTTGATATCGGTCTGCTGCTACAGAAATGATGATCTGCTGCTCAAGTATTAACTTCTTCTAGGAATACGAATTATGATGAATGAACTTGATTTCTGTTCTCCCTGATATATGCGAATTTCTGCTCTTGATGATAATGGCGAACTTTCTTGATGATTCGAATTACCTTTAGCAAGGATAATGACCTTGTACTTATACATCATAGGCGCCTCTTGACTTAGGTCGGCCTCTTTAAGAAAAAATACAATAAATGATAAACAATTAAAAATAACATGAAGTCGGCTCAAGGTTGATACAAGGAGAATGCGAACTTAAAGGGTCGGCTCTTGGTTATATTTAAATTGTCTTTTTTGGGAAGTGCAGACCGAAGCTGCAAATAACATCAACACTCCCTCTCAGCTAGGGATGAACTTCCATCTGCACAAGACACACCATATTAGAATGAAAGCAAAATAGAATATCACCTCAACGTGATATTTACCATTATGGCTACTCCCATAGATGGTATAAACTCATCACGGATTCCCTCACGTGATGTTGTCATGGAGTCACACACATGACTTCCACCATAGCTTCTCCCAGAGGGTGGAAACAAGGGCTTTCACCTCAACTCTCTCTCATCAGAGAATTGCATTATCAAGGGCTTACACCTCAACTCTCTCTCAACAGAGAATTGCATTAACAAGGGCTTGCACCTCAACTCTCTCTCAGCAGAGAGTTGCATTCTCAATCAAGGATCACTGATTACTGAGACTCTTTCTCAGTCAAGGCTGCATTCTCCACCATACCAAGTTTCTCTCGGAAGTATACAAACTTAATCCTGGCGAGAGGCTTGGTGAGAATGTCTGCCGTTTGCTCTTCAGTGCTGATATACCTCAACTGTATAGCTTTCCTTTGCACCATATCTCTAATATAGTGGTACTTGATCTCAACATGTTTTGTTCTGTCATGAAACACAGGATTGACAGAAAGCTTCACACAGCTTTGATTATCACAGTGTATAATAGTAGGCTCCATTGATTGTCCAAACAATCCTGCAAGGAGCTTACGAAGCCACACTGCCTCACGAGCTGACACACAAGCTGCAATATACTCTGCTTCAGTTGTACTCAAGGCCACTGAAGACTGTTTCCTGCTACACCAGGAGATCATAGCAGTCCCCAAACTGAAGCAACAACCAGAAGTACTCTTCCGATCTGAGACACATCCTGCCCAATCAGAATCAGTAAAACCATGCAGCTCCAAATCCACGTTTGAAGAATATCTCAACCCATATCCAATTGTGCCACATAAATATCTCAGGATATGTTTAGCTGCTACAAGATGTATTTGCTTTGGTTCACACATAAACTGGCTAAGTGCACTCACTGCATAGCAGATATCAGGTCTAGTGTTAACTAGATACATCAATGAACCAATCAACTGTCTATACATCGTAGAATCCACTGGTTCTGAACTAGCTGCAGCTTCTTTCAACTTATCTAAATTAGTCTCCATGGGTGTAGACATAGGTTTGCAGTCAATCATACCAAACCTTTTGAGAATGTCAACAGTGTACTTCCCTTGACTTAGAATCATCTCATCTGGCTTTTGCCAAACTTCTAAGCCAAGAAAGTAATGCATAAGACCTAGATTCTTCATCTCAAACTCTGAAGCTAATTCCTTCTTGCATTTTAGAATTAGATGTTCTTCACCAGTAATGATCAAGTCATCAACATATAAAACCAAAATTAATGCTTCACCATTTACTACTTTGAAGTAGAGGTTAGAATCTGCATCATTCTTTGAGAAACCCAGACTTGAAAGATACTGATCAATTCTTTCATACCAAGCACGAGGAGCTTGTTTAAGACCATACAAGGCCTTCTTCAGCTTGCAGACATGAGACTCTTTCCCATGCACCTCAAATCCTTCTGGTTGCTCAATGTAAACCTCTTCTTCTATTATGCCATTCAGAAAAGCTGTCTTTACATCCATTTGGTGAATCTTCCATCCTCTAGATGCAGCAATAGCAATGATGGTTCTAACAGACGTGTAACGAGCCATAGGAGCAAAAGTTTCTTCATAGTCAACTCCCTCTTTTTGTGAGAACCCTCTAGCCACAAATCTAGCCTTGTGTTTCTCAATGCTCCCATCAGCTGCATGCTTGATCTTGAAGAGCCACTTAGAAGACACCACAAATTTGTCTTTGGGTCTAGGAACTATATCCCAAACATCGTTCTTAAGTATAGACTGATACTCCTCAATCATGGCATCCTTCCATACTTGTTGACTAGAAGCTTCTTCAACATTTGAAGGCTTTGACTCAATAATCTGACTCATCAAGGCAACATAACTAGAGAACTTGTGAGGTCTCTTGCTTTCTCTGAAGGCTCCTCTTGGAGCTGCAAACCTTTCTGCTTCCTGCATTGTCCTGCGAGCCCAAAGAGGTCTTTTATTTCCAATCACAATGTCTAGAGGCCCATCAGTAGGATCCAAAGGCTTAGCTGGATCAATATCTTCTTTAGGTTCTGTATCCTCCTTCAAATTCTCTGGAATATGGTCAACTTCCATATCTTGAGGAGGTTCTTCTTCATCAATCTCCATAGGAGTGCCTTTGGACCTTCTATAAGCAACATCTTCCTCAAATGTGACGTCTCTACTAATCTCAATAGACTTCTGTCCTGGAATGTAAATCCTGTAAGCTTTTGATGTCTCACTGTAGCCTACAAGAATTCCTTTCTTCCCAGAAGGTTCTAGCTTTGTTCTCTTTTCCTTTGGAATATGAACATAGACTGGACAGCCAAAGATCCTCAAATGACTAACTTCAGGCTTCACGCCTGAGAATGCTTCTTCAGGAGTTTTATTCTCTAAGATCCTGTGGGGACTCTTGTTTTGAACATAGACGGCTGTTCTTGATGCTTCAGCCCAAAGAGAGATTTGTAAGTCTTGATCATGGATCATAGCTTTCACTGCTTCCACAATAGACCTATTCTTCCTTTCAGCAATACCATTTTGTTGTGGATTATAGGGAACACTGAACTCCCTCTTAATCCCTGCTTCAATACAAAAGTCTCGAAATGTGCCAGAAGTGTATTCTCCACCATTATCAGATCTCAATACTTTGATCCTCTTCCCAGACAGATTTTCAATCTGTGCTTTGAATTCTCTGAATCTTTCTAATACTTCTTCTGATTCTTTAGATCTCAAGAAATAGATCCAAGTCTTTCTAGAGTAATCATCAATGAAAATAATATAATACAAGAAACCACTAGATGATGCAATAGACATTGAACCACACAAATCAGAATGAATGAGATCAAGAATACATTTAGATCTACTTTCACTGGAATGAAACGTACCTTTTGTGTTCTTGCCTAGGGCACATCCCTTGCATGTACCTTCATGTTCTTGATCGAATTTCGGAAGACCGGTGACCATCTTCTCCATGATAGGTAGAGCACGAAAGTGAATGTGAGCCAATCTTCGATGCCAAAGATCACACATGCTGGTACTGTTATGCACAAGTGCTTGAAGAGGACGAGTGCACAGCGTGTAGAGACATTCATGTCTAACTCCAATCACTTGAGCAGTTTTGAAGCTGGAGTTCTTTGCCCATATAAGAACTTTCCCTTTAGAGAAGGCAACTTGATAACCCTTGTCTTCTAATGCTGAAATTGAAACAAGGTTCCTCTTTATCCCTGGTACGAACAGTACATCATTCAACTCCAAAGAAATTCTAGAATCCAAGTGAAGAGTGGAATTTCCAATCCCTTTTACAGAATATCTAGCATCATCTCCAATAACAACTTGATCACTAGAGTTGCTTTCCATTAAGTTTGAAAGGTGACTTCTGAATCCGGTGATGTGCCTAGAAGCACCACTGTCAATCAACCAAGTGTTAGAGTCAGTAGAAACATTGCTAGACAAGGCTGAATAAAATAGATAATCACTGGAGTCCTTTTGTGGAGTGACTTCTTCAACATCTGCAGTGGCAACTTGAAGCTTAGGTCGTTGAGGGCACACCCTCGCAAAGTGACCATACTTATCACAACGAAAACATTGAATCTTGGACATGTCTCGTTTCCTTTTGTAGGTAGGAGCATCATCATTTCCATCTTCTCGATTCCTTTTGAAGAATCCTTTCTTAAAGCCTTTTCCTTTGTTTGATGAATGAGAGGCAAGAACTTGTAATTCTTCATTCTTTGAGCTTTGACCAATTCCTCTTGCTGTTAGTCTTGACTCCTCTTGAATGCAGTCAATCCTTAATTGATCAAACTTGGGAAGTTCAGATCTTGCACTGATTCCTTGAATGAACGCCTCCCATGAAAGCGGAAGACCATTGAGAGCAAGCATAGTCAGTTCTTTATCATCAATCATGTGACCAATAGTGGAGAGCTGATCTTTTATCTCTGAAATCCTCATGAAGTATGTAATAACAGATTCTCCTTTCGCCATTTTCACATGATGAATTTGTTGCTTCAGTGCAAGGGCTCGACTGGTGTTGTTGATTTCGTACATCTCTTCCAAGGTTGTAAACATCTCTCTTGCTGTATCCAACTTGAAGACAATTGGTACAATATGATCCTTGACGGAATCAACCAATACTTTCTTTGCCCTAGTGTCTTTCTTTCTCCATTGCAGCTTCTCTTCTTCCCCCTCAGGTTCGGGAACTTTTGTTTTCACAAACTCAACCAAATCATTCTCTTCCAAAGTTAGCATGAACCTGAACCTCCATGATGTGTAGTTCGAGATCCCTTCGAGTCTATCCTCGATTTTCAGACTGTTCACCATCTTGAGAAATTTAGAAGATAGACTGAAAAAAATAATGAGAGTTGCAAACTAACAGATCTGAATCTGATCACGATCTTTTTCATACCCGCTCTGATACCATGTTAGTGTTTCTTAGATCAGATTAGATAATAAATTACTCAATAGAATTGCAACACATAAGACAGTGAACACAACAAGATACTTTGGGAAAACCCTCCTACTCGAGGGAGAAAAACCCAGCAAATGATTCTCTTATATATGATAACACAGTGACAGAAATCTGCTTACAACACAGCCCAACAATGGCTAATAGGGAGTCACAATGATTTCCCACTTTTCCTTAATGCTCAGATACAAATGAATCTGTTCTTCCTTGATATCGGTCTGCTGCTACAGAAATGATGATCTGCTGCTCAAGTATTAACTTCTTCTAGGAATACGCATTATGATGAATGAACTTGATTTCTGTTCTCCTTGATATATGCGAATTTCTGCTCTTGATGATAATGGCGAACTTTCTTGATGATTCGAATTACCTTTAGCAAGGATAATGACCTTGTACTTATACATCATAGGCACCTCTTGACTTAGGTCGGCCTCTTTAAGAAAAAATACAATAAATGATAAACAATTAAAAATAACATGAAGTCGGCTCAAGGTTGATACAAGGAGAATGCGAACTTAAAGGGTCGGCTCTTGGTTATATTTAAATTGTCTTTCTTGGGAAGTGCAGACCGAAGCTGCAAATAACATCAACAGCTCTTTGCAATGTGAGGATTTCTTAGATGGATTATTCATTAATATTTTACTCTTTTTTCAATGGTGGCTAATTTTGTGTTATATTTGAGCTTCATTTTAGTATTTTATCCATCTCCAACATTCATAACAAGCAAAATGACTATGAAAATCTCCTATAATTCTGATACCCTTGGAGGCTCCTAATCAAATTATGCTATAACCTAACAGAGATATTTAGGGCACCTTAGCAAAATAGAGGCTGCCTCGTAGCAGATGCATCACTAACAGCCTAGATGAAATAGAAAAAGATTAAAAAAAGATTAGGGCATCTTTTGTTGTTAGTCGATGGAAAAGCCAACATGAACTGAATTCACTTTGGGTCATTATAATGGGTACCTTTCTTCATATCTGGGAAAGCAGTTGACAGGCCTGTCTCATCCCTCCAGATAGCTCCACAGTTAGATCCTTTCCTCCCTGTTTCCGAGCATCTTCCTCAGTAGGATTTCAAATTGGAAATACCTCCACTGTTCTGTTTATTGTGGTCTCAAACAGAAGGTAATTCTTCCTCAGTTCTCTAAACATGTAGTCCCTTTTGTAAATGAAAGATAGTTCCCTGTCCTCTGTTCAGGTCTGTTCATTTTGCAAATTCAGCCTCAAAATATCTGTCTGTATTCTGCCACTCTTCCTCTTCTATATCCTCATCCTAGCTGTCCACATCCTTGATCTTCTTCAGCTTCTGTACGCTCTGGAGCTTGTTTCAAAACTAGAATAGCATGGGGGCTCCAAAGAGTGCAAACCCAATCATTTATCACAGCTCATTGATCATTACCAACCATGGCAAAAAGAACGTTCCCTGCATACAAAATGACCACCTATAGAAGATGGCAAGATGAATTTAGAACAACAGAAGAAAGTGTAAGGCTTATGCTGCCTTTGTATTTCTTTTTAAGGCCAGAGATGTCACAACATGCCTTCCCCTTAACAGGGTTATGTTCTGCCCTATGCAACACTGCATAATACTTTTGCTTTTCGCTTGCACATTGGATTGCACAAACATAGAATATTGATAAAGGCAAGCTTTTTCTATAAGAAGGAATCATTATTCATTCCTTAAACTATAATAGATCAAGGAAATTATTCATCATGGACAGGCCCGATACAAGAGATATTGTCTTTTAAATGCTCAACCAATAAATTGACCTAAACTACACTTTATCACCTTCGTACACCGTCTTGTCCAATGTAGGTGGCAATCTAAGTCACATTGACCGGTAGCTGAGAGCCTTATGAGATCCTTTAACACGAGGGAAGTGAGCACCCCAATTCATCGGCACAAAAGCTTATGACCATGCTGATTGGGCACTTTCTGCTCCATTATTGGCTAGTAGTTCTGCTGGTGCATTGATTTCTCTACATCAATGCTAGAAAAAAATTGATTCAAACTTATCCATAAGCATTCTTGTTTCTTGTAAAGTGCTCCTCAGTTGCCAATTCTGCATTCACCCTTCTCCATTACATCAATTATAAATTTATAACATGCAAATCATTCTCCACTGAGAGCTTCAAATAATTTTTTGATAATGCCAATTTTAGTCCCTATGCTAATCCTTCAGCGGCTCAGCCTATGCTTCATTATTGCTGCCTTTGGGAAGTGAATCGAGGAGACCTCTAAAAGGATGCTACTGGAGTCCCACAGAATGCACCCTGCTCCAGCCACTCCAATATTACCTTTCAAAGGCACTATCAAAGTTTAAATAAATAATCCCTAGGGTCAGGGGTTTCCATCTTGCCAACATGCTTAAGTTTCTTGTCAATACTGTTCTTAGCCAGATGTGTCTTCAAAGTTGACCATTCATAATTTCTGTGCTTACCAGAATCCCTTTTAATATGCCTTTAGATAACCTCAGAAAGATCTAACTCAATTTTAATTTTACCCTGCCATGATTACATATTATTGTGTAGTGGACTCCTATTTCTTTCTAGCCAAACTGATCATTTCACTACAGCTGAGAAGCCTTCTACAGGAGCTTAAGAATCTTTGCTTGGTAAGGGCTGTGAGAGTAGGAGTTCTTGTAGGGTAATTGGGGTGACCCAACACCAACCTAACTCCTCAATCAGTGATTCCCCGCTGTGAAGGGCCAGTGCAAAGGAAGAGGATCTAGATTTTCTTCTTCATTCTCATAAAACACATCTTGATGGGACTACATACCCGGTTCCTCTAACCCTCTTCTGGGTCAAAACTCTATGTTGAGCTGTTAACCAAGAAAAGGAAGGAGCCTTTGGTAGGGAAAATTTCAACCATATTGTTTTGATAAGGTCAATCGTCATTCTGTTAATTCAGAGACTGTAAAGTGTATCCTAACCTGACCTTATAATTCCTATTCTTATCTCAAGTCCAAAGGATGGATGCCAGGAGTGCCTTCTAATTTTCTTTATGTGATACTCTTTGAAAGATCTACATGTTATGTTCCATTGGACCTGAGAATGAACCTGAGAAAAATATTTGTTTATCTGCAGCTCCACATCATTTTTCAGCATGTCTTGCCTGATCCAGTGAGTTTTCGAGAGAAAGTGTGGGAAATTTATTCTAGGAGTCTAACCAAATGTAGCCTTAGTTTTGTGACTGATTTCCCATGATTGGTGTTGATTAATAACCTTCCTGTTTACTGTTCGAAAATTCCACATATGAAAGCCTTTATATTACCTATGCCTAGTTAAAGATTCTTTCAGTTTCTTGATCCCCAGTGTCCAGGTACTTTTCCGATAAAAGTCTATTCCACAGCTGCTGATCTTTTTCAAAATGTCTCTAGGACAATTTAGCCTAAAGGGCCCAATTTTGGAATCCTAGTTCACATCTATGCTTCCAGGATCGATTGGTTAATGATATTTTGCAGCCACGTGATGAATACTCCTGGGTCGATTTAATTAAAGGAATAAATTTAAATATAGCTTTCAGCTATGTAAATTTATATGTTTCGATTTCATTGAAGAGGCGCTTCAATCATAAATGAGACAAACAAATATTATTTATTATTTTATTAAATAGCCGACCTTGTCTTGGGATTCACGCCTCTCCAAAAGACGTTCTTTTACCAAGGCCGACCTCTCTACACGAAAGGGTGCGATTCTGTTCAAGGGCTATATATATGAGATGCTTTCAATTGTGTTCAATCATCAAGTCAAGCGAATTCACTCAATGAGAAGAAGTGCGATTTAAGAGCAGATTGAGTTTTGCATCAGCAGATCGATTCAAGGAGTCTCATATTATTTGTATCATTGCATCTAGAAGAGGTGCTGTTTATTGTATCTTTGAGGCATTGAGTTTGTGCCCAAGTTGTAAGCAGATTGCTGCTATTATTTATATCAATATATAGGAGATATATTGGCTGGGTTTTTCTCCCTCAAGTTGGAGGGTTTTCCCAGGGTATTGATTGTGTTCTTGTGTTGAATTTGAATTAAATTTCTGTGCTATTAATCTGATCATAAATCTAACATGGTATCAGAGCGGGTTTGAAGAGGGATCCCAATCAGATTTATAATTAATTCAGCGATACCCTTGTTTTATTTTCTCATCCTTATTCACTTTTATCTATTCGTCAAGATGGTGAATGGTCTTAAAATTGAGGATAGGCTTGAGGGAGCGTCAAACTTCACTTCGTGGAGATTCAGGATCATGCTCACCTTGGAGGAAAGCGAATTGGCAGAGTTTGTGGAGAGCTTCGCCCTTGAGCCTACGGATGAGGAAGAAAATGCCCTATGGAAGAAGAAAGATATTAAGGCAAAGAAGATGTTGGTTGATTCGATGAAGGATCATATTGGTCCTATCTCTCCAAGTTAAGGACTGCGAGAGAGATGTTCAAAACCCTAGAGGAGATGTACGAGATCAACAACACCATCCGGGCTCTTGCACTGAAGCAACAACTTCATCACTTGAAGATGGCGAAGGGAGAAACTGTCATTGCCTACTTCATGAGAATAACCGAATTGAGAGATCAGCTATCATCTATTGGGCATGTTGTCGATAGCAAGGATCTAACCATGCTGGCTCTCAATGGTCTCCCTTCATCCTGGGAGTCTTATATTCAGGGAATCAGTGCAAGATCAAAACTTCCCAAATTTGATCGATTGAGGGCAGACTGTATTCAAGAAGAATCTAGGCTGGCTGCAAGAGGTATTGGGAAAAGCTTCGTTAATGAAGATCTTCATGTTCTTGCCACTCAATCCTCAAAGAAGAAAGGTGGGAAGAAAGGGTATTTCAAAAGAAACAGAGATAGAGGAGCTGATGGTGGCCCCGCATTTAAGAAGAAGAGGGACCTCTCCAAGGTCCAATGCTTTCAATGTGACAAGTATGGTCATTTTGCAAAGGAATGTTCTTCCAGGCCTAAGCAGCAGGCCGCCTTTGCTAATGTCGATGAAGCCTCCATGCAGAAGGATACAAGTGAATACTTGTTCTATTCAGCCTTGTCAAGCAATGTATCTACTGACACCAACACTTGGCTGATAGATAGTGGTGCCTCTTGACACATCACCGGATTTAGGGAGCATCTATTTGATTTGGTGATGAAAGATTCTATCGAACAAGTTATTATTGGAGATGATGCTAGTTACTCAGTTAAGGGAGTTGGGACTTCATCTCTTCACTTGGATTTCGACGATTCCTTATAGTTGGATGATGTGCTATTTGTTCTAGGCATCAAACGAAACCTTGTTTCCATTTCAGCCTTGGAAGACAAGGGTTATCAAGTTGCTTTCTCAGAAGGCAAAGTTCTCATATGGGCGAAGAACTCTAACATCAAGACTGCTCGGATGATTGGACTTAGACATGGGTGTCTCTATAGGCTATGCACTCGCCCCATTCAGGTTCTAGTACATGACTCCGTGAGTTTGTGTGATCTTTGGCATCGAAGATTGGCTCACCTTCACTTTCGAGCGCTACCTATTATGGAGAAGATGGTGACTGGCCTTCCTAAATTCAACCAGAAGCATGAAGGAACCTGCAAAGGCTGCGCTTTGGGTAAGAATACAAAAGGTCCATTCCATAGTAGTGAAAGTAGATCCAAATGTGTCTTAGATCTTATTCATTTTGATTTATGTGGTCCAATGTCTGTTGCATCTTAGAGTGGTTTCTTGTATTACATTATTTTTATTGATGACTACTCTAGAAAGACTTGGATCTATTTCTTGAAATCTAAAGAATTTGAGTTCAAAAAGTTCAAAGCTCAGGTGGAGAATCTGTCCGGAAAGAAGATCAAGGTGTTGAGATCTGATAACGGAGGAGAGTACACTTTTGTTATCTTCCGTAACTTTTGCATTGAAGCAGGGATTAAGAGGGAGCTTAGTGTTCCTTATAATACTCAGCAAAACGGTGTTGCGCAGAGAAAGAACAGATCTATCGTGGAAGTAGTCAAAGCCATGATTCATGACCAAGACCTGCAAATCTCTCTTTGGGCTGAAGCATCCAGGACTGCTGTCTATGTCTAGAATAGAAGTCCTCACAGAATCTTGGAGAATATAACTCCTGAAGAAGCATTCTCTGGGGTGAAGCCTGAAGTAAGTCATTTGAGGATCTTTGGGTGTCCAGTGTATGTTCATATTCCAAAGGAAAAGAGGACTAAGTTGGAACCTTCTGGCAAGAAGGGAATTTTGGTAGGCTATAGTGAGACATCAAAAGCCTACATAATCTACATCTCGGGTCAAAAGACTATTGAGATCAGTAGAGATGTCACATTTGAGGAGGATGTTGCATTCAGGAGATCCAAGGGCACTCATATGGAGATCGATGAAGAAGAACCTCCTTAGGATATGGAAGTTGACCATGTTCCTGAGAATTAGAGGGAGGTTCCAGAACCTAAAGAAGATGATGATCCAGCTGAACCCTTGGAGTCTATTGATGGGCCTACAAATATTGTGATTGGAAGGAAGAGACCTCTTTGGGCTAGGAAAATAATGCAGGAGGTAGAAAGTTTTGCAGCCCCAAGAGGAACCTTCAGAGAAAGCAAGAGACCAAATATGTTCTCCAGTTATGTAGCCTTGATGAGTCAGATTATTGAGTCAGAGCCTTACAGTGTTGAGGAAGCTTCTAGTCAACAAGTTTGGAAGGATGCTATGACTGAGGAGTATCAATCCATACTTAAGAATGATGTTTGGGTATTGTTCCTAGACCCGAAGGCAAATCTGTGATGGCTTCTAAATGGCTCTTCAAGATCAAGCATGCAACTGATGGGAGCATTGAGAAGTACAAGGCAAGATTCGTGGCTAGAGGGTTCTCACAAAAAGAGGGAGTTGACTATGAAGAAACCTTTGCTCCTGTGGCTCGTTATACTTCTGTCAGAACCATTATTGCTATTGCTGCATCTAGAGGATGGAAGATTCACCAAATGGATGTAAAGACAACCTTTCTGAATGGTGTAATAGAAGAAGAGGTTTACATTGAGCAACCTGATGGATTTGAGGTACATGAGAAGAGTCTCATGTTTGCAAGCTGAAGAAGGCCTTGTATGGTCTTAAGTAGGCTCCTCGTGCTTGGTACGAAAGGATTGATCGTTACCTGTTGAGTCTGGGTTTCTCAAAGAATGATGCAGATTCTAACCTCTACTTCAAGGTAATAAATGGTGAAGCATTGATTTTGGTTCTGTATGTTGATGATTTGATTATCACTGGAGAAGAACATCTAATTCTTAAATGTAAGGAGTTAGTTTCTGAGTTTGAAATGAAGAATCTTGGTCTCATGCATTACTTTCTTGGCTTAGAAGTTTGGCAAAAGCCAGATGAGATGATTCTAAGTCAAGGCAAGTATACTATTGATATTCTGAAGAGGTTTGGTATGATTGATTGCAAACGTATGTCTACACCTATGGAGACAAACTTACATAAGTTGAAGGAGGCTGCAACTAGTTCAGAAGTGGTGGATTCCACGATTTATAGGCAGCTGATTGGTTCATTGATATATCTAGTTAACACTTGTCCAGATATCTGTTATGTAGTGAGTGCACTCAGTCAGTTTATGTGTGAACCAAGGCAGATACATCTTGTTGCAGCTCAACATATCCTGAGATACTTGCGTGGCACAACTGGATATGGATTGTGATATTCTACAGGTGTGGATTTGAAGCTGCATGGTTTTACTGATTCTGATTGGGCAGGGAGTGTTACTGATCGGAAGAGTACCTCTGGTTGTTGCTTCAGTTTGGGTTCTGCTATGATATCCTGGTGTAGTAGGAAGCAGTCTTTAGTGGCATTGAGTACAACAGAGGCAGAGTACATTGCAGCTTGTGTGGCAACTCGTGAAGCAGTGTGGCTTCGTAAGCTCCTTGTAGGATTGTTTGGACAATCAATGGAGCCTACTATCATTCATTGTGATAACCAGAGCTGTGTGAAGCTTTCTGTCAATCCGGTGTTTCATGATAGAACAAAGCATGTTGAGATCAAATACTATTACATCAGAGATATGGTATTGAGGAAAGCTATACAGTTGAGGTATATCAACATTGATGAGCAGACGACAGACATTCTCACCAATCCCCTCTCCAGGATAAAATTTTTGTACTTTTGAGATAAGCTTGGTATGGTGAAGAATACAGCCTTAACTGAGAAGGAGTCTCAGTATTAGTGATCCTCTTTAATGAGTTCTTCTCTGTGAGAGAAGTTCGAGGTGAAATCCCTTGTTAATGAGTTCTTCTCTGTAAGAGAGGTTCGAGGTGAATTCCTTGATTCCACCCTCTGGGAGAGCTATGGTGGATGTCATGTGTGTGACTCCATGACAACATCACGTGAGGGAGTCCGTGATGATTTACTTGTACTTGTGTTTCACCCTCTGGGGGAGCCATGGTGAAAGTCATGATGAGGTGACAACATCACATTGAATGATGAGCACTTGTACATACCATCTATGGAGGTAGCCATGATGGTTGATATCACGATGAGGTGATATTTGATATCATGATGAGGTGATATTTGATATCACGAAGAGGTGATATGCTTTCACGATGAGGTGATAAGCTCTTTCTTTCATGGATGTAGCCATGTTGTTTAAAACATGACTATGAGGTGATATGTTCTACACAGGTGGAAGTGTTCCTCCCTAGCTGAGAGGGAGTGTTAATGATATTTTGCAGCCACGTAATGAATACTCCTGGCTTGATTTAATTAAAGGAATAAATTTAAATATAACTTTCAGCTATTTAAATTTATATGTTTTGATTTCATTGAAGAGGCGCTTCAATCATTAATGAGACAAACAAATATTATTTATTATTTTATTAAATAGCCGACCTTGTCTTGGGATTCACACCTCTCCAAAAGATGTCCTTCTACCAAGGCCGACCTCTCTACATGAAAGGGTGCGATTCTCTTCAAGGGCTATATATATGAGATGCTTTCAATTGTGTTCAATCATCAAGTCAAGCGAATTCACTCAAGGAGAAGAAGTGCGATTTAAGAGCAGATTGAGTTTTGCATCAGCAGATCGATTCAAGGAGTCTCATATTATTTGTATCATTGCATCTAGAAGAGGTGCCGTTTATTGTATCATTGAGGCATTGAGTTTGTGCCCAAGTTGTAAGCAGATTGCTGCTATTATTTATATCAATATATAGGAGATATATTGGCTGGGTTTTTCTCCCTCAAGTTGGAGGGTTTTCCCAGGGTATTGGCTGTGTTCTTGTGTTGAATTTGAATTAAATTTCTGTGCTATTAATCTGATCATAAATCTAACACGTGGGTCTTCTTCGAAGACGAAATTCTGATCGTTAGGGTTTGAAGAATTTATTGATTTGCAGAATATCGGTGTATCTTGTTGGAGACAAATATCTAAGAGATCAATTATTAATTGTTTCTGGAGATCGACGGAAAGGTTTATAGGCCCCCATCCATGTAAACTATTGTGGGTGATGAAGCATATATTTATTCATTTATTTTCCTGAGACTGCTGTGCCACTACCTAGCTCCCATGGCAACTAGACTAGTCAGCGTATGAACCTTCTTCAGGTCAGCAATACCTTGCTGAATGCTACAAATATATATTCCATAACTGATATATAAGAGTTGGCACTTCATAAGGGACATTCTCAGAGCTGCAGTCTATTAGGATCTGCAATGTAGAGATGTTGTAACTTTGATGTTCCAGGTTAGCTATAAAATTGCTTATTTTTTTGTGTATATTTCTGTCATAAAGAAACAAATGTACGGGCAATTGAATTCACGTATAAATATTTGAATTTCCTGAGCAAGTTATTAGTCAATCGTTTGGTTATATTCTGCAATACTGTTATGAGTTGCCATCAAACTTGCATTCATCGATTGCCTAACATTCAAAGTTACACAAAGAATCTCAAGTGCAAAAATCAGAACAGCAGTAAGATAATTGTTTGACAAAATGCATGCATTGTCAAATGGGTAACAATTGTTAAAATTTCGTCCTCTGGGGTAAGGGACTTTACATACACCCTTAGCCTTCAAGCATATTAGTCTAGGTTTGCACCATAAATTCAATTCCTTCTAAACTGGAAATAGGGCTTCATGGGACCCTTTCAGAGGTACAACAATAATCAAGCACAAGCAGCACAAAGAGCACATGCTTTCAGAATACTCTCAGTGTGAAGCTTAACCACCTGAATAATGGGTTCAAACTTCCATTGCAACCCTTAGAAAACAATACCAAAATATAAATTTGTAATAATTGCCAAATCCTAGCTCCTGGTTATACAGTAACCTTCACTCAAGAATTTACGTAGTCAAGTTCATTTTTGAATCAATGATTCAAATATAGTTTCAACAGTACTCAAGGATCTCTGCATATTCCACAGTCAATCCACCCTCATACAAGGCAGTCATTAAGATAGATACTCAAATAAATGCAACTTCTAAACATAGAGACATCACATCAGGAAACTATCATTCAGTCCCCGTTGACGTTAAGACTTAATCACTGTGTTCCACGGTGTTTCAGGGACGGGGATAGGGGGGACACGTTTCGGGGATGACAGTTTGAGGGTAGATTTTTGGGGATGGCTGGGGGACGGCGATATATGAATTTTTCAAAATATATATATATATATATATATATATATGATTTTTAGAAATATATTATATGTATAGAGAGAGAGAGAGCAATCTGAAATATCAAATATGTGCAACAATATCAATATGTGCATAAATAATGATAGCAGTAGTATAACAGCAATATAACAGCAGTATAACAACAGTATAAAGTTTAAACTATAAAGTATAAACACTAACAGCAATAAGTTTAAAGCTTAAACTTTAACCATGATGATGAGATTCATGACAAGTCAACAGTATTAACTATTAAATATAAAAGCATTTTGTTCAAGTTTTAAAACTAAAGTTAAATAATTCAAAGATCAAAGTCTCAAACTTTAAATACAACAATCTATGAATCTATGACACTATGCCTCATTCGGGCTATCAATATCAAAAGAACTATCCGTGTCACTATCACTCTTTGCCTGAAGTGAATCATCCAAAGGAAGCCCAACCATTCCTAGTTGCACCTCCTCCTCATCAATCTGCCTAACATCTTCAGGATCAACATCCTAATGTGCCGTTGGAGTTTGTCGATCTTGAAGTCTCAAGGCACTATGAACTGCAACTACTTTTTCTACTCGTTTCAAGGTAAGCCTATTCCTCTTGATTGAGTGGATGAAGCCATAGGTGGACCAATTCCTCTCTGCAACAGAGGAACTGACAATCAGTGAGAGTAAACGAATAGCAAGTTGCTTCAACTTTGGTGTGTCCTTCCCATGAAATTTCCACCATCCAATGGGGTTTTTTTGTGCAATAGTGGCCCTATCCATCCTACCTTTGGTTTGCTGAAGATAGGACCCTGAAGATTGAAAAATTGAAGCCACTACTCTCGAAGTATGGTTGCCTCCTCAGTGCTATACATTTTACGAAGGGTTGCCATAAGCCCCTCCATTATCTCATCATCCTCAAAAGGAAGTACTCGGCTAGGTCTAGGGCATACCATTTCAGATTAAGAGCATAGGTAGCCATATGAAGAGGGTTGTTCATTGTATTTCACCTCTTTGTGACAATAGACCTAATATTCTCCTCATAGAATTGCAATCCAGGATCCTTGTCACGCAATGCTTTTTTCATTTGATCAAGAATGCTATCAAAAGTCTCATAAATCTCTCCAAGGCTTGGAGAGTTTGTATCCATATACCTGATTACCCCCACAATAGGTGATATGATAGAGCAAATATATTTGCAAGCAATATTATGACATGAACACTATTAGCACTAATAATGAAAATAAAATTTCTAAAATTGTTGGCGTTTCAATTAGCACCTCTGGAGTGCTTATTGCAAATGGACAGCTATGCACAATGCGTGATGACTGCTCTTCAAATTATGGAAGGGAAGCTCCCTCTTGTTTGCTAATGTTTGCGTAAAAGTAAAACGGACTAAGTTCCTATCTTTTTTACTCAGCGGGCAGGACACAAGGGTGCATAAACACAATGCGTTGCAGCTAAGGTTTTCTCTGGTTTCTGCAGATCTTAACTACAACTAGGCTAACTTTTAATCTATCCTATCTCCTCAAGATAAACAGAGCATGAGGGCGTAGGAGCGGGAATGGATTGGTTGGATCACTTGGATTAGCTAAGGTATTATGCAAGCAATCACTCTTTATGGTAAGCTGAATCTCAGGATTGCCGAGGAGGAGGAACCCCTGTCCGAGGTGTAGGCTGGGATGCAACTTACTAGAAACAACAAAGTACGATGATGGAGGCATCAAGTTTGGGCGCTAACTCATGGAGGAGTCTTTCTACCTAATCTGGAGTTCACAACACTGATCTCCTCCAATTTGGGGACGTTTTAGCCATAGAAAGGCTTTCAAAATAGTCAACTTCAGTCAACTGAGCCTAATTTTGACTTTAGGCGTCCCTTTGAAGAGTTGAACACTTTTTTCATTATTTTTTGTGTTGAAATGCCTCCGTTCGATCCTTGGTACAGGTTGCTCAGTTGGTCCTGAAGTGTTGCTGATGGATCCATTGCTGAGATGGAAAAACACTGATGAAGTGTGCTTGGGAGCTACAAAGCTCAAAACCTGAGTCTGGTGCTTTTGATTCTTGGGTGCCTTTTCCCAAGAAGGTGCCTTTTCCACCAGACTTAGTCAATTTTCTTGAGTGTTCTTCAATTCCTCCATTTTGACCCTCGCTGCTCTAATCTGAGATTACCGCTGATTGACGAGTATGATGATCTTGCTAAGACGTGGGATGGAATACCAACTCAATCTCGGAAAGGATGACTGGCTTCGGGAATCCTGAAAGTGGGTTTAGGTACTTCAAAAGCACGGGCGCCCTTGGCTTGCAGGGGCGCTTTTGACCTTTTGACCAATTATTTTCATGTTGTAAACTTCCACGAACTGCCTCGGCTTGATCTCTGTTGTCAGGTGTTTGACTTGTTTGTTGTCTTCGCTGACAGTGTCATTGTTAAGATTGATCAATATAGAGGAGGTCATCCTGGAGATCACTGAGCTTACAAACTGCATCTGACTGCCCAAAAAGCTGGGCGCCTATTTCTAGGAAGATGCATTTTCCTTAACACTTAGTCAATTTTTTATGCCTTTCATCTAGCCTTCACCTTTGGTGTTTTCTGCTTGATCTTTGTTAATGAATGCTTGACAGGTCCTATGAGCGTGCAACTGGATTGGTTGTGAAGCTGAGAGTATGCTAAACAAATGCCTTGAAGAAAGCAGCTGTTGAAAACCTCAATAGGTTGCTCAAAATGATGGGCGCCCCTAGCCCGCAGGAGCAATTTTGCTTTGATTTGCACTGATTTACCCTCCATTTTGCATGCTCTAACGATTAATAGCTGCTGTCGTTTGATGTGTCTCGCAGGTTCGTTGCGAAGCTGAGCTGATGTTGAGGAGATCACTCGAAGATAGGCTTACTCATCAGTTGACATCTGGGCCATCTAATTCAAGGGCGCCCCTAGCTTTTCTCATGTTTGATTGTCATTTTGATAGCACTTGCATTGCAGCATCTCCTGACTTCGCTTGCGTTCGCCGTTGATCGATGAATCAAATGACTTAGCTTGACAATGTGTCGAAAAGCCAGCAGAAACACAAAGAAGATGACTGCCTTGGTGAAAGTTGATGATTGCCTTTGACCTTTGGAATTCAAGGGCCCCCTTGGTGCTTTTAGGTGCAATTACATCATTTCTTTTAAAAAATCTTCATCTCTTCACGTCTCACGTTTGCCATGTAGCTTGATTGATTTGAGCTTTGTCGTTGACGACAGAGACGCGTGTATCCTAGCAATCACCTTCAACATGCTGTGTATGGGTGTTTGGAAAAATGACTACGGAATTCAATTGCACAACCTCCTTGGTAGCAAGGCGCGCATTTTCCAGACCTAGTCAATTTTCAACATTTTTTACTTTTGAAAATCCTCTCCGTCGCAGAGCATATTTTTTTAGCATTTCCACCATGGATTCCTCGTTGAAGCTTTTAAAGCTTAGATTTTGCTAGCTAGTACTGGCCATTCTACCATTAATGGCTGCGGAGGTCCTAGCTTTCTTCCTGAAAAATGAAAATAGACCCTCCAGAGTAAAACAATATTTTTGGTGATTTTGACTTGACCAGTGTGATTGTGGAATCAAATTATCCTATCAAAATCATTTTTAATCATTTCTGGAAAGGTCCTATTTTTTAGGGTTTTCCTAAAAATAGGGGTTTGAAACCCTAATATTCAAATTTTCAGAATTTTGCAAGTATCTTCTTTGACATAAACCCACAAAAACCCTACATTTGGTTTGACCTAAAACATACTTTTGACAACAATTGTGCATGATTTGGATTATTTTAAGCAAAATGCCTTATTGAAGCAAAAATTTACTATGGGTACAACAAAAATAAAATATTAAAAACTAAAAACTAAAAAGTAAAACAAAGTAGTAAGTACATACTCAAACAAATTTTCTTGATATTGGACCACCAAGTGTCATTAAGCACCCTTTCTCTCACCACCTTCCCTTCTTCTATCTTTGATCGAGGCCACTTTCTCCACTCTCCACAAACCACCATGGATTGTAGAGCTTCCTGCGCCTCCAACAAAATAAAATAGCTAGCATATCTAGTCTCAACTGGTTTGAGGAATTCTTTCTTCGAATAAGACCAAAATAGTGC
This sequence comes from Sequoiadendron giganteum, assembly GCA_007115665.2. NCBI lineage: Eukaryota > Viridiplantae > Streptophyta > Pinopsida > Cupressales > Cupressaceae > Sequoiadendron > Sequoiadendron giganteum. Next base: position 334,512,680 of record CM021109.1, on the reverse strand, counting down.
AAGTGAAGTGCGATGGTTACATACAAACATTTGTATTGTCTCTAGCTTCGGCCACTGCTACCTTCACCCAATCTATTTTTCCAATGTCTTTCAAAGCATTATTCAAAGCATGTACGCAACATGGAGTCCAAAAAATATATCTATAAGCACTTTCAACCATCAAACAAGCTAGCTTGTGAACACGGGCTGAATCTGTCACAACTTGCACAACATTAGAAGACCCAAACTCCTCTATAGCCTCCTTCAAAATGGAAAACTGGTAATCAACATCCTTACGTTTCCAAAACAATCAATAGCTCTAAGAAAGTATGAACCAGCAGGGCATGCAACAATAATATTAATGAGTGGCCGATGTCGAATATCAGTCCACCCATCCATGACAATGGAATGGCCAGTCCTAATCCATGTTTGTCTCATCTCCTCCATCAACATGTTCACCTTTGAATATTTTTTGTCAAGGAGGGAGGTATGCAATCTATGTTCTCCAGGGGGAGCATAAGAGGGTCCAATTGTTTGTGCATCTCTCAATATAGCTTTGAAATAAGGTGACCTTGCCAAATGAAATGGAATAGCATGGGCATAAAAAAAATTGGCCACTGAATCATCAACTTGCTCATGTTTTTGCACATTCATTAACCCTTTCATTGTATGTTTTTCACCTATCTTCCTCTTCCCTTTGTCACAACTCTCTCCAACTTATACATTGGAATAGTCATGCAAAACAATAGATGCCCGTTTCTTATTGTGAGTAGTACCAATGATTTTGTCCTAACCCACTCCAACCAATTTTGCCATTAAAACCTGCTGCTCCAATGTTATATCTTCACAAACTCTAACCCCATGTCCACTCTCACCCAATAGATGGTTTCTAACCCTAGTATAGCTCCCATGGTAATCAGTTTTGCAAACATGACAAAGCCAATGCCTGCTGCCCCTTGTATTTTTACCCTTACTGATAGTTAAATTGGTGGCAAATTGAAGCAATGGTTTTTTGGGGTTGAAAGGGCCTTTTGCAAATTTTTGAAGATCGGGTTTAGGGCATGCAAAGCTGTCTTGTGGACTTCCAATAATAGAAGCTGAGTTTATATTTTCAGATTGAGAAGAAGGGTCTATTGATATTCTGTTTACTCCTTGAACTTCATTTTCTTCACTGCCCTCATTCATAATTTCATCACTGCTGTTGGTGTTCATTTTGTAAGGGTTTTATAGTCTGAAAGTTGAAACCAAAACATTTAAAATAAAAAACTTAAAGATAAAAATTTAAAAAACTAAAAATTAGAAAAAAAATGGCATACCTGTGGCTTCAAAGTTGAAACTTGCAGCTCTAACAGTAACAGTTAAACTGAAAACTCCTTTTACAGTTGATAAGTGGTAGCTTGGGCAGAAAATTGCAAGAATGCAAGCTCGCAAAGTGATTGCAGCTCAGTCCGAGCGGCTAACCTAACCTCCTATAGCTACTTTCTCGGCTCCTTCCACTCCCAGCAATGCGTTGAACTTGAAGTTTTTATGTTTTAACTTTAAGCTTTTGGCATTGCCTTTTAGGTTTATTAGGGATGTGGGATGGTCTATGGAACCCACATGCCCATTCGCAAGCCAATGAAATTTAAAAAAAACCAACGCTTTTTTAATTCCGAGATTTGATTTTTAAGTGACGCCGCGGGGGATGCCTGGGCATTTTCGGTACGGTTGGGGGGCGCCTAGCCATCCCCTAGCCGTTTCGGGGATGGCTAGGCGTCCTCTATAATTTTGTAGGTGTTTCCAATTTCAGGTACGTGTTTCCTACTTTCCTAAAAATCCAAAATTGAAGGGGACACTTGGGGGACGTCCCCTGACGTCCCCCCGTCCTTGAAATGCCTCAAGGGACGGGGACGTAGGGTTTAGGGGTAGGGATGTGTCCCCGTGTAACACAACTTAATCATGATTCTAGTCTAGATATGTGAATTCTTTCTCTTCTTAAACACAGAATGAACCCTTTTTTTCTTAACACAGAATGTAAACCTTTCTTATGTATTCTTACTCAAATTCCAAGTGATGCAAGTGTACTTACCCAAGCATAAAGAATAAAACACAGAGATACAACCTTGCAACTGATTGCACTTAAGCTTCAATGTTTTCCAACATTCTTGAAGATATTTACATGAAGGACTGAGTACACAGCTTCTTCCAAAGACCTCCTTCTCTTCCCAAAGCCAACAGCCAGCCAACAAAACTCCATAAAATTCCATATTTATAATACATATTATTTGGAAAATAGCTCAGTCATCCTTTTATGAATGGCCAAAGAGTGGCGTGGAATAATGATTGACAAACTGCCTGTTGCATGGAAGACGTTCCAACAAGAAGCTTGGCATGGGCTTCATCATAGCTTTGAGCTGTTTTTGCAAAATACAAGAATGACAACAACTACATTCACCTCTTACATGCAAGACCTAACTATGGCTACCAACACCAACTGAAGTCAAAACTGTGGGTCAGCAGTGCTCCCACTTAACTGCCTTTTAAATTTCCATTTAATTCATGCACTTGCCTTATTAATTCCTATGTACGATACTACCAGCTTATGTACATTGAAGCTAAGTGAATGATCTCCATTTTTATCTTCCTTTCCTTACCCAAAGTATCAAACCCTTTTAAAATCTCGAACCCCTTTCAATGAACATCATCTTCAGTTTAGCTATTATTAGTATTTAGGTCTTAAGATAACTTTTCATCCTAAGCTTTAGGATATAAATTTAACATTAGGTCTCTGAGCTATAGATAGGTGCAGTTTATTTTAGGGCTTTAGATGAATAATAAGTTAATCTTGGGATACAAATATAGTAGTTACACTTAATAACATACCACTCCTCTGGACTAGTCATATCTTATCATCAATCGACCAAGGACATATCATCATATTGCTGTCCCTTTGAAATAGATATCAAGTACAACTCTTTGATGCTAGTTCATACCATAAATCACAGCACATCAACAAAAGACAGATGAACAGAGTATTGTTGACCATGATAATCATCTAGGTGATGTGTCATGCGGATAACATAATTATTTGTATGTTCCTCATGAATCCACCTCCACTCTTAAATGTGTTTTTGTACACCTGTACCTGCAAGGCAGTCGAGTGCAATCAGCAATATCCATCCAATCATAATCAAAATAGAAGTAGCAATATCATTGTGTGACTGTTAATAAAAATATAAGAATTACAATTAATGCGACATTTTCCTAGATCTCATACCTGACAGAAACGTAGTTAAAAAGAAGGGATATACATCCCCATCTGATTTGCCTTTAAATTCTTTCTCCCCTATATACTTGGTCACCTTTGACTTTAAGGTGATTCTCATAATTTTTAGTATTATTTAATGACTTGAATGAGGATAATGTGCTCTCCAAAGTATTGTAATGAAGGATAATGAGCTTAGAATTTTTTTTTCCCTTCAAAATACTATTACTAGTGAACTGAAATCCTCACGAAATGTACATCATTATTTTATCTGCATTTACTATACCCTTTATACCAAGGTCAAATAAATTGAAAAGGAATTCCAGTTAATGTAATGCCCTATATTCAGTAGTTTGTGATTAGGTATCCTACTTGTATTTTTTTCCATCATAATTATTCTAATGAGGTTGTTGGTATTGTCCTAAATTTGGATCAGATATTAATGCAATTTAAAGTCTGCATTAACATGGCACAAGATTCACATTGTGTTGAGGTAGACCATAATTGATTTTTGGTCATTTTTGACTGATCTTCATTTTTCTTTTCTACCATTTTCATTTATAATTTGTAATTTGTGATGCTCATAATTAACAACTCATACTAAAAAGGAATATTCTACTAACTGCATAAATGATGAAATAGATAGAACTTCTCCTATGTTCATATATCGACGTGTACAATGTATGGGACAATATATGACAATCTTTGACAACTCTATATCTTGACCAAGATCCTTGTACATATACTGGTGTCAACTGAGAAGTGTGTTAGTTGGAAAGTAACTGTCTTGCACAGATCAACACATCAAAATGATAATGAAGTCCACTACTCAACCAACCATGTAATAAGACAAACTATGGTCAGTTTTAAATACAAAATATAAGTACAAAGGACTTATTATAGTTGCTAACTACAGAAATGACATGATAGGTAAAGGTTAATAGTAACTGTTTGGATAAGAGTATTTATGCAATATAGAAGCCTTGAATGTCCATTGAACACCCCAATACTAACTATTTTGCAATCATTTTGATATTGGTAAGCTTTTTGCTCTCTCTAGTATATTTTTGAAAGCTTTATTTCACTAATTCATCAGGAAAATCCCTATTCGATAGATCTCACACTTCTTTAGTTTGGTTGCTCTTTCCCACTATTTAATGCTATTCTTATATTCTTTGTTTATCAATCCTAGACAGATTTTCTCAATCAAAATATAATTCAAATAGGATTTGAGTAGTTTCTTTTGATTTGTATTGTCATGTAGGAATGTTTTACACATTTATTCAATATATTGAGTTCTTTTTATCTTCATGTATTTGCTAATGGATGTAAAATTCCTCTAAATCAATGCAGAGAACTTCACATGCAAGGATGTTCCATATGAGGCCAAAGATACATGTAACAACTGGTTTTACAAGATTGCTTCGATTCAAGAACTTCTTCCACGCATGTAAAAGACATTTGTGACTCATTCTTGTTTGATATATATTCAGCATGTTTTGAAATAATGACTACTGTGGCTCTATTTAGAATTTAAAGAAAATTTCCTATTTACCTATGTTCCACGGTGTTTCGGGGACGGGGACGAGGGGACGGCAGGGGACGCGTTTCCAGGACGTTTCCTGGGGGGCCATTTTTAGGGGACGGTAGGGGACGGCGACATACAAAATACATATATATATATATGTATGATTTTTTCAAAATTTATTAATATATTATAGAGAGAGAGTGGGAAAGGGAGAGATATGTCAATGACTTAATAATTGATAACAACAATATCAATATGTAAATAAATCACGAGTAGTAGTAGTATAACAACATAATAAATGTCATTAAGCAGTAGTATAACAACATAATAAATGTCATTAAGCTTATTATTGTAGCCAATGATCCGGGCATGTTTGTATTTCATTGGGAATCAATATAAATTAGATTTTGAAGGAAATGTCTGCTGCTGTAATCAGATCAGACTTATATCAGACCTGTAATGCAATGTATTCAGACTTGATATAGTGCAAATAAAATCAGATTTGAGGTTGAATGTTTCATATTTGTTGATGTTATGATAGTAGTTATCGTTTCTATGTTTTATGCAAATGATTTGGCATTAAAATTCAATCAAACACAAGCACAAACATTCAGAAATCAGAACTCAGTCACTTTGCATGCCAAGTGTTTGACAAAATGTCAAACAGCCCAAACTCAAAAATCACCTTAGAAAGGAGGACGAAATATTTAAAAAATCAATTTTTTAAATGTTTTTTAACACAGGAAGCTCCTTGTTTGTAGGGGACAGCTAGCCGTCCCCGGTACGATGAGGGACATTTCCAACATCCCCCATCCGTATCGGGGACGAGGAAACGTCCGCAAAGGGTGGGGGATGTTTCCTGCTAGTTGGGCTGTTTCAGGGATGGCTAGGGGACGTCCCCATTGCATCCCCCCATCCCGGGGATGATAGGGGACGGGGACAGTGGGTTTTGGGGCAGTGGACGCGTCCCCGTGTAACACAACTATTTACATGAAACTGAGATGTTACAGACCATATGTATAAATCTAAATCAAAAGATCAATAAATTATATGGTTTGAGTTATCCTTAAAGCTTAACCATACAAAATATGCTATGCCAATTGCTTTAAACAGGGCGTCTCCTATTCAATAAAGCTTATCTTTGATTTCTAGTTTTCCAGTAGTACAGATTTTGACCTTGAGGATAAACTATTTTTATTTGCTTGATGATTTTCTAGAAGTTTAGGATTAAACAACCTTTTTCTTGTTTGTTGAGGATTAGTTGTTTCACAATTTCAAACTTTTGCATTTTCATTCATATTTGTTTGAGGTCCTAGGGAGAAAATATTGATGTCTAAAGGGTGGCCAAAAGATGGTGAATGGGACTGAAAAATAAACTTCGTTACCATATTTAAACTGAAAAGCTAATGCCTCCATGGCTTGCACAAATATGGATATCTGTGCCATACAAGCTCATGCTTGTGTTGAATAACTATCACTATACAATGGTTTATTTGCGTACTTATTTGCCATGCTAATATTGCCATATACTCTTTGCATGCGTAATGCAAAGTTGAGCTTGGTTAAATAAATTTTATCACGGGTTACAGTATATGTAGGAGCTAGTTTATTCAAGGGCATGGTTTTAGTTCATAGATTATATTTTCGAGTGTGCTTTTAATGGAGATGAATTGTGCATGGAGTGTACACATCCGGTGGTCCTTATTTGATTTGTTTATGCTTTGAGGTTATTAAGTATTCTGTAGGGTTTCCATCACATTCTTTGTGCTTCATTATATTTTGTTCAATCCATAATTGTCTCTAGATAAAGCATTTGCATGCAGATAGCTGCATGCCATTTATTTCTTTTTTCACATAAAATTTAACCATAGCTCCATGGAGTTTCAAGGATGTGGGATGGGAAAGTATCTGGATGGTTTTGCAGGTGTGGGGACCGAGAATCAAATTGAGGGATGGTGGGGGAATGATGGTGCAAATAGAATATAGCACTTGAAACAAAAGTATAACTAACAATTGAAACTATAAACTATTAAATCCAATGCATTGAAAATGCTGAATGTCAATAAATTATTAGATTTAAAATGTCAATATGATGATTACATTGAAAATTGAAATACAATTAGCCAATGCTTTAAATTATCATCTCCAAAGGTTGTGGAAAACTCCTTCTTGTTGGACTCATCTAGCTCAAGCTCCTCAAAATTAACAACCAACCTTGTTTGTGCCATGTGATCATCAATTTGTGCTGGTTCCTTTGACTCTACATGCCATTGTACTCTTGAAATCTCCTCATACTTAAGCGTGTTGTGATCAATCGGATGCAAGGTGCTATGCACAACTCAAGCTTCTCCACTTACCTAAAGGTAAACTTGTTCCTCTTGATAGTGTAAATGAAGCTATTTGTAGACCAGTTCTACTTAGCAACAAAAGAATTAGAAACTTGGGACAAGAGGCAAAGGGCTAGTGTGGTTGTCAATGAATGAGGTCCATGTATGGTCCACCATAGTATTGGGTCCTCCTATGCCATTGTCTCCCTATCTAACTTTGCCTCTTTAGGATGTTCCCTAAGTGTGGCAAATTTGGTCCACATAGTATGAATGGTGGTGGCTTCCTCAATACTGTACATCTTTAGAATTGCGTCCATGAAGCTTGCCTTCACCTCAACATCTATCATAGGGGAAGCTTTGCTACACCTTTGCACATACCAGTTTGGATTCAATGCATAGGTAGCTATGTCAAGGGAAATTTCTTTGAACTTTGCTGAATGTTCATTGTACAACTAAAAGGTGGGCTCTTTCGCTTGTACAATGGCCTTCATTTGGCCAAGCATGTTGTTAATGCACTCATACACCTCTCCAAGGTTTGGAACATTGGAGTGCTTATTTGATTATTGTGAAATTGGAGATATCATTGAGATGATGTATTTGGTATTGGCACAAAAAGGGTTGCTCTTTACCACTTCCTTCACTCTCTTCCCTAGCTCTGACTTAGAATCAGTGCACTGATTCCACATTTGTGTCGTGACCATTAGTTGGAATGACTCTTGCTTAGGTATCCTCTCTAGGAGAATGAAGCATGAGGCATATCTGGTCTCCACAGGTTTTAGAAATAGTTTTATTGAGAAGGTCTGATTGTAATGTCCCCTTTTCTAGGCAGTTAGCAGGAGTGTTGGTTAGTCTTCACCTTGGTTCTTGTAGACTAACATGGTGGTTAGGGGACCCCTTTGAGGGAGTTTGTGGCTTGTCAGTCAACCATTTGTGCTTAATTGGTGCTTCCCAACTTAGTGTATTCCAGGGTTTTCGCAGTGTACCTTCTGGAGCATTCTACGGGCACTTTGTCCACACTAACTATTTTTAGTAAGTCACAGGGTGGTCAGCGACCTAGTTAGTTGGTAGTATTTCTATGTTGGGATTGTCAGTGAATAATGTTATGATAATCTTGGCAGTTATCATGGTCTTGAGTTTTAAGTTAAATAATGTTAATATTAAAGTTAAATTAAAAGTTTTAACTTTGAGCGTTATTTATATATTTAAATGACTTCATGATAAAGGTGTTATAAGGGGATTTTAAAATATTATTTTATATTATAAAGTTGGTCGCCCAACTTGAGGGAGTTATAAGGTGATAAAATTAATTAAATAAAATAAATTTAAAATGACAACTTGGGCTTGGGAAATTGGGGGTGATATAAAAGCATTTTGCGAGCTTTTTTGCTGATTCATGTTTGGAGAAAATATTGACAAGGGTTTGCTGGTTGGACTTAAAAGTCTTGGTTTCTTGAGGACGAAAACCCTCATGAGGAACTTCAATTGTAGGATTGAAAGACATCCCAAGGTTGAATGCTGATAGCTCCATTCAGGGGTTATGCATTGCGTGTTAACATTTCCAAAGAAGCTTCAACTTAGGGTTTGAAGGTTTATTCAGGAACTTGCAGGTATATTGATCATCATTTCGGAGTGAAGGTATTTATGGAGGTTTATGAAGAATTATCAGAGTTGATTGCTTGGGTGAGGTTTGCCAGGAAAGACATGGACGCCAAAGTTCCAGGGTTTGGCATATCATATCAGCAGTTCTATTTCATTTTATGGAATTACGATTTTCAGAGTTAAGGAATTGACGCTGTCATGAAATACTTAAGGAATCCGAATTATTTAATATTATGATCAACGGATTTACAGTAGCTGTGCCATCTTAGTTTGGGGGTTTATTTGGCAGTGACAGGTTGAAATAAGTTAATATTTAATTCAACTCCAGCCGCACCATATCGGTTTCTTGTTCTATTATGTCATTGACGGCTAAGCAAGGGTGACGTGGTCCTAGTGGCAGTCAAGCTGAGTTGGCGCCAACCTTTGGAGTCAGCCATTGCTAGTTCTAAGGTAACCGTGAGCACTAGGGGTCGTGGGAACAAATGCTAAGTGCTGCGCCTCAACATAAGGTACACTTGAAATATTATATCTGCTCATAAAACATATTCAAAGGTTGCAAATGTGTATGTGAATGTTCAGACCAGCAATATTGTTAACAAATATGGGTAAATATTTGATTTATAATTCATCTTAATATGTACCAATTGCTATATTTTGAAAAGAAATAATCATCTAGTCATTTCCAGTTTACATTTTGAAAAGATGAAATTGTGGGGATATTATATTTTGAATGTATTGTGGAAGCAAATTCAATAACAACAGCAGTGGCAAATGTTTACATTGTCAAACTGAAAATAATCAGGGAAATTTGCAAATACCAAATCCAAATTAGGGTGGGACATTACACCAACATAGTGCATGTGATGTTTGGTGGTTGCAAATAACATCTGCACATCTCTTGCATCAAGAATTATCTGTCTGATTCAATCTATTTTCCCCATACCCTTGAATGCATTGTTCATGGCATGCACACAATGCTTATGGCATAGGTTCTTCAACCAACTTCCCCTCTACTCTGCACACATAGGCTGTATCTGTCATGGCCTATGCTACATTCGCAGGGCCAACCTCCTCAATAGCATCTCTTAGGATGTGAAATTCATACTTTGCATCCTTTTACTGCCCTAAACAATCAACAAGCCTAAGGAAGTAAGGGTCCTTTGTACATGTCACCATGATGTTGATGAGTAGACTGCGTCTAATGTTCATCCACCTATCCGTGACAATGTTTCATTCACTTGCGACCTACATAGCCTTCATTTTCTGCATAAGAATGCCAATTTTGGAAAAATTCTTATCCAAGATCATGGTCTTCAATTTTTTCTCCCTTGGTGGTACATTGGAAATAGATTTGGGACAGCACACATACAAATCAGCAAATTGAGTAAGAAAATTGTATACATGGCTATAATTATCTGTCTCAATAAACACAACTATACAAAGTTTATATTACTTCACAAAATTACTCAATTGCACAAGATAAAACAAAACAACTCTTTAACAACAATCTTAACAGCAAGTAGACATAAAATTACCATTTGAAATCTGAGTGCAAACTGCCCCTATTTGTAAGACTTCACTAGCTTTTCCCATGCAATTTTATTCAAGAAAAATAAAAAGCATAATGTAGTTTCTACTTTAAAAATAGTTTACTTGCACAGTGCAAACTTTAACTACAGATTTATCCTTAAATACATAAAATTAAAATAAGAAATCACAAGCTTTTTCCCATGAAATTTTATTCAAGATAAATAAAAACCACACTATAGCTTCTACTCTAAAAATAGTGTACTTGCACACAAATCAAAATTTAACTACCAATTTGTCTTTAAATACATAAACTTAAAATAAGATATCTCCAAATAGATTTCTCTCAAAAATCTAATGTACCTATAACCTATGAATAGGTTTTCTAGAAGGTCTTCTTAAAATAGAACATCTCGACCTTCTAAATGATCATCTCAAAAGTAGCTGATCTTAAAATAGACAATCTAAAAATAGCTATGATCCCAAAATAGGTGCAACCAAAAATGATTCTGGGCACTTTGAAGGTTATCCTTGAGGGACTTAAGGATATCCTAACTCTCTTGGATGCAGTCCTTGGGTTTGGGAGCCCTAGTATCACCAAATGCTAAGTCCAAGAATGATGGAGCATCATAACAATATAATGCTCAAAAAGAGTCATCCCAATTGACATAGTGCAACCACTTGATCCAAGCCCTCTACTGCCCTAACAGATAGTTACATAAGTATCCCTCAACCCATTTGTTCATGATCTCTGTCTGACCATTTGTCTGAGGGTGGTAACTCGTGTTGGGAGTAAATTTTGTGCCAGCTAACCTGAATAGCTCTTGCCAAAATGTAATGTCCCCTTCTCAATGATCACCTTGACGGACATTTTAGCCTATTTAATTCCCGTAGGCTGTAGTTGGGAAAAGAGAATTAATTTATTTAATTGTTTAATATTACCTGGCGGAAAAGTACATTTTAAAAGGTAATGTTAAATAATTAATTAAATAAATAAAGTGACTTTTGGAAATAAATTAAAAAGGTAACTTATAAAGTCACTTTATTATTATTTTGAGCGGGAAATAAAGTGAAGGATATAAAAGTGGATTTCAAAGCTCATTTGCATTATGCTTGTTTATTTTCTCACTGTCACTTTTGGAGAGCTTCTTGGAGTTCTTGGTATTGGGGAGAGTAACCCTAGGACATGAGATGAACCCAACTGGTTCCAAGTCTGCCAACTGCTAATCTGTGAAGCTCTATTGCGTTTGCTTGTGTTTTTATGAGTTTTAATGCAATTTTTGGGAAGTGCGCCAAGCATAAAATGATTATAAAACTGAATTTAAGCAAAAATTGAGTAAACTACAATTGTATTAAGTGTTAAACAATTGCTACTAATACTTACCACTTCAATCTGCAGAAACCTCTTATGATGCTGCCTTCTTATTCTATGTTTCAATAGAATGATAGGTCATAATTGTCTTCAATATTTGTGGGGGTGCAGAGATGTAATTAGCCTTTCTTTTCTAGCCTTCCATGGTTGATTTTTACACAATAATTATGATGGAATAAATCATCGTAACAGCATTAGTTGTCCAATTCAAAATAACATATTAGCAATACTATAATAGTGACATGCATTCCCCAAAATGACGATAATAAATGACATCAATTAGACATAAATTGGATTTATCAATCGCCTATTATATATTTATCAGTCATCATATGTTTAAGTATATTTATCAATCATATTTAGATATGTCTGTTAACCACCAATTGGTATTTAAATTCCCTATTTATTCCAAAATAATATCACTGTTTCTATCCAAAATCTCACAATTTTTAGGGGGGGATATGACCCATGGACATATTAATACAAACAAATGACTAATGCAGATTAACAATATATATATACATATATCTTGATAATTATTTTATCCTTACACATAGTAACTATGATAAATGTTAACATCAAAGTAATTACATTCAATGGTTACAGGACATACTTGATCTGCATAAATCAGAATGTGTTTCTATATGTTTATAGAATATACCTTTGTCTTTGGTAAGTTCGCATACACTATTTTCACAGGATGGCAGGAAAGTTGCTCTGATACCACTTGTAATGTCCCCTTTTTGGGAAACCCTAAGTCTGAGTTCTTCTTATGAATGTGCTGTTTGTAGGGTAACTACTTGCTCATTTCGGGTGATGTGAGCTTCTTGAAGGGCTGTATTAATACTTCAGCCTCCATCTATTCCGTCCATTCAGTGCCATTGTTATTTAATCACTGTATATTAGAATATCCATCGTTTATAGTCTAACTATATCTTCAGTAGCATTTATTGAACCGACCGAGATACTTATTCTAGTGTAGTCAAACCCTATGTCTGGCTTCCATATAATCGCGCAATGCTTGGAGTCCCTCTTCCTACACTGACCGGTATTCTTGTATACTGCAGAGGCTTATGTTGGTGGTTGCATCACAGATTTTAGAAAATGACATACACTCCACTTTCATCCCTCTTCCCCTCTCCTATAATCTTCAGTAGATGTCCTATATATCCGATTCTCCCTATGACCATGTCTCCTCAACAAAGACGCACCCCTTGGGATCGGGTCGACCATTCAAATGGTCAAGATCCTTAGTTTGGGTTTTACTCATTATATACTAAATGTAATCGCTGTTTGACATACTACCGCCGCTTCCATCTGAAGGGGATGAGCGGGGACTTGTTTCACTCAAGTGCCCATGTATCGGGTGATATCGAGCAGGAATATTAACGTCATCGAAAGTTTGTCCATTCAAGCTGCTACCTTTAATCAATTATTCTGAGTCCGCATTAGTCTTGGGGTTATCGACATACATTTATTCGGGCGGTGGATTCTATATTAAAGCCACGATAAAAGACTCATCAAAGTCGCATATGTCCAAGTCAATAAAAGATGTCTTAATTATATTGCCTATTCCCTTACGTGGCGGGTCAAAGCTCTGACATGGAACATGTAATATCCTCTATTATAATCATCATATGTAATGTCTCTTATTATAATGTTTAATATTTATAATTTTATATTGATAATCATAATCTTATCATTTATAGGTTTATAATGATATTTTAGGTCACCTTTATTTTATTATATCTAGTATTAATACTTTGGTATTTACAATATGTTTGTGTTTTATACCAATTCTATATATTTTCAATATTTATTTTATTATTCACTATCTTATTCTGGATGTTGAGTTATTTGTATTGTAACAATAAATTGTCAATATATATTATTTATTTCATATTATTATAATGATTATAATAACCAGTATTAATATTTTGGTATCTGCGATATTATATTATATTTATAATTATAATTATAATATTGTCTTTGACAATTATAATTATAATGATATCAAATGGTTTAATATTTTAAATATGTATTTTATTATCTTAGTGTCACAATGTCGGGGACATGACAGATCCACTGGCATAGCCATCTGATCAACTGGTTGTCCGGAATCGAAGATTGAACGGAGGAGTCTCAACCAAGAAGCTGAAAGCAAACATTAGGAAATATTCTAAGTCTGGAGAACTTGGGCGCCCTAGAGAGAGAAAGGCACCTAGGGTTTTGAAGGCCCAGATTCAGTAGTTAGGGTTCATGAATGTGCTCAATCTCTTCAGTTGCCTGCCAGCTTCGCAACGGATATCTCAGCAAGATCGTCGGAGTCTTCAGTTGACAGCAAACTCACATCGAACAGGGGCCATGACAAGAGGTTATCAAGCTTCAAGATGAAAACATATGAAAAAATGTCTAAGTCTAGAGGAGTTGGGCGCCCTAGAGGAAGATAGGCGCCTAGGATTTTGAGGCCTTAAATGGCAGTTTTGGCAGTTGTAGTCTCCAAGATCATCATCTCAGATTCAACCAAGCTATTCAACAGAACAGTCAGCTAGTTGATCTGATCAATTCAGCTCTCGGAATCGAGAATTCATCAGAAGATCAGGAAACAAGTAAGAACCTGAAAACCATAAAAATGGCTAACACTAGTAAAGATGGGTGCCCCTGGAGGAGATAGGCGCCCAACATTTTGAGGGATCAAATGATGTTTTCGTCCAAAATTGCCTCCAGGATAATCTTCTTAGAATCAGTCGGGCTCTGCGGTGGATCACTCTGCCAATTCACAGGATTCTCCGAGCATCTAGAAATCAAAGTCAAATGGAAGGTCAAAATCAAGCAAGAAGTTGAAAATTTGGCTCTGCCAAGCAAAAGCTTCCCAAGAGGAGATTGGCGTCCAAGGCTCAATGCCTTAAGGTATTTTTTCAAAATTTCAAAGTTTTCATCATTCAGCATTCAGATCAGCGTACACGTTCGACAAACCTGCTCAAGATTGGTTTCAAAGATTTAAAGCAAGAGAATAAAGCGTTTGGTTTATCCTCAAATCTTATAAAAGAGAGCTTTGTCTTCTATTTTTCATTTTTGCAGGTTGGCGTCCAAGGCGAGAAGATTTTCTCTTTTCTCTCAATGAAGAATTGAAGACCCAAATGGCATGCTTTTTCGGTGTTCTTCGTGGTTTCAAGATCAACAAGCAAAGAGGAACGCTTTTTCAAGCTCCAAACTTCTAGGGTATTGCTTTTTCAAAACAACCACTCAGCTTTTTCCGTTTTTGACCACATGGGTCTCTCCGCTTTTTCATCCTCTTGAACATTGAGAAATTTTTGTCTCTTCTAGAAACTGCTTTTTGGCCGCTTGTTTCAAGATGGTTTTAGCATTTTCAGTTTCTAAGCATCTGTGTTTCTCCGGAACGTGATTTTCTACAAAACCCAGGTCCCAGCTTTTTTCGGAGAAATTGCTTTTTCAAGGCAGATCGACATTCTATTTTGTGCAGCACTCTCCACTCGAAATCGAGAAGCAAATCAATTTTTTGGCGGATGTAATCGAGAATCTTCTAGAAGCTTTCGTCCTAGCTTTCTTTTTATTCTCGTCTTAATTCTTATCCACTCTTTGGAGAAGAGAAAGAAAACAAATGTAATAGTTGGCATTTCCTATTTTTCATGCTTTCTTAGGTGGTTAGATGTTTATTTTGTTTTAGGTTTAGAAATAAAGCTTGCATGCTGGCAAGTATTAGTTGTAAAAGCAAGGAGATTTTAGGGTTCCCTACTCCTCTGCTTAGTTATAAATAAGGGCAGCCTTGCCCATTTTTCTTTAACCGTGTTTGTGATAACAAATTGCTGAGCCTATTTTGCTTGCATTTTATTTTTAGTTTCAGTTCACTTTGTGTTAAGAGCAAGTTTGCATGTCTCTTTTAGCTGCAAATCCTTGTTCAGTGCATGTATCTTGTGAACTGTAATCTGGTTTGATCGCATGTTACATGTATTTTGCTACAACTTGCTGTCCCAGAAGTGTAATCTCTTGTATTGGAAGTTTGAGAAAATAAAGTCTTGTGCTTGCTTTGCTGCCCTGATATAAAGTCTTAGTTTTCTGTCTTTTGTGTTGTGCTTATATGATCTCCATTTCAGCTTGTATTGAAATTCAGTAAATGTATGTTGGAAGAAAGTTTATCTAAGCATTTGTGTAAGAGAATCAAACTTTGTTCATTTCTAACTCTCTTGCTTTGTGTTTACCTGAGAAGTTAGAAACGTCATTAGGGTAAGTTAGTTGTAGTTGATAGTTTTTATTAAAGAGAAAACCTCAGCTGCAACGTCAAGAGTTCTATAACCTTGTGTTCTCGCAGCTGAGACAAAAAGATAGGCGAATTAGCTTCAATTTTACTTTCTTTAACATAATCAGCAAAAGAGGGAGCTTCCCCTCCGAATTTGAAGAGCAGTTTACTGCACATAGCTGTCCGTTTCCAAACCGCATTCCAGAGGTGTGATTTGAAACGCCAACACTTTCACTGTGTTGACCTATCTAAGCCTTAGTTTGTCCACTAAGGTACTTTCCTTGTATGTTAGGCACAAGCTCCAAAGAGATCCAATTGACTGCTAATAATATCCTTGATATATGTATGAATTCCAAGGAGAGGAAGACATCAAACAACAATCTTATTTGCACTCATAATAGTAAGGGTAGGCAGGGCCTTTTGAAGAATAAGAGAGTTAAAATGCCCTTCTAAAAAATGTTGAAGACAATTAAAATACACTTAATTGTAGATGTTTTGATCATGAAAAATGCCAAAGTCAATGGCATGGACATATAGTAATTAGTACCACAAAAAATGTTATATGTAGCAAGGAAGCCCTTAAAGTAGGTAGATGTTAAAATTCTTTTAGATGAAGGTTCTAAGTTTAAACTTCCTCCCTTTACTTTGAAATGAAATAATAATAGACCATGGTTGATTTGGTCAGTAGGGGGGATGCTAAAGTCTTTAGGGGAGATCTTGGGTTCAAACGTTCTCTCTCCTTACTTCCATATAATTAGTAAGAGTTTGGTTGAGTTGGCTTGTGTCCATGTAAAATTGAAGATGAATATTTGACATTCAATGTATATAAATGGTGCAAATATATCTTAATAATGTTCTAAGACATTAACTTAGAAATCATTCATTAAAAAGTTAGAGATTAGCAATAATGAAAAATCGAATCCTTTGAGCTTTTGAAACAAGGGATTTGGACAAGCTTATAAAGAGGCCATGCTGTAATGTCCCCTTTTGGGATATTCCTAAATTTGAGCCTGCAAAACAATAATAATCACTAAAACCTGATATTAGTAATAACGAGTATCAACTTTACAACAACATTCAAATTAAAACATGAAATATTATAATATAAAGAGCAATACACCATAGTTAAAACATCATAATAGTTAGATCTATAGTTCATAGCATTATTGGCATTTGAATTCAAAATATCTTAATATCATTAATGGTATTCTAAGGCATATTCCTATAGCCAATCATATTAGGAATTCACTTGAAATTATTGCAAACCACAATCTCAAGGATGGTTGTCATTGTATTCGGAGAGCATGGGTGGATCCTTGTCCATCTATCTTGGGATGGCATACTTGAGAGGACCCTCAAGCCTAGGAGCACTCATACGCCTCTTAGCCCACGAGCACACTCATACGCCTCTCAGCCCACGAGCACTCCATCACGGGGTGGCGTACTTGAGTAGACCCTCATGCCCAGGAGCCCTCATCTGCCTCTCGACCCACAAACATGGCAGGATCTCAGGTCCACTCCATCCCTCAATCCGCCTTGGAGGTGCTCCATCCTCCTTGATCAAGCTTAGGAGCACTCATTTGACTCCCAACCCATGAGCGCTCCATATTGGGGTGGCGTGCTTGATAAGATGCATGAAGATTGCCTTCCTCAACAAGCCCGAGAGCACTCATGTGCCTCCCAGCCCACACGCGCTCCATCTTAGGGTGGTGTGCTTGATGAAGGAAAGGCCAGTAGTTCACCTCTCATGAACTTGGAAGGCTGATCAGCCTCCCTATTTGCAAAACACTTTTATAAATTCAAAATAGATTGCTAAAGGAATCTTCTATATTCATTGGTAATAAGATATCATTATGCAATTATGATTATATATATTCCTAATTTATATTCTCAAACTTACTTCCAATAATATTCTTGCTGAAAATAATATTTAATTCCAATACATATCTTAAATTTCTTATTTTCCCTTTTTCTAATCACTTTCCCTTGATGTCTTCCTCCAATAAAATGTCCTCTCTTTAATATCTTTCCCTTGAGGGGGAAAGTCACATCCTTTCATCAATTATATGAATATCCCTTGCAAAGAGACATGCCTTTCCTTAATGAAGCGCTGCCTTTTTTCTTTTAATTAATTATTAATTAAATTTATTTTTTCCTTGCTATGATTCTTTCAAACTTAATCGATCATTAATAAGAGGCTATAGCTGCAATTCTTTTTGTGGAGGGGGTATGACACATGCATATATGTACACTTTTGTTATGAATCTTATGGGCTGAGAAGTTGAAAATTAATTCCACTCATTTTGATCAATGCCACTATTATTGGAATTGATTATTCAATGGGTGTTTCATTTGAAAATGCATGATTATATCATACATATGATATATTTGTATCAATCCATAATTGATGCCTTTTTAACAAAGCTGGACATATTTCATACAATTATGTTTGTTTTTATATGTTTATATTACAGATACCTTGAAATGGCAATTTTGCGTTGCTGGCACTTTCTTGAGGAAAATCCATTGCATGTTTGCCAACGCTTGACTATGATGATTAGAGGCATAGCAGATCCTTTGTCATCTGCATTTGCTCGTTTATACTTAGCTCGTGCTGCGAAAACATTAATTCCATCTGAAACAGGTAAAAGTACAAGATTGAATTAAATTTTATTAGTTTTGACTGTTTTATTGTCAGCCTAATTAATTTTTGATTGATTATTCTATCTTTAATGTAAAGGCCAGCTTCAGTAACATATCACTTTGATATTAAGTCTTGATGAGAAAAAGGTCGTATTTTTACTGGAGTGATGACCTAAGTCCTTTTAAAATTATCATATACAACTATTGAAATATCTACCCTGCAGAAGGGTTTCATGAAGTCCTTTTGAATGCACTCCAGGAACAAATTGAAATTTGATGTTTAAATCATAAATGCTTTGCTGAAACTTGTTGAAGGACAATGCTTCTGAATTCTGTTAGTGCCAAAATTAGCACTCCTACAAAACTTTGCTTGCAGTCAAGATTGTAGTCACTAACTATATCATTCTTATCATATTATCAATGCCAGTTAAGTTGTCCTTGTTAAATTGTCAATCGTCAAGTGTTGATCTATTTTTGTCAAGCTAATGATGTGTGCAGATTGCTCAAGTTTTCAATGGTTTGGGAGCTCTGCCACAGGAAGAAAAGGATGAAATGTCAAGAGTTTAGACCTAAAGGAAGAATGGCAGCAATTGGCAAGGTCAAAAGAGTGCAGAAACAAGCCCAAACTGTGTTGAAGTAAGAAATGAAATGAACTAAGTGGAAATCGCACTTACTTGGTGGCAACACTAGCATGAAATGGTGACTTAAGTGGTAAAGATCTTATAAAACTGCGCCTAGAGGAAATGCATCCAAGTCTTAGTGAAATCTCACACCTTTTGAATAGTTGTGCCAGTCTAAAATGACACTTAAGGTGATGGAAGAAGCACAAAACTGCGCCACATAGTAAGCTCAAGTTATGTTGCCACTTTGAAGTGTCACTGACATAAGAAACTGTGCCAAGGTTGGCAGAAAGTCTAGTAAACTGGGCCATGAAAGAAACATTTAAAGAGCACAAGTCTGATTTCCAATTTGAAGTGGCAAAGCTAGCAGAGAGTTGCACATCAAGTGGCAGGTGATAACTGAAATCATGACCAGTGAATAAGGGCTTAAACACAAGAAGAAAATTGCACTTTATCCCTGGCATAACCACTCAAAAAACACAACTCAATTGGTGAAGAATTGTTGAAAGCATGACTAGGCAGTAAATAAAAAACTTAAATGGTTAGCGCTGATCCTCATTGGCAAAGCCAGTTAATAGATGTGATTAAGGTGGCAGAGTCCATCTAAAACAGGGACTTGGCCAATGGAGAACCAAAGATAAAGTATAGCATAGTTTTTAAATGGCATTCCTACTTGGAAAGTGTAGCTGAAGCGGCTAATATGACAAGAAACTGTGTGTAGCTTAGAAGCAAGTCTAAAATGTAAGGAAATTGTGCTTTTTATTTAGCATTGTCTTGTCCCTTCTTTTTAGAACAAAAAATAAAATAATATTGGGCCCGAGCATTTTATATTATTGTAATAAAAAGTGTTTTAACACATTATTCAAATATAATTCTTAAAGGGGACCTATGGATCTAACTCAAAAAGTATTTTTAAATACTTGGAGGAAAGTAAATTCAAAATAAAATAAATGGAGGGCCTTGAAAAGGCAACTATAAAAGAAGAACAAAAGCATCAATCAAATTATCCGATTTTGGCATTTTCAAATATTACTTTTCAATCTGGAGTTTGAGCACTCAAGGACAAAAACCATTGGTGTTGGAGATCTGGAGGAAGAAAACCCGCTTGGTTTTCTTATTTGGATATGGGGACAAAAGCCCTCATATCCTTGAGGCAGTTCTATGCAAGGATCACATTTGGGCTCAATGATTTTGATTGTTCGATTCATATTTGCAAGCAAATTATTTTAAAATCAATTTTTAGAATTTATCATGATGTAATGTTGCAGATCTACCTGAAAGAAACATTCTGAAAAGTGTTATTATATTGTTCAATACTCTATTTATGCAGCTGTACCTATTTCCATGTCAGCCGCATAAAGGGGAAGCCATTATAAAACTTCTGTACAGATTATAGAGGAGTATTGCAGAGTTTACAGCTGTACAGTTTAAAAAAATATTAATCTGCAGCTAGTATTGGAGATCTCAGCTTTTAGAGGAGGAATTTGTTGCATAAAAGCGTCCATACAAGTTTAAGGGAGATTGCAGCTTTGGAGGAGACAAACTCTGACATAAAAATCAGCTTTTTTGAATGACTTTACTGCAGCTTTACTCTGAGGAGAATTTTACAAGTAAGCATATTTTTATGAGTCTGCTGTTGGAGGGAATAACAATTTTGGACAGCCTTAACAGGTTTAGTGGGGTACACCATTCAAATTACAGAGGATTCCTAAGGCTGTAGCATTTATTTCCAGCTGTACAGCACCAAGATAGGGACTAGTTATAATTTCCTCTTCATAGGTGTAAGTGTTTGGTGAGGACGCTTACACTATTTTTGATTCTTGTAAGCTGATTGGGCTAATGATAAGGGAATAATTAATTATTTTTGTAAAGTTGGAACATTTTATGTTAAAGTGACTTATTTCGGGGCCAAAAAGAAAATTAAAATTATAAAGTCACTTTATAGGAAATAAAGCATAACTTTTTGAAAGTTCAAAAAGGTGGTATAAAAGGGGATGGCAAAAGGGAAATTGATATCTTTTGGACATTTTCATATTCTATTGTGGAATTTGTGTATTTGCTCAAGTTAAAACCCTAGAACAAAAATCCTAAGGGAAAATTGGTTTCAGAAAAGGATTTGTTCCTAGCCAATACCGAGTGGGTTCATTTAGAGTTTAGTAGTGTGCAAAACAATTGGCGATTTAAAAATTGTAATTAAAGATTTCCATTTTTGGGTGGGTTCTCATTGAAATACACAGGTGAGTTAAAATGAATGAAGTTAATTTTGGGTCTATCAATTTGTAGTAGCTAAGAAAATTTGAGCTTAATTGCTGGCAAATTTTTATCATATTAGCATATAGAACAATAAAATAATATAGAAGTGGGCAAGCTACTGGCATGGGTAAACTTGGACATCACCCATTAAGAGTCTTCCAGGTCGTGTAATAAATTTTGCAATTGTTTTTCAACCAAAGAAAAGGACAAGAAACGGGATGCACAAGTAAAAGGGAAGCTTTGGACTAAAATAGGGTGAAAATGCATCGTTGCCATTCAGTTGTGGAAAGAAATGGAGGTCACACCTACTAATGGTGGAGTATGAAGTCAAGTCAAAGGAAATAGATTAAAAATTATCAAACTCCAGTCACAACCCTTACAAATTGATGTGTGGGAATGAGGAGTTGTAGTCTTAAGGAAAAAGGGTTAATCTCTCATAATTTGTCACCACCCTAATTTGGAGTCCATACAATCTGGAGGTTGTGCAAATATATGATGGTTTTCATCTTCAGTAGGGATGTGGGAATAAACAGAGGTTGCCATTGTTGGTATGAATGTCTATTTATGCATTGGCATTTAACACATAGGCTTGTAATGTCTTCTTCTCAAGCCTAATCAATATGATGATCGTTAACCTATTTCTTGAGTTTTCCTAGGGTAATTGGTATTGGTAAGGGGGCTTCAAAGGTCTTGGAGAGCACAAGTTCAATTTTTCTTGGGTTCTGTTGATGGCATTGAGCTCAGTTGGTTTTATGGATAGCAGTGGCATTTTCAGAAGCGTTTTCAAACTCCTAGGGTGTTATCCAAACTTCTTGGAGAGTATGTCTATTTTTAGTAAGTCTTTGAGTTGGCACCTGTCATCATCCCATCGCTTCAGTTACATCATGGCATGATCAAAATTGCATTCTAAAGCCTTGGCAATGCTTTCTGCAACTTGGGTGGAGTATTTAAAATATATACTTACGTTTATAATATTAGAATAGAAGATAAAATATTTGTTTAAGCATTATATTTTATTAAAGTAACTTATTTGCCCCTCAAAAATGAATACCAGTGGGCGTTGTGATTTGCTGGTAATCACAAGGGGACTTACGTTATAGTTTATTTGCAAGTTAAGGACATAGATGGTTTTGACATTGAGGCTCTTTCCATTGGGTATTTCAAATTTTCCAAAAAAAAGGCAAGATGAGGGTTTAGAGGTCTAAGGTATGCCTAAGAACTCAAGAGACGACAGTGACTAGATAAAACTGGAATAACCACACTTTGTTTCGCCTCCTTAGGACAACTACGCAAAGCGGGTGCAATCTTCAATGGAGGTGATAATGATTTTCATGTTTGAATTAACAATTATCCAAACGGAAGTTAAGCATCGACAACTTAATAGCTCAGGCTAACTTTGCACATTGAATACAAATCATCTATTCAGCAAAAGTATGAGCTTAATTTCATCCACCACTACTATCAGATCTATCATTCACTAACAAACATTCAAATAAAATACTAGTTTAACTTTACTCTAAATGTTGAAGGAGAAGATGTAAACCTTGCACACTATTTGAAAACAAAAGTGGTTCTAAGCAAATTATGCACTAGAGCTTTTATTAACGGAAATAGTCTATCAACAATCTCGTACTACTCACAAATTGAAAATGAGAGCACGCAAGTTTATATAGAGTTCTGAGAAATGAATAAATGGCCCAGATTAAAACGAGCCAATGGCCAAGATTAAAACAAATAAACCCTAATTAGGGTTTCCCAAAATAACATCAGTGAACTACGAGTTGACAAGGTGAGTTGGCGCCTGGAGCTATTTTTAAGGAATTACATCCCTATCCTCCCGAGTTGCCGTGTGTTCAATGAATCTAGACACGATTGAGGCAACCTCTTCCATAGTGACCTGTGGGAGTATTCTGATCCTGAACTCCAGTCCATCCACACTTTCGGCACATCTGACAAAGATGTCCTCCCATTCTGGCTCAGTCTTCACAAAAGATTCCCGGATGTCCAGGAAGTTCGCCATTTTGGTCCAGGTATGCTTCAAGATAGGCCCAGTGATAGCAAATAAGTTTTCTTGTACCTTACCCTTCAAAGCCTCCAGCTGCAAGTCGTTCTTTCGTATGACCTCCTTGTCCAGGATGTTGGCAACCATGTTGAGGACCTTGGTCTGGACTTTTCTAATCTGCTCTTCCACTTTGAGCCCATCAGCCTTTACTCTTTCCAAGACCTCTCCTCGTGCCGTCAAAGCCCAATACCAGGTGTGGAAATCGTAAGCTGCTCCAGTTGCAATGATGCCTCCATCTATCAGTTCTTGCTTTGGAACCCCTTTCAGAATCCTAAGGCAAGGAATTATTCTTTTCTGTACATCCGGAAGGCCATCCCACATTTCTACCAAGGCGGCTAGTCTAGAAAGTAATGAAGTGCCCTGACCATAGACAAAGGTCAACCTCTCCATGAATGCATCAGCTTCTGTGCCTTTGACCGCTATCCACTCTTTAGTCTCTTTGGCCGTGACCCTGTCTTCTTCTATATCCTTCGTTGCCTCCTATGAAGAGTTCGGGAGAAGGGGAGCTGCCGTGTCATCTTGATCAAGCGGCTTGATCAGATGTTGTATATACTCCTTCAGGCGCTCAATCTCTTGCTGGCACTCTTTCGTCTTCGCCACCTCCTTCGCCAACCTCGACTTGATGGTAGACATTGAATTGTCCAAATCTTCAACTTCCTGGGCCTTTGTGGTTGGACCCAAGTCGATGGTAGTGATAGCGTACTCATGTGGGGCTATGTCTTCCTGTGGCTTGTCCACTGTCGGCACTGCAATCTGTATGGTTCGGTTGCCGGCCTCATCCTTCTGTATGGTTAAGAACTTCTTAGCCGGCTTCTTGATTGAAGTTTGTGTAAGTCTGGCCAAGAAGTCTATAGTATCATCCTCTTCCCGTTCTTCCACTAGCACCTGTATTTTCATCCTTTCTTTTAGCCAGTTCGAGATTGTGAGCTGTTCCATGCCATCCTCTTCCGGTACACCTTCTCTGTCGGGAGCGTCCAAAATTCCTCGAAGGGCTGAAATCATTCCCTCCCGAAAGTCATCATTTTGGGCGCCTATATCATCATCAGACCCCAATATTTTTGTGTCTGTGGGAGACAACAGTGCGTCATCGTCCGGCTGAGGCTCTATTTTCTTCGAGAATTGGGGAGGGATCCCTAATGTCGGCTAATGAAGCATCAACGGTAGCCAGAATCTCCTCGATGTTTCTAGATGTGGCAAAGCGTGAAGGCTCTACCCTTGTTTGTTTCTGAATCGGCTCCTTGCCTACAGCTATCTCCTTCCTTTTCCTGGAAGTAGTGGCTTCTATCATGTCTACGCCCTAGGATGCTTCCACATTCAAAGAGTAGGATTCCATCTCACTCAACCTGTCATAGGTCAGCATCACCTTCATCCGCCTTAGTTCCTGGATCTGCTGGTTGACCCAGCATTGTGTGTACTTGACAACTGGTCTCATCAAGGTGTTCAAGTTGGCATGTTCGGGTTCTGACCATTTGACAACAGGCATTGGCAAGCTCTCATCAAAGCACGGTTGTATTTGTTTTCCATCATCCTCCAGCTGATCAGGCACTCGACAAAGCTCGGTTGTCCTGATCAAGCTAACAGGCAGTCTAGACCACATTCTTCGTCTAACCTCGAATTCGTTCGCAGCGTCTGCCCAGAAGTCCTCTAATTCGACTCGGTGCCTATACCTTCTCCCATCCACATTCTTAATGTGATGATGTGGGTCGAAGTTGTCCCTAGACGGATAAGTGGTGAAGGGGTAATGCTGTATTTCAAGCCTGGCACTTTCAGCTGCCTGTGCTGATGGACATGTCTCCAGCATGTTCCCTATAAAGAAGGGAAAGGTGATTGACGCCTTCTGCTTCGTCCTTTGGAAAATCTGATACTCTTCCAGCTGTCTCAACACTTCAAGCAGGATCATCTTGTTCGTAGGAAAGATAGGCAATCGGTATGGATTCCCAATGAATCCCTGGATTTTGATATATGTATACCTCGGATACTGGATGAACCAAGATCCATATTTGCCTATCAGACTTTTAGCCTCATGAGTTAGCCGTTGGTGCGTTCCTCCTTGAAGTATCCTTGTTATGTACATGAGGAAGGCATCCTGTGCTCGTCTGAAGTGGGTCTTCTCACTCAACTGCAGCTATGGATAGCAGTCGTAGGACTTTAGTTCATTTTCCCCGTTGCCAACTATGCCTTTGTAGATCAAGCCTGCATACCTGTACGTCCTAGCCAACATGTAGATGACGTAGGAGCTCATATAGAATGTTTTGGTCTTCTCCAAGTTGACCAGCTGCTTGTGGAGACTGTTGCTTATCATGCGCGACCAATTGAACATTTTTACGCTCTCCGTGATGTCCTCAATAAAACAGTACATCCAAGTCTTGAAAGGTGCTCCGAAAGGATTGCCAACTATCCTGTTCAGCAAGACAATAGTATCCACGTAATCCTCCTTGAAGTCTGTGCACAACTACTTTTTAGGCATCTTCTTGGCAGAAGTTCTCGGTTTATCCAGCCATGACTTATTAATGTTGGCGACATAGAGATCAAGCTTTACATCATACAATCTCTTTGCATCCTCCTTAGTTTTGTAAGCGGTCTTGTGATATGTGGGGATGCCAAAAGCTTCTTGTATGGCTAACTCTCCGAGATAAGCCAGTATCCTCCCATCAGGTGCAACAATTCACCTTTCTTGAGCGTCATAGTGAAGGGCGCACTCTACCATCAACTTAGCACATTCAATTGCAGGTGGGAATCTGATAGCTTGAACAATTCTGTTTCTCATCATTCTTCTGGCAATAGGCGTTGACAAGAATCCGTCATGCCCATACATCCTTCGTTTGAATTCCTTGAGGTCGATGTGCCCAAGGTTGGTGTCCGTAATATTCTTCCATTTTGACTTTATCTTGGACTTCGGCTGCGACCCCTTGCTGGC
Organism: Sequoiadendron giganteum; assembly: GCA_007115665.2. Taxonomy (NCBI): domain Eukaryota; kingdom Viridiplantae; phylum Streptophyta; class Pinopsida; order Cupressales; family Cupressaceae; genus Sequoiadendron; species Sequoiadendron giganteum. The sequence goes on along the minus strand of CM021109.1, from coordinate 334,486,351 downwards.
AAACTTCATTTGCAATTGTTTGGACAACTCTCCCTGGTTGGTCATCAACCTGCAAGTTCAAAAATAACTAGCATTAATACGAGAACTTTTCTTTTAAAAATCAGATTATTCCGGGATATTACTTGATAAATTCGCACTTTCAGCCTTTAAAATATTATTTTCTATGAAAAAGCAAGCTGAAAGTGAAGAAATTCGCCAAGTACTGGATAAATCTCGTGCCGGAATGAATGTAGAAGATTAGAAAAGAGTAGAAAAGTATTGCCAATTAATTTCCAAACCTTCAAGAACGTCCTCTGGCTGCAAACAAATTATAACTTCTGGAAATTTGACAAAAGAAGTGCGCCAATCTGCTGAGAAGTGCGACTTTCAGCAAAGAAATAATTTATTTCTTCTAAAAAAATCACGTCTTTGCACAAAATTACTTCTTCCACTGAAGAAGAATATCATTACCCTCAGTATTTTCCTCTCCGAAAATTACTTCTTGCAGATTTGAGAGAACAAACTTCTTCTCAGTCGAATTTGTGAAGAATGAGTTGTTGAAACTCATTTTATGGCTGAGAAGTGCGATTTTCTATAGCAACTGCTTTCTTTTCTCTTAGTTCTCTCAATTTTAGAAATGTTTTCTTTTCCTTGATTGGCAAGTTTCTAATTCTTTTCAGAATCGTTGAGGCAAGTTTCCAATTTTTACCATGGCGCCAGCTCTGTCTGAAATCTTCAGCTTTCTTTCTCTTTTAAAATTTGCCTAAGTGTTGAACACTTAAATTTATTGGAAAATATTCATTTAATCATTAAAATTAATTTTCCAACACGTTTAATCATTGAATCGTGGCAAATTTAATTTTACCTAAGGCAAATTAATTACTCACCCAAGTAATTTCACGTTTTCTCCAGACTTTGAATATTTTAATTAAAATTCCCTAAGTGTTGGGAAATAATTAAAAATATTAGATATTAAAATTCTAACCAGTTTAAAATTGATACTTGGCAAATTTGTTTGTCCGTGGCGAATTATTTAGTTCCCCAATCATTTGCCTAGCCAAAATATGCTTCATGAATTCTCTGTCAATTTTCAACTCTCCAGGCGGACTTCTGGCTTCTTTGGATGTTCATACTTAGTCAATTTTTCATTTTCTCTCTCCTTCTGGGTTGGGTGAACTTGGAGATTTATTTGCCATTTTGCAATTTTTTATTCATGCCTTAGGAATTTATTTGATGCCGAGTTGGGTTGACTTCGTGTTTGCCTTGCCAGACATTCTTCATTCTGTGCCTTCGAATTTCGTTCCGTCATGCCGAGGAGTGAATTTTATGCTAGCTTAAGTTCTTGTCTCTCTAGGCATTCTTCCATTTTTCCATGCCTTAGAAAAATTTCCTCTTGAAAGTTGGGCGGACTTCATTCTCCTCTTGCCATGGGCGCATCTTGCTTGTCCAAGGGCGCATCTTGCATCTTGCTTGTCCAAGGGCGGACTTGGCACTCCATTTGTCTAAGGGTGGACTTCATGTCTTGTCTTGCCATTCACTTGGCTTGGGCGGACTTCAAGGCATGTCTCTCCAAGGGCGGACTTGAAGGCTTCCTTGTCTTGGGCGGACTTGGCATTCTACTTGTCCAAGGGCGGACTTGACCCTCCATCAAGCCATCCATCTATCTTTCCAAGGACGGACTTCAACCTCTTCCTTCCTAGGGCGGACTTGACCCTTCCTAAAGCCATGGGCGGACTTGGACATTTCTCCTTCCATTTTCTTCTAAGGCGGACTTCAACCTCTTCCTTCCTGGGGCGGTTTTGATCCTTCCTCAAGCCATGGGTGGACTTGGAGGCTTCTTGTGCCATGCCGGACTTCATGCCTGGCTTGCCAGTGCCTGCCTTTGGCATGCCAAAGGCAAGGGCGGACTTCATGCCTCCTTCAGCCATTCCTTCATGGGCGCACTTCATAAGACTTAGCCACTTTTGCCAGTTTTTACCATTTACCTTGATTTTCATGTTGATTTCTGGAGGTGTGTTGACTTCATGCTTAGTGGGACCAAAATAGAAACTTTTCCCAAAATAGGAACTTTCTAAAAATAGAAAAAAATCAAAAAAAGCAAAAAGCAAAAGAGCAAAATCCCTAAAAAATAGGAAGTGTCAGAAATGACCAAAAGCATAGATGATCCTCGTATTCCGGACCTTCTGAGCCCTTCCATGACATTTAGGCACACAAACGGGTTCAAACTCTTAACTTGGCCGGACTGACTCTCAAAAATTACTCAAATTCTGAACTCCAAACTGGCAACGTAGAGGGCGAAACCAAAACTTGGGGGTCCCCATTTGCAATGGGGCGATGTGTGAAATAGGTCACAACACCTCCCAAGTGCCACATTCTCCAATGCCAAGTCCACTTTTTTTCAACCACAAATTCCAGCGATTGAAGGCCACACGTGCTAGTCCAAAGCAAAGGTTTTTTGGCAGCAAGGGGTGCCCCCCTTACAAAGTTCGATCTGCCTTAGAAAATCATAGACACCACCAAAAATTGCAAATAAACACTCTTTGGAATCGTTTTGAGATTGCCCTTTCATTTAATCAATACCCATTTTGATTTATCTATTCATCTCAGAGCAACGAGTCAAACCAGGTTCAGGTCCATATTTTCAAACACCCAAAAACTGAATAAAATCACTCCAAAACCTTGAAAATCCACACCAAAACTGAAAGCAATCAAAAGCACACCAAAACTCCTAGATCCCAGTTGATAAATCTTCTCAATATGTGATTAGGGTGGATATTTCACCACCAAAACCGGCCCATACGAAGAGGGCTTTCATCCTCAGTTCGCAGCCCAAGCAACCTAGAAGCAATCCGACAACATTTCGTTATGTTGTCAAAGCAGAGATATCAAAATAAGAGCCAAAATGGAGTTATATTCAATTAGGGCGATGGACTTCAACATTTTCTTCAATTCCATCTAAAACCAACACCCTTCTCCTCATTTGAAATATTGAACATTTTAAAATATATCCTCACCCTTCTCTAGGTGTCCAAATACATGGAGGAATTAAAATATTTTAAAAGCTTTTTAAAAACAACTTATAGTTGTTTCACTAGGCTCAAGGTAAACTTTTTCGAATGACCACTTTTACCCCTCAACTTAAGTTTATAATATAACTTTATGAAATAACTTAAGTGGTCGAATTAAACAAAAATTTACACACTGCAACCTTAGGCTCTCCAAACATCAATTGATAAATAATATTGCTGTGTGTACACTAGCCTAGACGAACTCCCCCAAAGATGACTTACTATAAATAGCACTGCTAAAAATAGTAAGTGGCATCCCAAAGGCTCAAATTGGAGAAATGCTGTTATGGGCCGAAAATACTAATATGCGTCGGAAATACTGATATGCCTTGGAAACTCCAAAGCTGGGCACTGAGTCCCCTAACCACATCAACTAGCCTACGGGAACTCGAGAATAGGCTAATTGAATCACTGCATTGCTCAAGAGCGAGAAGGGGACATTACAGTCCGCCTTTCCCAAGATTGCTTGCCCTCAAACAATCGTAACTCAGGATGCTGCAATATCTGCTCACTCTCCCAAGTAGCATTCTCCACTGGAAAATTCTTCCGTTTAATCAAATACTCCTTGACCACCCTTCTACAAAGTGTACGCTCTCTGGCCTCTAATATAGCCTCAAGAATCAAAATTAACTTGCCTTCCTCATCCAAAGGAGGCAATTCTGTAGAAGGAACCATATTCCGACCAAGTGCTTTCTTAAGGCAAGAGACATGAAAGACATTATGCACCTTGCAGCTCCAGCTCATAGGCTACCTCTCTAATCCTCCTGATAACTTTGAAAGGTCCATAAAACCGAGGCTTAGGCTTTTTTGACTCACTCTTCTTGAGAGTGGACTGTCTGTAGGATTGCAACCATAAGTAAACCATGTCTCCAACCTCAAAAACACGCTCAACGCGGTGCTGATCAGCATATAGCTTTTGCTGATTTTGAGCATGCTGTATATTCTCTCTCAGAGACCTCATGATGTCTTGACTCTCCTGAAGAAGATCTCTGGCTCTATGCACTTTGCAATCTCCAAAAAGTAAATCAACAAAGCTGGGATCTTCGTAACCATATAATGCCATGAATGGAGACATCCGGATAGACATATGGAAGTTAGAATTATAGCAGTACTCTCCTAGGTGCAGCCAGTTAACCCACGCCTACTGCTGCCCTAAAACATAGTTGCGTAGGTAACCTTCCACCCATTTGTTCACCACCTCAGTTTTCCCATCAGTTTGAGGATGGTAGCTAGTGCTAGGGGTTAGCTCTGTACCACATAATCTGAATATGTATGCCTCTACTGTGCCATAATGTCTAAGCTGGGTCAGCTCTTTGAAATGAATCTCGGGGTCCTTTTTGTCAAATCTTTCAATGAGTCTAGTGGTGAACTCATCATATGTAGTGATAGACCGATGACCCAATGTAACTAGGCCATGGTACCACCACTCGTGCTACCCCGTCCAAGTGTAACGTGACAAACTTATTGCCCCCCCCTCCGCCATGAGCCTAAGGTCTAGATAATTGTCAAGCTTCTGTATCCAAGCCCTTGCTGAACAACTGTCACTCCCATCAAAGTGTGCAAGTGTAACCTTGCTGATGGCATGCTGTAAGTTCCTCTACACTGCGGGTCCTCTCTGATCATATCTACTCCCGTTTCCATTCCTTTTTCTCTTCTGGTCGAAGAATTTATTGTAAGATAAGTTCCTCTTAATATCTTCAGGAAGTGTGTCATACTCAGCATACCCTTCTCTTAAGCTGTCCACAAATGGTATAGAGGTATCTGGATTGGGTTGAGGTGCCTCTGGAGTTAAGAAAGTGGGCCTAAATGGCCTAGAAGAAATGAATGAGTCAACTGTAGTGCGCTGTCCCCCATACCACTTTGCTGATTTGAAGCACTATGTTCTCCTGTATGTTGACCTGAGGATTGTTAGGAGTGTTTTGCACTACAACATTTTGCCCAAGCTTTCCCAACAAATGAGACATCATGTCCATCATCATATCAATTCTTTTCTCCATCCTAGCTCCATGACTCTATGATCTTGCTCTCCCTTTTCCTCTATCATCCATCTTACCAAATATTTGCTCCTCACCACCAATTTGAACTAGCTGCATTTTAGTATCTTGAGAAGACTCCCAATGAGCCTTAAGCACACATGATATTGTCTGACCTTTTGGAATAGGCGGGGGCTGCCGATGACCTTTTCTAATCTCTTTCTGTATATACCTCTGTTCTCTTGTGCTTATAGAATGAAAGTGCCGTTTCCAAATGATTTCACAGGATGGCAGGAAGGATTTGGCTCTGATACCACTGGAACATACACCCCTGTTTTTTTTTTGAAACCCCTGTTTGCTGGTTGCTTGTTCAATGATGTGTTCATGTTTGGTTTTCAATGCGTTTTAGATGAACATAACATAAAGAGAATATTGCAATGAACAGGAAACTCAATAAACTAAAGCCTTCAATATAGATTGAAACAAACAACATGAATATTCATTTTCTGTTTTATATCAGAACATTACATTGTATTTATCAGACCTGGTAAAGCTTGTACAACAGCAATGAACCTCTGATTTTTGCAGCAAACAATATTCAATGCCTTAGCCTCCCAAGCGCCACATTCTCCAATGCCAACCCCAAAATCTAGCGACTGAAGGCCACACGTGCTGGTCCAAAGCAAAGGTTTTTTGGCAGAAAGGGGTGTCCCCCTTAGAAAGTTCGATCTGCCTTAGAAAATTATAGGCACCACCAAAAAATGCAAATAAACACTCTTTGGAATCGTCTTGAGATTGCCCTTTCATTTAATCAATACCCATTTTGATTTATTTATTCATCTCAGAGCAACTAGTTAAAAACCAGGTTCAGGTCCATATTTTCAAACACCCAAAAACTGAATAAATTCACTCCAAAACCTTCAAAATATACACCAAAACTGAAAGCAATCAAAAGCACACCAAAACTCCTAGAAGTATTGAAAAATCCTCATCTTTCAATCGCCAAATTCGAACCCTGTGAAGCTCCTGTGATCCCAGCGGATAAATCTTCCCAATATCTAATTAGGGTGGATATTTCACTGCCAAAACCGGCCCATATGAAGAGGGTTTTTATCCTCGGTTCTCAGCCCAAGCAACTTGGAAGCAATCCAGCAGCATTTTGTTATGTTGTCAAATCAAAGATATCAAAATGAGAGCCAAAATGGAGTTATATTCTGTAACAAGCCTACCTTATCACAACCAATTTTTTTCTCTTTGTTGGCTTAATATTTTGATGTAGATAAAAAGATTCAAATATACATAAAACAAAATTCCAAATGATGAAGTTATAATCAACTCAATCAAAACATGAGCATGACATACCCAAAAAACGATGATGGCTTCTTATTGAATGAACAATTAAATTACAAATAGAGGATTGGTTATAACTTACAACCAGATAGTCTGATTTAGAAAATCAGATCTCATACAAAATGCAAAATAGCCAAGATGTTTACCAAACCTTAGCCAAGGGATTGAAGAATGAAACCCTAGGTAGTCTTGTTGAAGTACCCTTCAATCCTTGATTGAAAGAAGACTGTAGCAACATTGTTGGTAGTCTGGTATAACTGATAATAACTCTGTAGCAGCTGATAAACACCTGAACTTGATTGTAGGTGACCCAGAAGTGTAGAAGCTCATCAAATATTGCAAAATAGCTCAAAACATGAAATCGCCTAGCTCCAAAAGATAGTAATTTAGCCCAGCTTGCCTGCTATGCTTGGAAAGGATGAAATACGGCTGATATCAAGTCTGAAACTTGATTTCCAGCAACTTGCAAAGCCTGATGTGGATTTCGAGCCAACCCACAATGCAAAAACTCTTTACGATGAAACCCTAGTATGCCAAGAGGGGCGATTTGTTCCTTGAAGACAAAATATGATTCAATCTACTTGATTTCTTCTTGGACCTGCAACAAAACCAGTCTTCAAACCCTTATCTTCAAGGTCCTAACTCCACAAAAGCATGTCAATGAAGCTTTGTGATGAACTCTATGCCAATTCACCTCTCATGGTGGAATGGGGTCATCACCAAACCACTGTTATTCAAGGGAGCACCACCTTGAATCGACTGAAAATCACTTCCAGCCAAGAGAAAGCTCTGTTCACAATGTTTTTTCAAAAGATCAATGCAAAACATACCTCTCTCAAAGCCATCGATGCTCCTTAAATAAGGCTCCTAGTCCAAACCGCCATAAAGGAGAATCTGATTAGTTCTTATTAAAATATTCATTGCCTTCTTTGCTAAGGCATCAAAACCGCCCTTATCCTGAGGATCAGATTTTATCTTATTAAAATATTCATTGCCTTCTTTCCGAAGGCATCTAAACTGTCCTTATCCAGAGGATCTGATTTTATTTTATTAAAATATTTAACGCCTTATCCATTAAGGCACTAGATCGCCCTTGACCAAGTTGACTTGAAAAGAATCTGATTTGGTCTTAAATATTAAAATATTTGATGTCTTCTTAAACCGCCCTAAGAGAGAGAATCTGATTCTAAAGCAAATCAAATTTGATTTCAAGTGGGCCGACCAAGTAAGGAAGATAATAATATTTTATCTGTTTTAAAATCTCCTCCTTGTTTGCTTTGAGTTTGCAAGTGGAACATAAAATATAATCAACATTATATTTATTTTCCATTAAGGATAATTCCCCTTTCAAATTTTCGAAAGCAACTCCTCAAAATATTAATCTTTTGGCCACAATCACTCTTAGGATCAAATCAGTTACCTTGGCAAACTTCTCCAATGACCAAAGGTTTCAAATGATGCTCAAAAATGAAAATCATTACTTAGCTCAGAATTGGGGACATTACATATTCAATTAGGGCAATGGACTTCAACTTTTTCTTCAATTCCATCTAAAACCAATGCCCTTCTCCTCATTTGAAATATTAAACATTTTAAAATATACCCTCAACCTTCTCTAGGCATCCAAATACATGGAGGAATTCAAATATCTTAAAAAATTTTTAAAAGCAACTTGTTGGCGTTACAATTCGCACCTCTGGATTGCATATTGGCAACAGACAGCTATGCACAGTGCGTAATGACTGCTCTTCAAATTAGGAGGGGGAGCTCCCTCTTTTGCTGATATGCGGGAAAAAGTAAATGTTCTAAATCCTATCTTTTTGACTCAGCTGGAAGAGGCACAAGGTTAAGAAAACCAATACATTGCAGCTAAGGTTTTTCTCTGGCTTTGCAGATCCTAACTACAACTAATTTAATCCTTAAACTATCCTATTTCCTCAAGAGAAATAGAGCATGAGGACTTAGGAGCAGGGAATATTTGACGATAATCTTTAAGTCATGATTTCCAAGGAGGTGGGACACCTATCCGAGGCGTAGGCTGAAATGAAAGTTGTTGGAAACGACATCAAAAGGTAAGTTCTCAGGATTCCTAAGGAGGCGGGACACCTATCTGAAGTGTAGGCTGAAAGTAACTCATTGGAAACAACACTTAGATGACAATCTTTATCTGTAAATTCCCAAGGAGGAGGGACTCCTATCCGAGGTGTAGATATGAAACAAAGATTATTAATAACATCACACGATAAACTTTATTTCTAAATTCCCAAGGAGCAGGGACTCCTACCCGAGATGTTGATATGAAACAAGCTTATTAGAAACAAATATAACCCAGGACAACAAATTGTATGAAGGACCTATCACACAAATAAACGATCAACTAGTTTTATATTAACAAAAGTGAACAAGTACAGAATAACAATATTGCACGGCAAGGCGGCTCAACAATTTATTATTGCAGCAAAAGATAAAGTACAAATGAGCAAGGGTGCTCTTATTTATAGCTTGGGGGAGTAGGGAACCCTAAAATCTCTTCGAGTTAACATGAGTCTTGCAAGCATGCAAGATTTATTATTAAGTCTAAATGTATGCAACTTAACTGTTAATTGGAAAAACTACCTCAGTTAACTGATTCTAAACTAAACTAATTGGATTGCGTAACACGCAAGTCCTTATTGATATGAGAGTTAACTGACAACTAATATCAGTTAACTGAAACTGAAAACTAAATGAGAAGTGCAACTGTACATAGATGATTCCAAAATAGACATGCTATGATATGTGGGACAAGAAGTTAACTCGGAAAGAGGCCTCAAGTTAATTGTTGTGCCTAATGTCTATCTTGGAAAGGTGGGATGTCCTGATCTGTAGTTCACTAGCCGTGATCTCGAGCAATTAACTCCTCCACGAGGTTGTTGATAGCCTCATCATCTGGAGGTCGTCACATGTATCAACTGTCAATTCACTACTTATCAACAACTTGATCAATCTTGAAAATATCTGCACACTCAAACTGACAGTTTACTGACTGGTAACTCTGGTGGCTCCGCAATTGGAGTGATGGCCTCTGTTTCTTCTGCAGCTTTACGCTTTTGATTCTTTTCTTGATTTCTTCTCAATGAAAGAGTGTTGCATGATGAAACCACAAAGTTTGATTGCGAACACTCTTGCTGTGAGAAATGCACACGAACTCGCTACACACACAGAATTCCAATGGTATCAACCCTCTAAATTGGCCTTGGAAGGCAATCAGCTATACGAAGTATGAAACCATGTGGACTTTGAGTGTCTACGCCTGTCATTTTTCTCTAAATTTCAAGTTTTGATGCTTGCACCTTTCTTCTTGTGTTTACTGAGCTATCTTCCACTTCTCCATTGAACTCAATTGGTCATTTTGATTTTACTATTCAAACCTCCCCAATATGAAAGGCTTTTGGTCCACAAAAGCTATGAAGACTCAAAACAAGAGGGATGCTCTTGCCAATGGATGACATGGTCCAAATTGTCCAATTGTCCAAATGTGCTTGAACTTCAAAGGTCAAAAGTGCTTAACTTGATGAGTTTTATCCCACATAAATGGAATGATCTGGGTGCTTCTTAACATTATCCTTGGGACACCTCTAATGTCCTAGACATCCCAGGGACTTGAGGACTTGGTGGGGACATCCCCCCTTCTTTCTAATTGAATAACTTGTTCTATTTGGTGCATAAAAGTAAAGAAAGGTAACTTTTAAGGACAAAAATGCTGAAACCCCCTAAAATGGTGAAAGGGGGAAGATTACTGTTGCAAATTTGGCATATTGCATTTTTCTTTTCAAAATTCAAATAGCAGCTCCCCTAGCATACCCAAAATTCTGCATTGTTTTTTCATCCCTGAATTCTATCCCCATATCCCCACATTTCCCTACCCCAGAAACTTGGAAAAATATTGGAAAACACTCACTTTTCCACTATGTTCAATGATTAATGCAATATTAGGTCTCTTGGAAACACAACCAGCTTGAAATCAACTCATTTCAGTCCCTAAAATCACTATAACTCTATACACTTTCAGTTCTACCCTTTGCCTATGATAGTCAAGTGAACCTATGAACTCTACTAAAATTCAAGCAATTCAACTCATATCCTTTCAATGTGCCTTTATGGTTGTTTACAGATGTTTTGTTGATTTAAGATAGCTTCGGTAAGATATAAATGATGATTGCATTCATGCATCATCACCATTTATATTTAACCAAACTGTTCTTAAAATATAAAACCATCAAATAAGTTATTCGAATTTCAGATGATGATGATCGAAATTTGCAAATGGATAAAATCGGAATTCATATTAGATGATTGCTGTTTGTTAAATACACGCATCTTAGTCTATGGATAACACCAAATGGTTTCGGTTGTTAAGGGAACCCGCGCGCTCAAGGGACACGTCCCATGAGCGGACATGTCTCCACCTTGTGGAGACACGTCCTCTCATGAGACACGTCTCTCCTTGATGCGTGTCTCCCTCATATAAATGGGACTTCATTCCCTTATTTGCAAGACATCGGAATTGATAAATGTTCTGCAATCAACACATTTAATATAAAAGAAATAAATCTAACTTGGAATTCTTGAACAGAATTTCACACTTAGAATTTCCATAGGTCTTTTAGGCTCCAAGTTTGATAAGATTTGATTAACATTTACATGTTTAATAAACTTATATAGTTCCTTTAGGGACTGCAAAAGTCATTATAAACTGTTTGAAAGAGGAATTCAAAGTGTTCTTGGTTGTTGCTAAACCTTTTTGACCCATTATAAAATCACCTTTTCTAAGAGTCACTAAATCACTGCTTTTGTATGAAACCGCCCTAGTGAGTACAAAACTGCCATCTGTATTTGACGAAATCCCTGCTTGCAATTTATGAAACTGCTGGCTTTGATTATTAGGGGTTTTGCACAGAGTTGCTGACATGTCATTGTTTTGCAAATCTTCAACTTCTGATGTCTGCACCCTACTTCTTGTGTTTACTGAGCTGTGTTCCACTTCTCGAATGAAATCAACTGATCATTTTACTGATGAGATAACATCACTTTCATTCCTATATCCATTATATTTTTTAATCCATAGCCCATGACATGCTTCTAGATATATGTGAATGCTTAACCAACCTGCAAAACTATAGAGTAACCAATTGTATGCCTATGTGAGATTAATTCCAACAGCCAAGAACAAGAACTATGCTTGAAAATTATTTCATATAGTTGATTGCCCTTATATGGCCCTGATTCCAATCAACTTGTGCTATGAATTTTAAAAAAACTTGTAAGGAAATGACAAAACATGTAATAGAAACAATATCAGATGCAATGAGGATTAACCCAAGTATGCTTATAAGGTTCAGACCTTTTCATTTACAACTCTTCTAAGTTCAATCTTCTTTCAATGCATTTCTATTTGCACCTCAACTTCTGAAAGGAACAATAGAATGCGAGTTGTCATAACATTTTCTGCACAAATAATCTTTCATTCTCCTGAAAATTGCTTAACTTTAAAAAAAATAAAAAAATCTCAACTTCTATGAACAATGACGAGGATGGAAATTCATTCATTATTCTTTATATCTTGCTTCTGACCAAAAGATGATGCCATTCATTACTGAGCAAAATAAAAATACAAACTTTTGATTTTCTGGTGAAGCACACTATCCTATCATGCCTTATTTACTTATTTTATTATGTTTTCTGACTGTCTGCATTTCCATACCATGGGAAAAATTTCAAGTGTTGGGTTTATAATGCAAAATGTGTAATTTATTTCTCAACATATTAAACAGGATTTTTGATTGCTAGTCTTGGTGACTATACTGCAATATTTCAAAGGGTTCTTTCGGGGAATCTAAGCGTCAAGTGGATAAAATCTTACAGTGAAAAGAAGATATATGCTCGCTTGGTGGAACCTGTAATTGAATGGATTGTAAAGTGTATTTTCTATCATGCAGATCAGGTCAGCAAGTTGTACATTAAATTTCAAGTGGAGTGATATTTGGTTATTAGTTTGTCCATTGAAGGTTAAGTTTTCTTGAATGAATGAAAACTACACTAGATTTTGTTGAGATTTTAGTTATTAAACCTAAATGTTTGTAGCATTACAAATTCAAATGGATGTAGATTCAGAGTGCCATTCACATTAACTTATCATGTCCAATATAACAAGAAAACATTTAGGTACTGTGTGTTCATTATTAATCTTTGGAGAAATGCATCTTATATTATGCTTGATACAAGGCTGTACCAACTTAACAACAGGCTTATAAGGAAATTCTTCTATAAATGCTATCTTGCTCGTTCATTTCCTTCTACCTTGCAAGAGCTAATAATATTTCTTACTGCTATTGGTACACCATACAAGGACTTTCAAATAGCAACCTTTGAGAGAATAATGTTTAATTGCATGAGGATAAAAGAAAACAAATAGGGTATGATGGGTGAATTCAACGTTGCTAATGCCTATTGCAATATCTTTAATTAGCTTTTCTGTATATTTTTTCATTGGTTTCGGTAAAGGTTGAAACTAGTATACAAGTATCATACAACAAAATAGAATAACTTTGGTCTCCATGAATATCTGTTAGTGGTCACTGGCATTTAATATTTGCTGATGTACAATCTATCTAAGTTAACACGATTTGCTCTGTAATTTTTTAATTCCCTCATATCAATTGGTACCCTGAATATCATATGATATGATGTTAAATGGATTTTCTTCTTACATCTTGTTTAGAGACAACACATTCCTCATGTGGACTTGTTTTGTATTTCCAACAGCTCAAGTTTCTTGGCAATTATTTCAGGCTGCCCATGAGTTTTGGATGGATGAGGGTATCTATATTTTGTTATATTGCAACCTATAATATAGATAAGCACATTCAGGTTTTCACCAAACAGCATTTCCTGACAATTTTCTTTGTTCTCTGTAGTCTTTCTAACGAAAGTTTCTTTCATTGGCTTATAATCAAACTCCTTAGCTGGGATATAATGTTCTTGGTGAATTCAGAAGACATATAAGCTATGTGGAATCCACTCATGTTTAAAAATCATTTGGAGTTCTACATTTTAGAATATATTTTATGTTCTATTGTTTTGTCTCAAGTAATCTATCAATTTGTCCAAGGAGCATTTTGACCCCTCAGTTTAGGTATGTCTAGATATTCTTTGGATTTTTGCCTCCAGCTTGAAGCTACTTTTGAATGAATGAAGACTTTTAATAAAGTCCACGAGGCCAAACAGCCTATAGGACCCACGGAACAACAGCAGAAAGGAACACAACAACAGCCTGAAACAGAAGCCACCGCCCAACAATTACTCGATCTCTCTTTTCTTCTGGATCTTGGATCTTCTGCTATGTATTTTTATCAAGTAATCAGCACGTTTTGATATTTTCTCTGCCTCAAACAAACTGTATAGATTGTCCACATTTAGGATCTCGATATAATTGACCTGAATATCCAAATAAGCTGGACATTCCATGATGTAATGCCATTCCGTCTCAACATGCTTTAAAGTACAAAACATGCATATCCTATCAGCCCATTCGTCTGCTTTAAAAACCATGTAAATCTTCAAAGGATGATCCCCTTTCTATGAAGCTTTCAAGGGCTTCCTATTGGTTCTTTTGCTTCTAATCTTAATGAGACAATTGTTCAGATTGCTGATTTGGTTTCCATACTGCCTAGAACTTCTGGGCATTCAATGCTTTAATGTAATGAAGGTATAAGAATTTAGATGAAACCTTTAAAGAAGACCTATCATTGTCACAACTATATACGGAGTGTAAGTTAGTTTGCTGAACTTCAATAACACAGGATTTAATGCCAAAAACAGAACTAAAACATGGAAGTGTCAATATAATGCAAATAATTTCAAAGCAGAAAATCATTCAGCATTTAAACTGAAAATGCTCAAAAACATAGAAGTCAACTGCAGAATTTAAATGCTTAACTTTGTATATGTCCCGAAATTCCATATACATGAACTTATAGCCATAGTTGAGCCATATATCTTATTAATGCCATGCCTCTATCAATCAATTAAAGCATGCCATAAAAATCCTGACCTTCAAACATTCAGTAGATAATGTCAAACAACTAGGTATCATTGAACAAAAAAAATCTCATAAAGTATAAGCAATTTAATAAATAATATAGGAATAAAAATGGACTTGTAAACAAACCCCTGTGCTTCATTCAATAAGTTCTGCCGTGTACAATTTTTTTAATGAAAACCCATAAACATAGAGAAACAAAAGAACATTTAATTATGTCTGATAAAGTCATAGAGGAAATGTACAAATTAATTGTAGAATCTCATGATCAACATAAAAACAAAACTCCACATATGCAAAGATCCTAAGGGTGCAGAGGTTTCTCCTATTGAGAATTGTGAACCTCTTGGTAGTCCTTGTGAAGGGTTCAAAGTTTGTGACACTGATCATTAAGACTAGTGAGGAGTTATGCCCACTACTCGAATCTCGGGAAACCCTAACACTAGAAATCTTTGAGACAATAGTTATCTTAATCTAAGCGAGTCTCTAGAGAAGGCTAGTTCTTTTTCTGTCCCACTCTAGTGCTAATCTACTGCTATGCTAACAATACTAGGGGAAAAGGGTTAGAAAGAGTTTATAGTTTAGAGGGAGGCAAGGGTTAGAGAAACAAAACAAAAAGGATACGATGTGTCAAAAGAATGGATCAATTGACTCTACTTTTAGTGTACAACCTTCTATCTACGCTGAGACACTTAGAGTGGCCAAGGCAATTCAATCAATTTTTGAAGTATAATATGCAAACATAAACACTTTCAATCATATGAAATCTAAAATAAAGCAAGTACCATATGTTCACATAAGTTTATTAAACCTACCCAGCCTAATGTTTGTTGGAGATATCTGAAATTTTGAAAATTAGGGTTTCAAACCCTTGATTCTAGGAAAACCTTAAAAAATAGGATCTTTTCAGAATTCATTGAAAATGATTTTGATAGGATAATTTGACTCCACGATCACATTGGTCAAGTCAAAATCACCAAAAAACATTGTTTTACTATGGTGGGTCTATTTTCATTTTTCAGGAAGAAAGCTAGGACCTCCGCAGCCATTAATGGCAGATTGGCCAGTACCAGGTGCTGAAAGCTAAAGTTCAAAAACTTGAACGATGAATCCATGGCGGAAAGGCTTGAAAAGATGCTCTGCGACAGAGGGGATTATCAAAAGTAGAAAGAGCTGAAAATTGGCTGTTTGGAAAATGCACGCCTTGCTACCAAGGAGGCTGTGTAGTTGAATGCCTTAGCCATTTTTCCAACACCTGTACACGCAGCATGCTGGAGATGTTTGCTAGGATGCACACGTTGTCAACAACAACTATCAAATTAGTAACGATGCACGATGAATGCAGAACACGAGGAGATGAAGATTTTCAAAGCAAATGATGAAACTGCACCTAAAAGGCGCCCCTGCTGGGAAAAGGCGCCCTTGAATTTAGAGGGTCAAAGACAGTCATCAATTTTCACCAAGGTAGTCATCCTCTTCGTGCTGCCGTTGGGTTTCCAACGCATCGTCAAGTAAGATCATTTGATCGAGCAGTCATTGACACGTAAGTTGAAACAAGGATGTCGAAGACACAAATCAATGGAAAATCAGTGCATAACAAGGCGAAAGCGCCCCTGTTGAAGAATGGCGCCCTTGAATCTAAGCCACCTGATGAAGCTTTCATCAACTGCTTTCTACAAAAAATTTGTTTAGCTCCCTCTCAACTTCACGATCAATCCAGCTGCACGTCTTCAGGACCTGTCATGCAATCAGAGGCAGAGATCAAGCAGAAAACACCTAAAGGTGAAAGCTGAAGGAAGAACATATGAAGAATGGCTAAGTATTAAAGAAAAGCGCCCTTGTTGAAGAAAGGCACCCATCTTTTTGTGCAGTCAGATGCTGTCTGCAAGCCGAGGGACCTCTCGCAACAACGACATCGTCAGTGAAGACAATAGGCAAATCAGTCACCTGACAACAAAGATCAAACTGGGATCATTCTTGAAGGTTTGTAACACGAAAATCATGAGTGCAAAAGCCAAAGGCGCCCCTGCTGAAGAAAGGCAACCATGCTTTTGATGGACTTAAATTGACTTTCAAGATTTGTGAAACCAGTCATCCTTTCCAGGACTGAGCTGGTTATCCATCCCAGGTTTTAGCAAGATCATCAGACCCCTCAGTCAATGGTGATTTGAGATCAAGAACACAGAGGGTCAAAATGGTAAAATTGAAGAACAATCAACAAATTGACTAACTCTGAGGACAAAAGCGCCCCTACTGAAGAAAGATGCCCTTGATTTGAAGGCATCAGATTCAGTCTTTGAGCTTTGCAGCTCCCAAGCACACTTGATCAAGTTTTTTCCTATCTCAGCAGTCCAGTGAATCTATCAGTGATAGCTTAAGATCACTGGAGCAACTTGTAACAAAGATCCAACATAGGCACTTCAGCATGAAAAAAGTGTTCAACACTCAAAAGGACGCCTAAAAGGTCAAAGCTAGATTTGTTGACTTGAGTTAGAGATTTTGAAGGCTTCTCATGTCCAAACGTCCCACAATTAGTGGAAATCAGGGTTGGGAACTCCAAATCAGGCCAAATTACTCCCCAATCATGTGTTGGCACCCATACATGATGCATTCAAGCATAGGCGTCCCAATTCATTATTTTCTTTTGCAGGTTGAAGGCTAAAACAACAATTTGCTCTCCAAGACGTCTTTTCAAGATCTGACAGAGGGTTTTGACCGTTCTTCGTATTTTTTTTAAGATCAGTGGCACAAAAAGATAAAATCTCAAAGGTTGCATCCAGAGGCATATTTTTACAGAAGGGCAGCAAATAACTTCCAATCTTCCTCTTGTCTTCTTCCTCTCTTCTGTCTTAAATTTCTTGCATGTCATAGAAAATAGCAGGCTATCACAAATTTGACCAACTGGGTGTGATCAACAGAGTTTTTCAACAAAACCCATCTCTTGAAATTTTCCAGAAACAACAAATTTGCTGCCCCTATTTTTAAGACTTTTTCCGAAAAAGTCACAGATCTAAAAATCCAACAAACTGGGTTTGTTTAGCATTGAAGCATGAACAAAACCCATGTGTCAGATTTTTTCCGGAACAATACTTCTTGGCAGGTACTATTTTTAAGGGTTTTCAGAGGTTGTCTGAATAGGGTCGTGTGCACAGTTGATCTTTAAGTTTTTCAGTATGTAGTTCTCCCAAGTACAATATAAGACCAAAACAGTCTTGTACCATGATTCCCTGAAAACAATAGACACATACTTGCATCAAAAGAATCCAGAGGTCAATTCAAAAGAATTGGAGGGCATGAACAAAATCACACTGCAAAACATCGAGCAATCCAGATTGCTTGAGGCTGTGTCAATCCCCATCACATTATAGAACATGGAGTTTGTAATTGCTTGCATTAAGCATTACAACCCTCCCACACGAGAAATCCGATCAGTGGATGGGCGGGTGATTTGCATCCTTAAACCAACGGATGTCGAAAAATGTTTTGCTATTCCACCATGTCCGACCAATAAGGTCATATCTGTGAAAGAATGTGAAAGAGCATTCGAAGTGGCAAAGGATAAGTCTCAGCAGAGAATGGCAGAAAAATGGCTAAAAGTGAAAAAGGCCAACTTACCAAGAATGTTGGGCGAGGAGAATTCCGAGATGAGTATGCAGTGATGATCACTCTACTCAGTCGGGTCACTGGACAGGAGGAGGGGAACCAATTTCAGTCGTGGATGTACTACATCATCGCTAAGATTGTCAACGACAAAGAGCATTACGATTGGGCCACCCTCATCAGTGATACATTCCACCAACAAATGATCGAGTTCTTAGAGGCTCACAAGTTCCCCATGTGCTCCTATCTAGTATATCTGATTGCCTTCCAAGGCCAGTTTAGAGTATTAAACACTGTGAGAACCTTAGGTGTGCAAAAGGTCCATGAACATTTTCTGCGACTTGAGTTTACTCAAGCAAAATGACTTTTCAAACGGATAAATGATTTGTTCATTATGCACACTGTAAGGGACCTCTACCACGAAATGCATGTACGTATATCACCAACAACCAAGGAGGCAATGGTTGACTTGGCGGATTGGTTCATCTAATTCCCCACCTTCACCTATATATGCCTATATGGATACAATGGTCATCCTGCCATGATGCCCGCTACCCTTTAGATAGGGTAGTCTTCATGGAGTTCTTACAGCAGTTGGCCAAAGTTCATTCTCACCTGTTCCTCAAAAAGAAGATAGCTGCAAGCTTTCCTATCCAAATGGGACTCTACAGGTGTAAAATAGCGGCTGACGCCAAAATCATGTGCCAAGAGACGGTGAGACTCAATCTCAAATATCTCGTTGAGAGGCGGTCATATGATCCAAGAGGCCTTTATGTAGCACACCTTGAGCAACACTCATCACACGAATCTTCCATGGAAGACTATTGGGTCAACTGTGATGATGAGTTTGATGTACGAAGACAGAACTACAGCCGGTTTAGGCTCCCACAGATTGCTGACTTCAAGTCAGAAGACATGGAGGGCCTATCTGATGATGACGGGGAGATTACCCACATTCTTCGTGGATCAAGTAGACTCACAACCACTTGGAAAAGTGGATTGGTATGCCAAGGAGAACACATCTATAGAGGAAAGAACAAGTAGGGTTGTCAGAAACAGTTAACTCTACTTGGACAGCAAGAGGACGAGGAAGGTAGTAATTCCCCGCACAGAGCCGCCACCGGTTCAATCTTCACTACCTTCCACGTCAAGGAAGAAGCCCAAACGAAAGCAGTGGAGTAACCCTCCCAAAGGGATGCGAATGTCAGGGCACACATGGGGAAGAACACAAATTGCTGATACAAATCAACAAGAAGTATATGTGGAGACAGCCACAAACATGCCTGAGATAAAAGAAGCAATTTCAAATGATCATAATTGAATGAGGTTGAATTGCCTTCTTTTCCCTTATAACCCCAAAAGGCACGCTTTCCAAGAAGTCACAACTTTTTGGCATTTAAAATATATGTAAATGAAATAAAGTCACTTCAATAGTCTTATAATTCACTTTACCAAGTGAGGGCACCTTTTAAATGACTTAAGTGATTTTGATTTTCACTTTATAACTTTAAGTCATTATTTTATAATATTTTAAGTGGCTTTTAATTATTATAAAGTCAAATCATAACTAAATAATATTAAATGACTTAACCACTAAAATATTCATAACTCCCTCAATTCTCAGTGTTTTGACATGCCGTCAAAAGCTGGCGAACACTGAACTGCAAAGGCTTGCACTGAGCCAATACCCACCATTATCTACCACTGAGACCCCCTATCCATACCTATTAGCCTATGTGAGTCCAAGTAATAGGCTAATCAACATAAAACAAGATCACGCTAAAAAAGGGGACATTACAAAAGAATTATTACTTTTGCAAACCCTAACAACTATTTCAGAGGGCTCAAATTCCTAAGTGCCCTTGGTTGAATGGGGCGCCCATGTGTGCAAAAGATATAATTTTCACTTTGCAGTTCTTGACGAAACGCTCCAGTTTGATCTGCAATTCTAGCCACTTGATTGCTCCAATGAACCTGCTGACGGACTCGTCATGAAGCTTAATCAAATCTGAGGACCTCTTGGGAGTTGTGAAACTTGAAAATTGTATCTGATGGTTCAAAAGTCTGGTTGCCCATGGCTAGCAGGGGCATTTTTCTGCTCTATACTTAGCCATTTTTGAGTTTGTTTGACTTTCCTTTGACTTTCTCCGTTTCTGTTTGATTTGTGTGTTACCAATTTTTAGCGTCCCGTTGAAAACCAGTAATCATAGGAGCAATTACTTGCTGGGGTACTGAAATTGAAATTTTTATTACAAGTTATCCAACGAAATTTTGTTCTCAGAACAAAAGAATGTTAAGGAATGATTTGCAAAATCATTCAACAGTTTAGACTAAACTGGTTGAACAGTTCAACAAAGCACAGATCAAACAGATTTTCATTAAAGAAAAACAATATTCAGGCTGAGCCTCATTTGCAACAATTGTTTTTATATTAAGTACTGCAGATTTAGGAACATGAATGCAAGAAAATCAACCTTGATTAACATAATATATGTTTCAAACATTTGCAATTGCATTGTTTCATTGTGCAAAACATAATGAATTCATCAGATAATGGAAGCCATTGCATGCCATAAAAAAATCATTTATTGAGAAAATGTTCTGGAATCCCACACAAGCCGTGGGAGTAGCTTGATTTGTTTCCTAATCAAATGCTGAATGAAAGAAAGAATACATTGCGCAACTGGAAATAACGTAAGAGTAAAGGGAGAAGGCGATTCGTCATTGCCTGGAATGACGAATCATCATCGCAGCCGTGTTGACTTCGTGTCCATCTTCAGTATCGGTGTCGACTCCAGCTCCAAGGTTTACCTGCAAAATTGTGAGGAGTGGTGTTAGAGCAATGAGGGATCGCATTCTACCTTATCCCTACATTACCAACATAAATGGAATGTACATCCTGTCAGTTATTCACCAGTTGAAAAGAAAAGCAAAGCATCAAAAAGAACCATCGAATTTGCTGTTTTTACTACATTGTTTGTGTTATGTGTAGATACAGGAAAACGAATCAAAAAGGGAATCATTGATTCATTTTTTACTAACTGGTTTTCGTCATGTGTAGAAATAGGAAATGTAATGTTATTGTTTATTCATCAGTTTCATAATAAGTGGGGTAAAATGTGGCACCCATAAGGGTTGAGCCCAACTCGTAGCAATGATATAAGCAATATGAACATCATGAAAATCTATGTTGTGTTTTGCATATATTCTGGAAGATTCATTACAATATGCATGCAAGTGTGAATAATGTCAGTGCTGCAGGTTAATTTTATTTTCAGAAATGCATTGTTTTTCAGCTTTCAAGAAAGGCAATTATGTAATTTTTCATGCAATAGGAGGATAAATGCATGTTCATCTTGAGACAGCACAACAAATGCATTAAGAACAGAGCAGAATAGCTGGTAGCAATGAAAGCTACAACAAAGAGGGTTAAAAGGAGAACAGCAAATACAGACAGTCATGGTTATGTTACAGTCAAGATGCTGAAAATTATTCAATAACAAGTATTAAGAGAATAGTCATTACGAATCTTTATAAAGCTTGGGTTTTCACAAGAGCATCAAGATTGTCTTAATCTAGAGTAAGTTCTTTCATCATGCTTTACACAAAGAGAGCACAAATACATAAAATGGAGGATTTTCATAGCAGCTAGTTCAAAATGCAGAATAAAAGAAAAAGGCTTAAGCTTTTACAGTCAGCAGCCAAATACCCACTTTAAGAAAATTAGGTGAGTGATAAAATGCGTGATAGGAAGCTGTAATATTTTTTCACCTTTCTGGCAGTGTTCTCACGTATAAATTTTGGACCCTTAACAGAGGCCGCGGCTTTAAAGCCCAAAAAGCTTTTAAAATGGATTAAAAAAAAAAACAGATTTTTGACTAAAATGCATTTTCCTTGTCAATGAATCTCTAGAAAACCTTCAGAAAATCTCATGAAGAAGTCAAGAAGCTTGCCCAGATTGTCTCATGGCGGCCAAGTAGAAGGCACCATCAACAAAAAAGCAAAATAATATCAAGAACACATCACAGCCGCGGCTTATAAGATCTTAGAGTACTTCAGATTCAAATAAAGGCCAGATTCGAAATTGCAATCAAATTTACTCTTTGTTTCTGATACAAAATCTTTCAAGAATTTCAATGGCGGCTTGGAAGTATGTAAAAAACTTTCAGGAGCTCACAAAAGGTAAAAGAATTTTACACATCTGCAATACCTTAAGAGAATCTTCATGATGACGCACAGAGGGGAGATTTCCAGACCAAGTTCGTAACAGAGAATCCTCATGGCGGCCAAACAAAGACACAGTCACAGAGAAATATAAGAGCATCAGAAAATGTAGATGGCCGCGCCCAATAAAGCCTCCAAAAGCTTTTAAAATGTCATAAACAACAGTTTCAATGGAAAAACCAGACTTACCATGCTCCAAACCTTCAAAAAATCTTTCACAATGGCGAAAACACAGACTTTCAGCTGGGTGCGGCTAGGGTTTCTTCATAGTGGCAGCCTCTCTTCTTCTTCAGTATGAGTAAAATGAAATGAAGCTTTTTGTTTCTCATATTAGGGTTAATATCCTAAAAGATTCGATGGAGAAGGCTTTTGTTTATCCTTAAGTTTTTTATATAAAAAGAACTTTATTCAATTTGCTGGGTCGTGACATTTCATATTGTTAATGAAATATAGCTTTGGTCAGAATATAAATATTGATTGCTGTATAGCATTATCTTGATTTATATATGATCGATAGTTGACATATTTCTAGATTAAATAAAATAAGTAATATCGAATTTCTGAGTTTGTTTAAATTCGAAATAAATAAATATATGTTTTAAATCGGAACTCATATAATCTATGTCCGCCATGTATTTGGGGGTGTATGCATTGAGTTTGTTAAGCCGAGTGTTAGTCGGCTGTCTAAGAGACCCGCGCGCCCAAAGGGACGCATCCCTTAGAGGTGAGTCTCTAAAGATATTAAACATAGTTCCTTCATTGATATGCAAACATCGAAATTTATTAATGTTCTGCAATCAGCACATTCAGCATACAAAGTAAAATCTGGAAATACGTTTTTGACTTAGAATTCTCATACAAAATTTCAGACCTTAGTTTATTCTTTAGATTACTAGGATTCTATTTGTGAAAGATTTGATTACATTTACATGGTATCAGAGCCACGTTGTGTGAATCCAAATCAAATCTAAAATCAGTTTGCTCTAGAAAAATTCATATTTTTCAAAATCAAATTCACATCACATTCTTCATAATGTCAAGTGTGATCAGATTTGAAGATCGTCTTGTAGGAGCAGACAATTTCACATCATGGAAATTTAGAATCATGATGATCCTTAGAGAGAATAAACTAGAATCACTTGTGAGAGAAAATAAAAGTGAACCAGAGGCTAAACCTGAGAAAACTCAATGGATCGAAAACAATGAAAGAGCCATGAAAATCCTAGTAGATGCAGTTAGGGATCATATAGTGCCTATCCTAGCAAAACATGAAACTGCATACCATATGTACAAATCTCTTGAGAGTACTTATGAAATCAACAACACCTGCAGGACTCTAGCATTAAAAAGGAAAATCGACAATGCTCAAATAAACAAAGGAGAGTCCTTTAATGCATACTTCATGAGGATTATTGAACTAAGGGATCAATTATCCACAATTGGATATCATATTGACAACAAAGAATTAACTCTAATTGCACTAGGAGGCCTACCAAACTCATGGGAGTCATTTGTTCAAGGAGTAAGTGCGAGATCTAAACTCCCTAAGTTTGACAGGCTAAGAACTGACTGCCTTCAAGAAGAAACAAGACTTTCCACAAAAGAGAATAAACAGAAACACATAGATGAAGACATTCATGTTCTCCACACAACATCTAATAAGAGGAGTAAGAAAAACTCCTACAAGAGAGGATCTTTTAAAAGAAAAAGAAATTCCAATGGAAAGGAATCTTATAAGAAGAAAGATATCTCTCAAGTACAATGCTTTAGATGTGATCAGTATGGTCACTATGCAATGAAGTACCCTGATAGAACTAAACAACAAGCATCCTTTGCCAAAGTAGAAAAATCAAAACCAGATCATGAATCTGAGAACTTTGTGTTCTATACAGCCCTTTCTAGTCAAGTATCTGACAACACTCAAATTTGGGTAATTGATAGTGGTTCATCCAGACACATCACAGGGTTCAGAGAACACTTGGACTCCATGACTGAAAGGTCTGATGAAGAAGTAACCATCGGGGATGATTCTGCATACCCTGTAAAAGGGGTTGGAACGTGTTCCATCAAGTTGAAATCTGGGATTTCTTTGCAACTCACTGGAGTCTTATTTGTACCTGGAATAAAGAGAAATCTTATATCCATCTCTGCCCTTGAAGACAATGGTTACAGAGTTACATTTATGGATGGTAAAGTTCTAGTATGGCCTAAGAACTCAACTATCAAGAAAGCCCATACCATAGGCATAAGACAAGGGTACCTTTACAAACTATGCACTGAGGTTAAACAAGCCCTTACCCTTGACACTGTTGATACAAATGAAATTTGGCATAGAAGATTAGGACACCTCCATTTCCGTGCCCTACCTTCTATGGAAAAACTTGTTACAGGGTTACCCAAGCTAAAGCCATCTCATGAGGGAACTTGTAAAGGTTGTGCCCTAGGAAAGAATACTAAGGGATCCTTTCAGAAAAGCCTGAGTAAAACCCTTCATGTGTTAGAACTGGTTCACTCTGATCTTTGTGGACCCATGTCTATACCTTCTAAAGCAGGATTTCTATACTATGTCATATTTGTAGATGACTTCTCTAGGAAAACCTGGATCTATTTCCTTAAGTGTAAAGAGTCAATAGAAATCCTCAGAAGGTTCAAAGAGTTTAAAGCCCTCACTAAAAACTTCTCCGGAAAGAAAATAAAAACCTTAAGGACAGACAATGGGAAAGAATATACCTCTGAGATTTTTAAAGAATTCTGCATGAGTGCTGGAATTAAGAGGGAGTTCACAGTTGCCTACAACTCTCAACAGAATGGGGTTGCTGAGAGAAAAAATAGAACCATTGTAGAAGCTGCTAAGGCAATGTTGCTGGACCAAAACATTCAAACGTCTTTCTGGGGAAAAGCCTCTAGGACTGCTGTCTATATCCAAAATAGATGTCCTCATTCTCATCTTGATAACAAAACTCCTGAAGAAGCCTTTACCGGCATAAAACCTGACATTAGTCATTTTAGGATTTTTGGCTGTCCTATCTATATTCATGTACCCAAAGAGAAGAGATTCAAACTAGAACCTTCTGGAAAGAAGGGAGTATTTGTGGGTTATAGTGGAACCTCCAAAGCATATAGAATATTCATACCCAGGCAGAAACAAATTGAGTTGAGCAGGGATGTCATCTTTGAAGAAGACATTGCATTCAAAAGGGAAAGAAGTTCTAGTGAGACAGAAACCTATTCCCCTAGAGTACCTGAAATGGAACCTGCTCCTAAGATTCAGAGGGAGCATCCTGAGGAAATGCCACATGAACTTCCTACCACTTTAAATGAGGATACAAATGACATCGGCAGAAAAAGACCACTTTGGGGCAGGAAGATGATCAAAGAAGCAGAGGATCATGCAACACCTAAAGGAACGTTCAGGGAGAGTAAAAGACCCAAACGGTTCTCTAGCTATGTTGCTTTAATGAACAACATCATAAACTCTAAACCTGCCAGTGTTACAGAAGCCTTCAGACATCAAGCTTGGAAGGATGCAATGACAGAGGAATATCAGTCCATCCTAAAGAATGACGTATGGGACATAGTGCCTAGACCAAAAGAGAAATCTCTTGTCTCTTCTAAATGGCTCTTCAAAATCAAGCATGCTGCTGATGGCAGTATAGAAAAACATAAAGCGCGTTTTGTGGCTAGAGGTTTTTCTCAAAAGGAAGGCATTGATTATGAAGAAACATTTGCACCTGTTGCCCGTTACACATCAGTGAGAGCAGTATTAGCCATTGCAGCAGCTAAAGGCTGGAAGATCCATCAAATGGATGTGAAAACTGCCTTCCTGAATGGAACCATTGAAGAGGAAGTCTATCTGGAACAGCCTGAAGTTTTTGTGATACATAAATCTAACTCACATGTGTGCAGGCTGAAGAAAGCTCTCTATGGACTTAAACAGGCTCCCAAGGTCTGGTATGAAAGAATTGACAGCTATTTCTTGGGATTAGGATTTTCCAAAAATGATGCTGACTCCAATCTCTACTTCAAGGTAATCAAAGGTGATATGCTTATAATTATTTTATATGTTGATGACCTGTTGATAATAGGAGAAGATCACCTCATTGCTCAAGGGAAACATGATCTAATTTCTGAATTTGACATGAAAGACTTGGGTATTCTACACTACTTCCTCGGGTTGGAGGTATGGCAGAAATCAGAAGGCATTATACTAAATCAAGGGAAGTATACTATTGACATTCTGAAAAGATTTGGAATGTTGGACTGTAGACCGATGTCTACACCTATGGAAACCAACCTTCACAAATTGAAAGAAGCACCAGTAGAATCCAAATGTGCAGATCCAACCCTTTACAAACAGATGATTGGATCCTTGATGTATCTGGTTAACACCAAACCTGATATTTGCTATGCAGTAAATGTTCTCAGCCAGTTCATGTGTGAACCAAAGGAAATTCACTTAATGGTTGTGAAACATATTTTGAGATATCTTCAAGGCACTATTGGATATGGTCTTCTTTACAAGAATGATCAACTAGATCTACATGGGTACTCTGATTCAGATTGGGTTGGAAGTGTAACCGATCGGAAAAGCACATCAGGATGTTGCTTCAGTTTAGGATCGGCTATGATCTCCTGGATTTGCAGAAAACAATCTTTAGTTGCACAGAGCTCAACGAAAGCTGAATACATTGCAGCCTCAATGGGAGCAAGAGAAGCAGTGTGGCTTCGTAAATTGCTTGTGGGACTCTTTGGTGAGCCCTTGAATCCTACAATTATTCATTGTGATAATCAGAGTTGCATAAAACTCTCTGTGAATCCTGTCTTTCATGACAGATCTAAGCACATTGAGATCCCCTATCATTATGTAAGAGATATGGTGGAAAGGAAAGTGATCCAGTTGGAGTATATTAGTACAAATGATCAAACTGCAGACATTCTCACCAAGCCTCTCTCCCGGATCAAGGTAGAGCACTTCAGGAAGAAACTTGGTATGGTTGAAATGTAATTTGTTATTTATGTTTGAAATACAAATTGTTTATAAATTGTACTAATATATAAAGATGTTTAATGTGTAAACTCTTTTGTCATGTGTGTGACTCCATGAGTTTATGGGCCTACTCCCCTTGTGTACATTATCGAAAGGTGACGATCTTTTTGATAATGAACACTTGTATTTGACATTGTAAAGTGACGACTCTACAATGATAAACTATCATGATAGATATCATGTGACTTGATATTTGTGGACATGTCATGATAGTATCTCTTGGACACTTTGATTGATATGATGAGACTTGATATCATTTGTATATCATGGTGATCCTTAAGAGATAATCATGGTGGATATTTATATCCGTGGATATGCCATGAATTATGGTAGACATCATGTGACTTGATGTCAGTGCACATACCATAATAAAGATGTGTTATGAAGAATGTCATGTGACTTGACAATATTGTGAAATCATACCATATCTTAGATATCACATGCTAAGGTGATATCTCTACTTATTTAAATTGAAAATCTTCCCTAGCTAAGAGGGAGTGTTAATGAAATATAGCTTCGGTCAGAATATAAATATTGATTGCTGTATAGCATTATCTTGATTTATATATGATCGATAGTTGACATATTTCTAGATTAAATAAAATAAGTAATATCGAATTTCTGAGTTTGCTTAAATTTGAAATAAATAAATATATGTTTTAAATCGGAACTCATATAATCTATGTCCGCCATGTATTTGGGGGTGTATGCATTGAGTTTGTTAAGCCGAGTGTTAGTCGGCTGTCTAAGAGACCCACGCGCCCAAAGGGACGCATCGCTTAGAGGTGAGTCTCTAAAGATATTAAACATAGTTCCTTCATTGATATGCAAACATCGAAATTTATTAATGTTCTGCAATCAACACATTCAGCATACAAAGTAAAATCTGGAAATACGTTTTGACTTAGAATTCTCATATAGAATTTCAGACCTTAGTTTATTCTTAGATTACTAGGATTCTATTTGTGAAAGATTTGATTACATTTACACATATACCTAAGTGTTTGTTAAACACTTATGAGGACTTAGTCAATAAAGCCTTTCTTTGGCTTTTATTTTCTTTTGCAAAGTTCATATTGTAAAACGTTTTTTGAAAGTGATAAATTATAATCATTTTTAAAATAATGTTATTTATAAAATGCAAGAGATAATAGTGCTTTTTAATTTGAATTATTTAGAGGCTTTTTGTTTTTGCATTAAATTCAAATTGTGAAACATTTATTTAAAGTGATGAATTATAAATCACTTTTAAATAAATGTTGTTATTGAATGCAAAAATGAGGTGTCTTTTGACATTTATTTTCAAAGACTTAGTCAGATTGAGAAAGTTTTGCCAACATGTGGAGTGAAGATAGGGAGTTTGGAGCACAAAATCAGGGGTTTTTCTTCAGTTATGAGTTCTTTTTGATTTGACTTAAGTCAAGGAGTGATATGAGGCGCTGACATGGAGTTATCTTTCAGTTTTGAACCTGATTTTTAGGGGTTTTTGGTTGCATACGGCTTACCAAGTTGGTGAATTTTTGACAACTCTTGTTGGAGTTGGTTGGCATTCTTATGCCTTGTTTGGAGGAGACATTGACAACACGTCAGATTTTGGAGCCAAGATTCAATTTCGAATTTTGGAGGGCTTTTCTATAAGTCTTTCTCTTCTTTTAGTGTAGGGGTTAGTTCTTAGTTTGGAGATTGCTGAGGCATATGCTTCTCACTTTGTAACTCATGATATTTTGGCCTTTGTAATACAGATCCTCATCTTTTCTCAATAGAAGTCTTTTCCTTCACATATTTTTCTTTGTTGTTTTGTATTGGTTGTGAATTGCAAGATAAAATCCTATGTTTTCCTCTATTTTATTAGATTCCTTCCATGCTGAATGCAAACAAATTTTATGTCATAGTGTAGGTCTATGTTATTGATCTCTTTTTATGCTTCTATATTTGTGGAAACATCATTGTTTTCCTTGTGTTTAAGCATTAAAACATTTAGAGCCTTACATAGAATCATTTTTGCAGACATATATTTCTGTGTTGTGAGATTGTTTAGTTTTATTGAATTTTTTGTGAGTTTCAATAGCTTTTGGTCAAAATTCTTACTTTTGGTGTACCACCTGTTAATGATAGTTTTTAGTTCAAGCATATCTTTCTACTTTTTTCCTCATCATATTTTAGTTTTTACCAGAAAATTCAAAGGGAACCAACCCATAATCTAGAGGTTCACTTCATTCCCTGGTCACCCACAACCTCGAAGTGTTCCCATGTGTCAATAGGTTGCTACAGTTAATAGCTTAGCAAGGGTGCAAACCTTATTTCACAACATTGTGATTTCGGCATTTTGACAGGTCCTGTGGATTGGATGCTAGATTCATTGCGAAGCTTGAAGAATTTTGAGAAGAATGTCTTGGAGAGTTCGAATGCTAAAAACTTCATTTGGTTGCCTAAAATGTTGGGTGCCCCTAGCTAGCAGGGGCGCTTTTGTGCTCCAAAGAGCCATTTAAAAATGATTTTCAACCTTCTGGAGCTTCGCATTCACCATGTCGTCGACTACGTTGACCACAATCACCGTTGCTGATGTGTTGGTGGTATTGTGTGCTTGACACACAAAAATTGAAAATATTCTAAGGCATTGAAGCCTAGGTGCCCTCCTTGAGATAAGGCATCCAAGGTTTCCAGACGTAGTTTATTTTTTGTAATTTTCAACTTTTCGAAATCCCCTCCAACGTTCATCGTTTTTCGAACAAATTTTTCCGTAGATCATTCTGTTCAGTGTTTGAGACTTAGATTTTGACACCTGGTATCTAGCCATCCTCATTGATGACCTCAAAGGTCCTAACTTTTCTTCTGAAAAAGCGAAATAGATCCACCAAAGAAAAACTGGCTTTTTGATGATTCTGATTGGACCGATGTGATCATGATGAAGAATCAACCAATCAAAATCAATTTGAGCCTTTTTTGCAAAGATTCTATTTTTAGGGTTTTTCCCAAAAATAGGGCCTAAAACCATAATTTTTTTTTTTTGAAATTTTTTGTGAGCATCTTCTTGACAACAAACCCAAAAAAACCCTATGGTTTGTTTGTGTTTCAGAAATTTCTAAAAATAGAAAATTGCTATTTTTAGAAAGTTTGACCTTCTTTGACTTTTGATGACAATTTTATAAGATTTTGACCATTTTTACCAAAATACCTTAATGAAGCAAAAAATTTAATTTTGGGTACAACAGATTTTCAGGCACTCAGGGAAGCATTGGTGGGAATGAAGTCACATTACCTACACTTGCTGTTCGATAGAGATCACCTTCTCATGCTTGGTGAGATCTATTTTGATGCGCTGAAAGGGAAAGAAGAGGAAGTGGAAAAGATTTCGTATGAGCTTAAGGTTACCAAGGATTCTTTGAAGAGCGCTCAGACCACCTTTCAAGAATCATAAATTTAGATTGATGAGCTTTGTGAGGAATTGAGATTGGCTCAATCATCATCATCCACAATAGACATTCAATCTTCTATGGCTGCCATAGCATTTGGGGATGATAGTGGTACTCATGGGTTGAAGGGAGAACCTCTTATGATGGCCAAGCATGAGGAGGTTTCAAATTTGTGTGTGTTTGAGGACAGGTATGAATCTGAAATTTTTGAGTCTACTCACAACTTGCATCATGGAGATCATGAGTCACCTTTGTGGGAGAGCCAATTAAGGGCTCAAGACATAGATATGAAGGAGTTAGTTGAACATGCACCTTGTGAACCAGCCAATAGTGAAGGGCATGAATCCACAAGTGACAGGGGCATAAGACTCTATATTGGCGATGTAGAGATAGCTATTGGTGTGTCTTGTGATGAGGAGGCGGATTCTTATGAGGCTAGCATGCTGGATCATAACACCGTTCCATTCATTTTACATGAGGATTGCAGGGCATCATCTAGTGGGAGCATGTCTCCTACACTTGTAATAAATCGTGAGATGTTTTTGTTGAGGCTGATTGTAATCCTGAGCCTAGTGAATCACGGGAACTAAAGGAGCAACTGAAAGTCACTGAAGATAAGGTTGTCCAAACCTTAACTCGCTTTGATAGCATGCACAAGTTTGTTGAATACCTCCTTTGGTCGGCTCAATTGTAGGAAAGGTAGAAAGGGGTAGTAGTTGGAATTTCTATATCAAGTTTGTAAACTATCAAACATGTCGTAGAGTGAATGGAATCAAATTACCTCTATTTTCTCTCAGATAGGGACTTAGTCATCAAGTTTGCATAGAGGACTTATAGAGCCAGTACCAAATCTGCCCTTCATTATCTGAGATGTGAGCCACCTCCTAATTCGTGTGATGAGAATGATGAGACGTGGAATCCCAATGACTATTGAGGTCTTTCATTGGCAGAAGCGGGTGAATTTCACCTTGACTGCATAGTAAGAAGTGCTCATCATTTTTCTTTCAGCCCACACACAGATCATTTGATGATGCATAAATGTGGGTGGGCTCAAGGATTATATAATTCACTTTGGTATGATGTGTTTCCATTTTCAGAAGATGAAACCAAAATCTGCGGGTCGCCTACTCTGTTTCCTTCAGATGTGTAATGTCCCTTACCCAACCTTGTCCTAGGACTCGCTTGTTTGCCCTAGAATTCATTTGTTGATTAAGATTAGGGTTTCTTCCTTCCAAATGAGTATTCTCATAATTCCATAACTCTAGATTGGGATCTTGTATTCATCCATATTGACACATATCCATTAGCATTAATATCTAGATATAAAAAATAAGACATAATCATAATGCAATTATGTAGACATACTCATACTTGCAAATTGAAAACATAAGAAGAGTCACTCAGCCCATCAGGAGAGGAGAGTCCCTAAGGGGCCAACGGTCTACCACCTCTTATTGCCCAACCCTTATCTTGGGCCAACAGGGCAATAGACATATGTGGAACCCCCATCCCTCCAAGACCCAACCCTTGCCTTGGGCCAACGGGGCAGTATGCCCAACCCAAGTCTTAGGCCAACGGGGCGAAAGCCTAGATGAGGTTTATAGACAACCCACTTAGGTGGTGATTGGATCGAAGACAATTGGTAAAACATAAAAATTCAGATATTAATAAACCATTTATAATCAACATGTATCATGCCATTTAGAGAGAATTTTATGGAATGCAATTGTTTATATATATTCAAAGGGATAGAAGAATAGAAATGCATTGCTTTATCAGAATACACAATCTCAGACAATTCAATTATGCAGATGTGATGATCACTTTGGGTTCTTTTCCTATTTGTAGATTTATTCCCATTATTTGATTGGGAGATCATACGGTTCAGGGGATTATATATATTTTCAGAGGTCTATTTATAGTTACTGTTCCCAAGCATGCTAATGACCAGGTCGATCAGTTATAAGCTCGGGTTACACAGTCCAGTGATTCCAATTAGTTTCACCCAGTCGCACTAAGCATGTGCCCAATTGCGAGTTTAGCCTGGGAATGTTTGTTTCAAGATAGAAGTCAGGAATTTTGGCTTAATTATCAGGCGCGTGAAGTCCAGTGTTTCACATTTTTATTCCATTCAAAAAAGAGAATGGAATACTACATATTAATGCTAAGCGATTCTCACCTAATTGGCTGTCTTCCCATGACTCTTTATCCCTTAATCGTCTTCCTTCAACCTTATACTGGATTGATCATAGGATGAGGACAAAAATATGCATAATCTACTTATGTTTATATTAAAGAGTCATCATTATTTATAAGGCTTAATAATTGTTGCAAGTATCATTATTGTATATTCACTAGTGATTCCCCTATCTACTTACCCATACATATATATAATTATTCTTTCCTTATTCATATATATATATATATATATATAATTATTCTTTCCTTATTCATATATACTCTTTATTCATTGATAATGATATTATTCATTACAAGATTTATCTATATCTATGCATATATACTTGTATGCCTATTAAATAATATATATATATATATATATATATATTAAATGACTCTATATTCCAATGCATAACAATCTTTGTTGCTGCTGTTTTGTTTCTCCTTGTTTTTCCCTCTTCCTTATTTTCCTTATTTCTACTTATACCATTCAAGGTAGGTGACTCATGGGAGGAATGTATTGTTTGGTGAAAGAGGTGACTTTTCATAAAATATAACCCTTTGTTAGATTTAATTGCTGCCCTTAAAGACTTATTATCACAATAATATATATTTTTGAAAATAATATATTATTACTAATAATTATGATATTTCAGATTATATACTTATTTTATTATTTTATTTTGATGTTTTATTGAACATATTTTAATATTAAAGTATAATAATAAAACCAATTTGCTAATATCTTATTATTAATTTATTCTAATGCATTACAATCTTTGATGTGCAATGATTATAATATTTATTTATTATTATTATTTTTGATATTAAGTTATTTAATACTAGAATGTAATGACAATAATTTGCCTATATATTATTATTATATTTGTTATTTATATATGTTTATATTGATATGGTACACATTTATTTTATATTTAATCTTAATATTTTTATTTATTAATTATTAGTATTTTAACACTTGGTCTTTATGGTATTGCTATTTTGGGGACATGACAAGATGGTTGTATATAGGTACATGGATCAGAGTCTCATCATGCAGATGACTCTTTGGTAGAGTTTGCGGCTTCCTTATTTAAGGGATTTTCGATGGAGGCACTTACCCTTGCATGTCATACACCTGGAGGAATGAAGTCTTGAGGGAGCTATGATCCTAGTGAGCATGATGGCATTGGAGTTCCAACCCTCTATGATGGAGTTCTACTCCATAATTTGATAGGAGATGACTGTCTTACTTCACGGGACAAGGATTTCTTTCATCACTTTTGGGGGACAACAGTTGTTCTGGAGTTTGGATGAGAATCACATCAACTCCTCATCATTGGAGAGTGGCATAGGGTTGATACTCTATCATCCTATAACCTTGGTGGTATTGTTTGCATCCACATAGGTCTGGTTTTCAGTCTTGAGGTTGCTGTTTTGTTTCATATCAACAACCTAGGAGGAGCTGTTATACATTTTCTTGCACCTATGATGGGTTTTCTTCACATCCATGGGAGATCTTCAGGAGTTGGAGATTGGTTTTGTGTTGCTAGCACTTTGAGATGCTTCCATCTCCTCATGTTTGATGTATGTAAGGATGTGGTGATTTGGGATCCTCAACAAGGATTAACGGATCTTATTGGGAATGGCAGGAATGATCCTTGGAGGGATAAGGATCAAAATTTCAGAATTTATAGTGTTGTTCCTTTCCTTACCAGCCATTTTATGATTCCAATTGTTCATCTACAAAAGAATTGGAGAGAGATTTTAAGTAAGGATTGGAGCAATGAACTAATGGTTACTTTTGGGAGTGTTCCTTGGCAAAGAATGGGTTAGATTTTTAGTATTGAGCTTGTTGTTTGGTTGCAAGCCAGCCACTTCACATTTTGGTTTGCTCTCATTCAGGAGAGTTGGCACATTATTTCTTATCAAGGAGGTAAAGGGTTTCAGTTGGAGATTGCTTTGAAGTGTTTCCCTACCACTTTCAAGTTGTTTTTGTGCAACATAATGCTCATTTCACATGCTTATGCTTGGGAATTCCATTGGTATTGCTGTTATCCCTTGTGTAGAGTGCTAAAATCATATTGTACTTTGCTGATTCCAGTTTTGAACAACAACGATTATTTGTTTCTTCAAACCTTTCGAACTCTGAGAGTTCATCATATGAAGTTTTATAATGTAAACTTTGTAGTTTACTCTCGGAGTTGGTTCAGGACAACGAACTTCTGCATGCTTCGGGTCATCATTTAGAGACTCTTGGTGTTGGAATAGTAAGAGTTTTCAGAAGTCTTCATGGTTTTATCAGAATAGTTTAGAGGAGGCATGTTAGATCCATGTTGTGTTATGATGATGAGTTTGTTGAACTCTTGCAAATG
The DNA here is from genome assembly GCA_007115665.2 of Sequoiadendron giganteum. Lineage (NCBI taxonomy): Eukaryota > Viridiplantae > Streptophyta > Pinopsida > Cupressales > Cupressaceae > Sequoiadendron > Sequoiadendron giganteum. The sequence goes on along the minus strand of CM021109.1, from coordinate 334,451,064 downwards.
ATCACTTTACTTTCAGCAAGAAGATTGGAGGAAGTCGCATTTGCAGTTGTGACTTTGCATGACACCATGAGGAGATATGCTGAGGATTATGGTTTTGAGTTGAGCAAACTTTTCTTCCTGTTACCCAGGATCGTGTTAGGCAGTGGGATTGCAGATAGGGACTTCTCTGAGATGCTTTGGCAAGAGATGATTCATGGTATAGATTTTATCTCTCTTAGGTATTTCAGATTGAGTTCCAAAGATGGTTACATTTTGGGGCTACAGGAGAGGAGAATGCAAATTTGGCACGATGGATTTATAGTTATGATTAGAGTGGTGTAGTGTCGGCATGGTGGTTTCTTCCTAAGATTGATGTGGGACCTTGGGATCACATTGGTTTGTAGTCTGGTTTAGTTTGGTGTTTCTAGTGTTGTGCAGGCATTGCTTGAGGACACAATCTTTGGGGAGGGAGGATTGTAATGTCCCCTTTTTCAGGTTCTCTTGCATTGTAGTTGGCATTGACCTTCTCGGCATGTGTCAACATTATTAGAGGATTATATGATGATTCCAATGAGCTTAGGAAGTTTGGAGGATGCATATGCCACTTTCAAGGGTGATTTTTGACTTCTGGTGTGTTCTCCAAGATTCTTGGGGAGAGCGTTTATTTATAGTAAGTCACTCGATTGGCTTTGTTTATCATTATTCTTCATTGGGATTACTCTGGTGTAGTTAGTTTTCAATTTTGATGCATTCTAGCCGTTTCCGTAAAATGGATGTATTAATGGCTTTATTTTAATTATTTTACTATGGTTGCCGAATATTAATTAAAATATTTAAAAAGCACCTCACTGTTATAGCTCATTGGAATCAGGATGAAATGTTTAAAATCATGGATGAATTAAACAGGGACCTTGTGTGTCAAATTATGATTATTTTAATTAAAAGGTCCTTTTTGGAGCTAAATTGGTGTTTTAATTAAAAAGTGAATTTTAAAATATAAGCTTTTGGAGAGTTCGACGGAAAAAGTATAAAAAGGCATTTGAGGGGCTCATTTGAATATGTTGAAGTTTATTATCTCTTTGTCTGAAAACCCTTGTGGTTCTGGAGGTTGGACTTGGTTCATCTCAACCTTTCCGAGGACGAAAACCCTCTTGGAGAAGATTGCCTATAGTAGTGAAAGATCTACTGAGGCTAATTTTTGTCAGAGATATCTTACAGGTATTTTACAGCACATTCACAGTTGGATTCAACAAATTTGTAAAGTCTCTTTAGAGACAAATTTGCAGGTATTCCGATTAGATTGCAAACTCTTGGTGCTGGATGCCTTGCCTAGAGTTTATTTGGAGTTTGCTGGTGTTGTGAAATTTTATTTCAGTTTTTTGTAAAGGTTATTGCATATCAGTCTTGTGGAGGCCGATTGAAGGAAATATTTGTGGGTTTATTTGCTGTTTGAATTATCTTTAGCTGGCCGTACCACCCTTGCAACTGGTCGTACCATTTTGGGTGTTTTATTTGGAGCTTTTGGTTGAGTTTTATCATTGTTTGTTTGACTTGGGGGTGGCGCCTAGAGCTCTTATTGCATTGAATTCTAGTTTCATCAGCAATAGAGGTCATTCCTGGTTGTGGCATCAATTTTTGGAGGTTCCACCTTGCTAGTTGTGACTACAACGCCTTGTCAAAGACTCTAACATTTTTTGGGTGTGTTGGATTTAGATATGTTATGATATTTTATGAATTGGACCACCTTTGTAAATGAGAAAAAACCTATTTTCTGATCAGAATAGAAATTTGGAATTTTATGCTCATTGTAATTCCGAAAATTGCAATTTCTGAGTTGTTTTCATTGCTGCAAGTTACTTTATTTTCTGCACTTCATTTATCATCTCCAACCATCATAAAACTATTGCAAAATACTTTTCAATCACATCAGAAAAACAAAACAAAAACACAGACTGGGGTGGGACATTACATTAATTCATGTATTTAGGCTACAAATATGTATATATTTATGATTTTTATATATTTTTTCTACAGATGTACCTAGAACATACTTAACACCCAAAGGAAATCATGTTGTACTATTGTAGTGTACCCATGTACTCGATTCCGATTTGGTGACTTAGATGATTATCGATTAAATAATAAATATAGATTTGGGCAAATTTTTCATATGGGTACCAATAGTATTTACCTTTCCAATATAAATGGATCCATATTGAAAATATCTTGTCATAGAGTTGCCATTGGTCTCATCTTGAAGATATTGAAGGTTACTTGAAAACCTTTGATAATTTGACTTGGAAGTTCGAATGAGTTGTACCATGTGTTGCATCTTTGGGTAATGTCAAGCATTGTGGTTTGTTGTCTCATGGAGGAGGTAATTGAAATCCATCATTTGTGTTACTTTGTTGATGGTGCTCTTGATATTGCTAAGCTGGAACATTCAGTTGAAGTTGTATCTTCATGTTTATCACACCACTCGCCAGCCTTTGCAAAAGAAGATTAGCAAGAGTTGGGCTTGATAGAGTCTTTTTGAGTTCGCTTATAGAAATCATGTCATCTTCGAGCTTAATTGCTCACTCTTGAGCTTCATCAAGTTCATCAGTCTCATAGAATTTGATCATGAAAGCAATTTTTGATGGAGGCACATTGATGAAACAACCTAGGAGCATCTCTAGAGAAAGCTTCGGAATAGTATTTTTTCTTCTTATGAGGCTGTTGAATTGTGTGGCAAATTCTCTCATGGACTTTTTACTTTCCCTCGTTGCATTAGACATTTGAACCAAAAAATCTCCATCCTCAACAGACTTTAAATGTGACAAAAACTTCTTGTGCATGATCTCCCACTTGGTGATTGAGCAGGTGACATGATAGTGGAATCATTTTGTATGCTATTAACCAAAGTCTCAATAAAAAGTTGGACTATGAAATCTTTGTGCATCACTCCTGCAATATTGCATGTTGTGGTGAAGGTTGTGATGTGCTCATTAGAATGCTAACTGTGATTTTCTCATTAGAATGCTAATTGCTGTCACTGTTAAGCTTTAGTTTTTTTTTTCCTTGAATCTTGTGGAAAGTTATTGTGCTATGTTAGAGCCAAAGAAATAATACTTGGCTTCCCATGGTAAAGGAAGCGGAGGCAGTCCATTATGCTTATTGTGGTCATCCATTGTTTGTAGTGGTTCTTTATTTGATGCTGCAAACATGTTAATGAGTTCATGGACCTTTGGTGAAGATGAGCTTTTTCTTGAATGTGCTTGGTTAAATGTCTAAAAGACAAGATCAAGATGTGTTGCCTTCCTCTGTGATCTGACGTATACCTTATCAGCTAGGTTGAAATAAGTTCAATTGGAGGCAATAAGATTGATTTCTTGCTACAAGCTTGGCTTGTTGTATCACATTCCCCAATGGAGTCACCAAAAACTGCTCCATTTTGTGTAGTCTTGCAAAAGCCAAATTAAAGTGCTAACAAGGTTGAGTTCATTTCTTCCTCTACACCAACACATATTGGGCTGAGTAGATCTTACTTATTATAGAGACTCTATATTTGTACAATTTTCTTAGTGGGACCCTGTTGATCTGCTACGTACTTTGCAATAGTTTATATAGAGCATAGGTGATAAAACCTGTGGCCCACCATGCTTGATGTGGCTAAGAGTGTTCGGAGCATGGAATGGTTGCACTCTCCACTAATTCTAGAAAAGGCTGTTTGTATCAAGAAATTGGTAGAAGAGGATTGACATTTAGACTTTGTGTGTATGTTTATGAACTTTGAATTGCTAGAGGGTACACCTAAGATGGCAGATCGATGGCTACCAATTAGAGTTCCTCTTCCAGGTTTAGGTATACATTTTTTGGAAGACTTATATTCCATTGGACATCAATTCAAGTAGCAATAGCTTATGCTACAAATAAAATGTGTGACCAACAGAAGGCATCCAAAGAAGCAGAAACAGTGTTATTGGTGAATTAGATTTTGTGGAAAGAAATGGAGGAAAAATGGTTGCAGTTTCAGGAGTAGTTTGCCCAGCAAACCCAACTTACAAAGGCCTGTATGGCTAAGTTGGCAACAACTGAAGAAGTGGTAGCCCAGCTGAAGGCAAATGTGGCTGAAATTATAGTGGTACAGAAGGCTTAAAAGAAGCTTCAGGAGGTTGTTCATATAGTCAAGATCTCAAGAGAATGAGAGGATATTGTAATTCATTATCTGACGCAACGAACATGCAAGGTTTATAAACTTTAGGCTGTAGTCAAACAAGCACAATCTACTGGAACAACCTCTTCAGGTTCAGGTGGTGCAAATTGTTAGATTTAGGATCAGAAATGAAAGCAATCAGAAAATGCAACACATAAGCGAATGAACACAACAAAGATACCCTGGGAGAACTCTCCTACTCAAGGGAGAACCCTCCTACTCGAGGGAGAAAAAACCCAGCAAATATATCTCTTATATATTGAAGGAATAAGAGCAGAAATCTGCTTACAACTCAGGCCCAACACAATGCCGAATTTGATACAATGAATAATAGCACCTCTCCTAGATGCAAAGATACAAATGAATATGTTTCTCCTTGAAATCGGTCTGCTGCTACAAAATGATGATCTGCTGCTACAAGATGATGATCTGCTGCTCAAGTATGAACTTCTTCTAGGAATGCGAATTATGATGAATGAACTTGATGATCAAATGAATGATCATCACCTTGTATTTATACAAAACTAGGTGACTCTTCATTTGGGTTGGCCTCTTTTAAGAAACAAGGTGACTCTTCATAAAATTATTATATATAGCAAGTCTGACTTGCCTTGGTATTATTTATCCATCATTTTTAAATTTGCGACAAAGATATCTCCCACTGCTGTAACATCAACACTCCCTCTTAGCTAGGGAGGTATCTTTCCAGATATCCACGTCATGGAGTCTCTCAACATGACACCCACAATGGCTACACCCATTTGTGGAAAACTCAAAGGTTCATCACAGAGTCTCTCAATGTGATGTCGTCATGGAGTCTCTCAACATGATATCCACCATGGCTACTCCAATGTGTGGAAAGAAACACAAGTACAAGGGTTCATCACAGAGTCTCTCAACGTGATGTCGTCATGGAGTCTCTCAACATGACGTCTCATCTCAGTCACAAAGATGAACAAGGGTTCGCACCTCATATTTTTCCGTCTCAGAGAAATATACACTACAAGGGCTTTCACCTCATATTTCTCCGTCTCAGAGAAATATACACTACAACAAATCTTCATGATGATGTGATTCCCTCTGGAGCTCCAAGTACTTGCATCAACCTCCTGACCTCCTCGTCCAAGATTGTTTGCAATGCTTGCCTTAGAGGAGTAGTTTCCAATGCACACTTCTGGCACTATTGACTTGCTCGAGGCCAGGACTGTTCTCCTCGACCTCATCCCAGATCACCCTATTCTAAATAGGTTTGCGGAGCTACCAATGTCAAATCAAAATTGACTGTCTTGTGCAATTCCGTTCTCAACTTCTAAAGAGGTCTTTCAAGGATTTTGCACTTGGCCTTGCAACACTGCAACCTTCACTTCTTCTTAGTGAGTCACAAAACTCCCTCTTGATCCTTGCCTTAGAGATTTCAAAGAAATCCTCTAGAAGTGAACTCCCTTCCATTGACCTATCTCAGAACCTTAATCCTTTTCCTCGACAAGCTCTCAACTCGTGCCTTGAATTCTCTGAATTTGACTCCCTCTGAATGTCATTTCCTCCTCTTCGAAGAAATTGATCGACTTTAGAATAAGAAACCTTCTGAATCAACTTTAGAGCTAGGCTCCTTTTGAGATGTCCCTATGTCAATTTCCACAGCAGAAACATGTTGTGTAGACCTTAATTTGCAATCTCGAGTAAAGTGACCGTACTTGTCACACCTGAACATTGAATGTGAGAGAGATCCTTCTTCTTCAGTTCTGGGGCAGAATCTGATTCTCTGTCTCTATTCCTCTTTCTTCCTTTGCCTCTTTCTCTATAAGTATGTGTAGCAAGAACTTGATTTTCTACATCATGATAGTTTCGCCCAATTCCTCTTGCTGCCAACTTGGACTCTTCTTGAATACAATCAGCTCAAAGATGATCAAACTTGGGCAACTTGGATCTCCCATTGATGCTCTGAATAAAGGGTTCCCAAGATTGAGGAAGACCATTTAGTGCCAACATAACAAGATCTCTGTCTGCAATTATATCCCCAATAGCGCTCAACTGATCTCTCAAATCAACAATCTTCATAAAGAATGAGATGATTGAATCATCTTTAGCCATTTTTTACATGGCGAAGTTGTTGTCTCAAAGCAAGGGCTCTGCTGGTGTTGTTGATCTCATACAATCCTTTTAAAGTATCAAACATTTCTTTAGCTGTCTTCAACTTGGAGATGATTGGTACTAGGTGATTCATCATAGAGTCTATCATGATCTTTGTAGCCTTTGTGCCATTTTTCTTCCACTGGACTTTCTCAGTATCATCGGAAGGCTCGGGTATATCACTTCACACAAAATCAAGAAGATCATTCTCCTCTAATGCAATGAGTACCTTGGGTTTCCAAGAGTTGAAGTTTGAAGCTCCATCAAGCCTATCTTCTACTTTGACACTGCTCACCATCTTCTTTTTCCACACAAATTCACCTTCAAAGATCTGCCCTTAGGTCAGAAATAATTTGAACCTTAGATCTGCGATACTTCAAGATTTGCCCTAGATGAAAAGTTGACTTGACTGCTTAAACAAATCTGATCAGATCTTTTCTTAGACCCACTCTGATACCATTTAGATTTAGGATCAGAAATGAAAGCAATCAGAAAATGCAATACATAAGACAATGAACACAACAAGATACCCTGGGAAAACCCTACTACTAGAGGGAGAAAAAACCCAACAAATATATCTCTTACATATTGAAGGAATAAGAGCAGAAATCTGCTTACAACTCATGCCCAACACAATGCCGAATTTGATACAATGAATAATAGCACCTCTCCTAGATGCAAAGATAGAAATGAATATGTTTCTCCTTGAAATCGGTTTGCTGCTACAAAATGATGATCTGCTGCTACAAGATGATGATTTGCTGCTCAAGTATGAACTTCTTCTAGGAATGCGAATTATGATGAATGAACTTGATGATCAAATGAATGATCATCACCTTTTATTTATACAAAACTAGGTGACTCTTCATTTGGGTTGGCCTCTGTTAAGAAACAAGGTGACTCTTCATAAAATTATTATATATAGCAAGTCCGACTTGCCTTGGTATTATTTATCCATCATTTTTAAATTTGAGAGAAAGATATCTCCCATTGCTATAACATCAACACAAATGTACCTTAAGAGACCTCTTCTTTCCGAACTCTTTCATGATATTCTCTATTTTGCTAAGTTGCCGAATTGGGTACGGGTACATGGGTACGGGTATGGGTACGGTATGCCGGTATGGCAATTTTTTTTTGGGTGTGGGTACGTTTGTACATAAAACATATAAAAATCATAGATATATACATAAAAAAATAAATCTATTAATTAAAAATAAATATATTAATATTAAATAATGATATATAAATTATACAAGTTTTAATTTAGATTTTTTAAATTTAATTTTTTTATTAATTTATAATTTTATGATATAATTATTAATATATAATTTAATAAATAATATAGTAATATAAATAATAATATATACTAGCTCATATAATTATTAGTTTATTTTAAAATAATAATTATTAATATAAAATCCAATAAATAATATACTAATTACTAATATAATATTTAATATATAATTATATAATCTAACTATATAATTATTAATATATGATTTAATATCCGCTTCTATACCTATTGAGCGATTCAAATGAAAAGACTTAGCATTGTAGATGTAGGAGAAAATAATAATGATTCTGGTGTATTGGTTCGACGGTGCCTCTTCATAACAACGATGGGAAGAAGCATACCCATGGTTTCCCTACAAAGAATCTAATGGCGGAGAGGTGAAGGAGGGAGAGAGTAACTGATCGCGTGTATATCCAAATAATAATTCTCGGTCTCCTCGTCTGCTTGAAGCCGACAAGGTTGGACCCTAAAAATGGTGGAAAAATCCTTCCGAACCCTAAAAAAGTCAGAAAAATGTGATTTAGGGTTTTTTCGAGGTCAGAAAAGAAAAAATCGATTCCACTCCGATTCTACAGGGTTTCCAGGCCGTATTTGTTTTGGCACGTACCCGTACCCGGAATCAATAGGGTAAAGGGCCAATTTCAAAAACTTAGCTATTTTGTTGTACATTTGTTGGATGAGGCCCTAACTTTTCTCTTTAGGGGGATGATGTATCAGCATTATTTATTTAATACTTGTAAAATTGGCTTTATTTTGTTGTCTAAATTGTTGGTTGAGGGTAGTAGGTCAAGAAATCTATATAAGTAGTTACCCAATGGTTGTGGTCTAATTGACAATTGTTGGCTCTTTAAGTAGAATTTTTGCAATCAAGGAAGGGTGCTGATTGCATTCTCTGTAATCAAACACTACCTTCAATAAAGCGTCAATTGTGCTATTATAGTATGACCAATTTTGTCATGAACTATTCCTTTTATTTGTACACTGTTGTATTGGTAGTCTAGCATTTAAAGCAGTTTACACTGGCTTTCCAATGTCACAAGGACATGTATATCATGTCACATCTCCAATGTTAGATTTAGCATGGTGTATCTATTTGCTTTTCAAATCTCCCACTTGTACAAAAAGTTCACAATATTTTGTTGAGCACCCATGGGAAATGCCATTAAAATACTTAGATCCAATCTTGTTTTGGATTGACAGCCAATAATAAATGTGTCTCACGATGCTTGGAAGGCGATGGTAAAGGACAATGTAGAGGGAAAGGCAATGATGGTAAAGTGTGTTTGATGCTAAATGACCCTCTTCCACATCACCATTGTGAAGGGGCAATGGTATTGCAGCTGCTGTTTTGTTCCACTTCAAACTCTAGCTCAACCTATGTCAATGGTGGATGCAATTAATAATTCTAACAAACATTGATTCAGGTTTTAGTCTTTCAAGCCACATTTATAGCATCTTGCACAAGTATGTGAATTCAAGGTTCAAGTTGAGAGATATCCACCTACGATGTGCAATCTAATGGATATTTTCTCAAATCTTCCATTCATGGTGCCTTATAAAAGCCCCATGGTGATAGCTTTGGTGTCATGTCCCTGGAGTTTTAGCATTGAAATATAAAACGTCAAAAACAAGATGAACAAAATACATAATAAAAGCGTTAACTACTTAATATTCTTATTATAATTATGAAAGATAATGTTATAATTATAAATATAAATATAATACTGTGAATACCAAAATATAGATATTAAAATTTATAAAAAGATAATATTGTAATTATAAATATTTAAAATAATATTACAATACAAAAAATAAATATTAAATATTAATGAGAAACACTTAATATATATTAATATAACTATCATATGGAACGGAATAATTAATATTTATTGTTAGTGTTTCTTAGATCAGATTAAACAATGAAAGCACTTAATAATATTGCGACACATAAGACAATGAACACAACAAGATACCTTGGGAAAACCCTCCTCTTGAGGGAAAAAAAACCCAACAAATAAATCTCTTATATAAAGTGAAACAAGAGTAGAAATCTGCTTACAACTTAGGCCCAACAATGACCAATTCTTGATACAAAGAAATCACCCTTCTTCTAGATGCAAACGAGTAATGAATATGATATCTTCCTTGAATCAAATCTGCTGCTAAGAAAGTGCGAATTCTGCTCTGCTCTTAATTGCGAACTTGCTTGAATGAATGAATGATTTACAATGACAAGAAGATCTTGTATAAATACAAGAGAGGCGCCTCTTCAAGTTAGGTCGGCCCCTTTAAGAAAAACATAAATAATAATAAATACAATTAAGATCGGCCCATGAACACATAGTAAATGCGAATCCATTAGGGTCGGCCCTTTGTCATTAATAAATATTGTAGTCATGAATTAAATAGCCGAAGGCTACTTATTTAATTGATGTTCTTCTCCTTGGAATTTGTGCAAAGGAAGTGCAGCCCATAACTGCTATAACATCAACACTCCCTCTCAGCTAGGGATGAACTTCCACCTGCACAAGACACATCATATCAGAATGAAAACAAAATTGAATATCACCTCATCGTGATATCAACCATTATGGCTACCTCCATAGATGGTATGAACAAGTGCTCATCACTTAATGTGATGTTGTCACTTCAACGTGACTTTCACCATGGCTCTCCCAGAGGGTGATACATAAGCACAAATAAATCATCACGGATTCCCTCACGTGATGCTGTCATGCAGTCACACACATGACATCCACCATGGCTCTCCCAGAGGGTGGAAACAAGGGCTTTAATCTCAAATCTCAAAGAGAAATGCATAAAAATCATCACGGATTCCCTCACGTGATGTTGTCATGGAGTCACACATATGACATCCACCATGGCTCTCCCAGAGGGTGGAAACAAGGGCTTTCACCTCAAGTCTCTCTCAATAGAGAAATGCATTATCAAGGGCTTACACCTCAAATCTCTCTCAATAGAAAAATGCATTATCAATCAAGGATCACTGATGTTGAGACTCTTTCTCAGACAAGGCTGCATTCTCCACCATACCAAGCTTGTCTCGAAAGTACACAAACTTAATCCTGGAGAGAGGCTTGGTGAGAATGTCTGCCGTTTGCTCTTCAGTGCTGATATACCTCAACTGTATAGCTTTCCTTTGTACCATATCTCTAGTATAGTGGTACTTGATCGCAACATGCTTTGTTCTGTCATGAAACACAAGATTGATAGAAAGCTTTACACAGCTCTGGTTATCACAGTGTATAATGGTAGGCTCCATTGATTGTCCAAACAATCCTGCAAGGAGCTTACGAAGCCACACTGCCTCATGAGCTGCCACACAAGCTGCTATATACTCTGCCTCGGTTGTACTCAAAGCTACTGAAGACTGTTTCTTGCTACACAAAGAAACCATAGCAGTACCCAAACTGAAGCAACAACCAGATGTACTCTTCCGATCTAAGACACATCCTGCCCAATTAGAATCAGTAAAACCATGCAGCTCTAAATCCACACCTGAAGAATATCTCAACCCATATCCAATTGTGCCACATAAATATCTCAGGATATGTTTAGCTGCTACAAGATGTATTTGCCTTGGTTCACACATAAACTGGCTAAGTGCACTTACTGCATAGCAGATGTCAGGTCTAGTGTTAACTAGATACATCAATGAACCAATCAACTGTCTATACATTGTAGAATCCACTAGTTTTGAACTAGCTGCAGCCTCTTTCAACTTATCTAGATTAGTCTCCATAGGTGTAGACATGGGTTTGCAGTCAATCATACCAAACCTTTTGAGAATGTCAATGGTATACTTGCCTTGACTTAGAATCATCTCATTTGGCTTTTGCCAAACTTCTAAGCCAAGGAAGTAATGCATGAGACCTAGATTCTTCATCTCAAACTCTGAAACTAACTCCTTCTTGCATTTTAGAATTAGATGTTCCTCACCGGTGATAATCAGATCATCAACATATAAAACCAAAATCAATGCTTCACCATTTACTACCTTGAAGTAGAGGTTAGAATCTGCATCATTCTTTGAGAAACCCAGGCTTGATAGATACTGATCAATCCTTTCGTACCAAGCACGAGGAGCTGTCTTAAGACCATACAAGGCCTTCTTCAACTTGCAAACATGAGACTCCTTCCCATATTCTTCAAATCCTTTAGGTTGCTCAATGTAAACCTCTTCTTCTATTACACCATTTAGAAAAGTTGTCTTTACATCCATTTGGTGAATCT